>PVKU01002378.1:0-231636 GCA_004027475.1 Anoura caudifer
TCTTTCTTTCTTTCTTTCTTTCTTTCTTTCTTTCTTTCTTTCTTTCTTTCTTTCTTTCTTTCTTTCTTTCTTTTTCTTTCTTTCTTTCCACCCATCTCACCTCCCCTCCCCTTTTGTAAGCATCAGCTTTTTCTTTGTATCCATGGTCTTTTGTTTTGTTTAGATACAACATATAAGTGAAATCACATAGTATTTGGCTGAGAGCATTGCAATTTTTTAATGGATTTTTAATTTATATTTATCCTTCGGTTCTGCATCTTCACAAGAAATAGTACCTTGTTTCCATTTGAAAGAAACACAATTTACTCTGGTGTAGTTCTAAGAAAAAATGTATAAGGGGATTCAATTAGATTTTAAATAAGGAAGCAAGAAGGAGGTTTTGTTTGTAAAGACTAAGATCCAATCATACTGTTTCACTGATAGTTACAACATTTCAAATTTTTTAAAAAAATGTTAAAAATAACCGTATGGGAAGAAAACACATACAAATTAGTTTTAGGTTAAATACTACTGCTTTTAAGTAAAAAACTTTTATTTATTAAGAATTTACGAGTTTTTGCTACGTGCAAAGATCAAATGTATTAGTTTCAGTTATATTCCATTTCTCCTACTGTGATCACAGCTGACCACAGAGAAAAATGTGACAAGCCATGTATTCAAAATGTGAGTTGCCCTAGAGAATGAGTATAATCTATGCTCAAAGAAGATAATTATGTGAAATTGTTATAACAATTTTTAGGGAATGTTTCTGTTATAAATATTATGAGAAGGCAAATTATATTAGTTATTAAACTAAAATTTCCCACAGAATATTAAACATCCCTGTTTTTGATTCATTATGCTCTTTATGGCTTCAACTCCTTGTCAGAACAAGTTAAAAACATCAGTAATTATTATGACAAAAACATGAACATGTAAACAGAGTTTTCTTATATCAACAAAATGGTTTTCATTTTGCTATCTACAAATTAGAACTGGAAGAGAGCAGGGGGGAGGAAAACTCATATTTAGTGATTTCTTTATTTGCAAAATGTTGCTCCTCAAAATTTCAATAAAGTTTGCAAGGCCAATGCATACATCTTACTTATCTGACTCCTAGTACAAGAGTAAAGCTTACTACAATCATGATTTACAGAAACTCAGTAAAAACTGATGACGAAACTGGTTGAATGAATTAAAACTAACTTTTCTGGATCACAGGACTGAGAAGTTAGCAGTCCAGAGTCTTCAGCCCCAGTTCAGCCGGTTCCCAGAGTCTGCCTTCTCTTTTGCCATGGTTACTATTCTAAAGCTCATATCTAATATCCTCCTTTGCTTTTTTTGGAAATCATTCTCTTGAAAGGGGTTGTTATAACTTGTTCCTATTTATCATACATAATTTATTAGTATGTACCATATATATTTATTTATACACCTCAATTTCCTAAAATTTTATTTGGCCTAATTTTATATTTTTAGCTCTTAATTATTTCAGAATTTATTTTATTCCTTCTCAATATTGGTAAATACAATCATTTTCAATTTTCTTTCAACATTAACATGTTACATCCTAGACAAGTATTCAAGGTTAGGCAGAATTTGTGTGCACAGATTCCACACATTAAGCAGGGGAGAAGGATAGCTTTTCTATTTAGTTAGTTCAGCAGCAGCTGTTGATAAATGTCTATATTTTGCCAGATGTTGAATCCTTCAAAAATGCTAAATCAAGGAACTCAGGGGAACAAGATCAAAATCTTTCCCAGATGATAATTGTAGTGCTTTTTAAAATTACCCCTACCTTTCTAAATATGGTGGTCCAGTTGAACCTTCTGTATGACAAGAAATGCATGTGCACATAATCATAAATTCAGGATGGCCCTCACAGTGTATCCCTCATGTCTAGGCTAGAAGAGAAAAAGCGGACATACTTGTCAAATAGGTAGCTGTAAGTATTGGTGCGGCTTTTTTCTGTGTTCACGTGCCATGTTTGAATAGATAGCTGAATGGATTATCTATAAATATTTATGTCCTTGTCCTTACAAAAAACAGTTTTAATCAATGTCATCACTCAGATAATGAATTTTATGTCATTAGAAGTCAGAAAATATGTATTTATGGCTTACAGCCCAGTCTCTAACTTTAAGGTGCTCACAGCCTTGTGGTGTGCACAGATATGTAACTAGCACAGTGGTCTGTGATGCAGAGATTTGAGTTCATAAAACTCCTTTTATCTTTAAGAATACAGCAAGTGTTAAGTTTTCTGTTAGTAAATCACACTGGTTTTAAAGTTTACACTGACTGTGGCTTGCTAAATCAGGGTCTTGTTAACCTGATGTTTCACAAACACCACACTGAGAGAGTTCATATGAGCCAACATTTACCTGGAATGAGATTTACTGAAACATTTACGGAAAACCCAAAAACTTAAATTGAGAATATATAGAAAACAAAAAAATAATAAGCCAAGCAAAAAATAACAGAAAAGTCACAGAAAAAGAAAAGCCCAACTAATCTTCACTACTGCTAAGAAGAACAAATGCAACAAAAATCTATCTGTTTGAGATCTAAACACTGCTAATAATTCAAGTATATAAGACTCTGGTGTTCATAGTAACTTAAATTTTCTCCAGTAGGTTATGCAAAATTCTGGCTTCTTCTGTGTGATGCTGCAAATTTCTATCTCTCTTTGTGCCTGTGTTAAAATATTTCATGCGTACTCCATCACACACAACAATATAATTATTCTGCCTCTTCTTACTGAGATGGGGTGTTCCAGAGCTCCAGTAAGAAATGTCACTCCCTGCTTGAGATCTGAGCTTGGAAGCAATTTCACTCTTGCTGAGCTCCACATCGTCTTTTATCCAGAAGAATCAATACCCTTTGGTGGAAGCAGTGTATGTCAGCCACAAGGCATTCAATACTCTGTACTTCTCTGCCCAAACATTTTCTTTGAGAAATATGGAATTGTTAAGATCAAACAGATGAGTTCCTTTTCTGAGTATTGGCTATGGTCCTTATTTCCACAGCCACTGCTGTAATATTTTCCTCAGTGAAAATATTATTTTTCATTTACTATGCAGATCTTCCAACTTAGATCAAGTAGATCTAAAATATATGTGCTGTTTCTTCATTTTTAATACCTCTTTAATATTTAGGCTTTGGCCTTATTATTAAGGTATTATCTTCTATCATTAGTGTTTCTATTTTTCTCCCACTACCTTGAATTCTGTGATGAAAATTACGCCCAAATGTTTTCTTAATTGTAGTAGATCATGGAAGTTTCTGGATTACATCATATAATTTGCTTTGATATGTGCAGATCAATTTTTGCTTTTTATTTTTGTATCTTCTGGGTTTTATGTTATTATACATTACCTGGTGTATTGTAATATGATTGCCAATATAGTAAAGGCTACCTCTAGCAACAGTATCTTTAAATTATTTTTCAACTATAATGCCCAAATACATCATTGTGGGTATGGTTTATGAAAGAAAGAAAATAAATCAACCCACACTCAAAATTTCTTCGTGATGGCCAAGGTTTTTAAATTAATGTACATATATGGTTTAAAATAATATGTATAAATTGTGAATGTGTCATTTTATGTATCATTTTAACCAGTCAGTCAATTTATTTACAATGTGTCCTAATGATATCAGATAAAAGTGTTTCCAGTGTATAATTCTTTTAAACTGCAGGCAATTTTAGAGGTCATTTATTCTTACTATTCCCATTCTGGAAACTTATTTTGAATTTTAAGGAATACATTATCAAAACTATTAAATAGCTTGAAAAATTATGTAACATGTTAGTGCAAAAAAAGAAAAAAGCTAGAAAATATTTTTTTTATATTTTTAGTTTAGATATTTTGTTGCATAATGTGGCTTTCCATTTTTTCTCAGTTTAATTGCATTGGGAAACAAAACAAAACAAATCCAAGTAACTTCTTATTTGCTATACAAACCCTTATTTTGGGTTGTCTCAGATGCAGATTGATCATAAGACACAGGTTTGTGTAAAATGTGTGGGTAGTTTGTTTAGCAATGATCTGAAGAAGAACAAGAGAATGGTGGGGTGGGGAGAAAGGGAGGGAGGTAAAACAATAAAATATGTTGACAATGAATTGCTGACGTGAATAACTTGGATACAACGTTGTTAAGGACATTCTGGGAAATATGGGATACACTTTAGGATATTGTCATTTTAAGATGAGGACTTTGGGAGGTTTATCCACTGCCTCTTGTCTCCTGCTGGCTGAGAGTTGCCTCTAGAGCATCACTTCACCAAGACTTGCAAGGTGTACTTGCTCACTACCACTCTTTTGCCAGAAAAAAAAACACACAGAAGAAAAACAGAGAAGTGCAGTAATGAACCCGGTTCTGTCTGCCTTCTAGAACATGTACAGCACACCTACAGGGGCACCAAGAGGTGCAATGAAGCAATACAGAGCGCTGCATCGTGATTATCTGCTACAATCACATCACACACAGATAAGTGGGCCAGCAACCTATTTGCTACAGGGTAGCATCTAGGATTCTGCACTATTCCATTCTTCATAACAATGAACTTAGAACTATACTTGACCCATTTCCTCCAATACGATTATGTGGCATTCTTATTAGTAAAATGGACGAAGCTATTTCAACTTGAATATACTATTTTGTTTAAAGTCATTATTCAATTAGTTATATGGCCCAAATAATTGACTTATTAAACTTTTAGACAATTTAAGCTCTCAGTCAGTCTTTTTTACAAGTTAACTGTACGTAATAGATGTTAATACAGTTTTGTTGAAATAGTAAATACAAAAGCACCACAAATTATAAAATACATGTTTTATGTACCATGTATGATACATGAATGAATATGTATCATGATACTCATGATACATGAGTAGTTTTAGTAATTTCTTTTTTTACACATTGCTCATATTTCAAATTATTTACCTTTTCTTGCTTTATTTTGGGAGATACCATCACCACTGTGGCATGAAACTCTTAGGAACCATTCTTGACCTGTGTAAAACTAGTACAAAATGAGTTGGCAGAGAAGATGGTAGCCTTTCAAGAAGACATACACTCAGTAATATTCAAAACAAAAACAGAAATAAAAATTAGAAGGTCAAATACATTTACAATGCATCTGAAATTGTTACCATATTCTCCTTGTTCCAGTTGTTTAATTTACCCCTTCCAACCCAGGCTCAATTTCTTCAAAAGCTCTGTTATTACCAAAATAATTAACAAATAGTAAACCTTTATTAAATATTCTCCAGTTCATTAAAATAGTAGTAAATGCCTCAACTTGGGGTTAAATCACAATAAGTGTTGATGTCAAATTCAAAAAAAAAATCTAAGAGTTTTTGTCTGATACAGTGATGAAAAATAACAATACGACTTGAGAGTTCATGTCCAAAGTCGCAATGGTTGACAGCTGAATGATTTCCAGCTTTACTTCTACCTTTGCATTTTTAGAGGCAGGAACTTTCAGGCGTTATTGGATTTTTGTTGATTGATAGTTTATACTTTATAAATTTTACTAGGATTTTTTCATTTTTATTACTGTTGGGTATACATTAGTAGTTACTTTTATGGAAACATAAAGGTTTCTCTTTTATTAGTTTCGATTCCAGCTATAATCCTAATTTGATTCAGAAAGCAGGAAGCCATCATGGCAATAAGCTTGGTATGTAATGTTCTTTCATTTTAGACAATATCAAGCTTCAAATGCTGGAATTCGTCTCCAGGCAACATCTTCTGCTCAGCACAGTAGCAGTTGTCAGATTACAAAACAAAATTCTGATTTTGCTAAACTTAGCCTACCCAGAGTCAAGGCACTCTGTGTATATTACACTATCACTCATGTAACTAATTATAGGTAGTACAAATAAACAGCCATCGAAAGGATAATTTGTTTTGCTCCTTTAGTTTTTATTAAGTGGCTTACTTCCTTTCATAATTTATATCTTCAAAAGTTGAATTGAAGCATTAAAATGTTCAATTTCATCACAGCAAATATCTGAATGAATTACAATTGAACATAAAACACAATACTAAGCAATTTGCTGAAAAGGCAGAAAGTAGCACATGATTAGCCTGATGGCGATAAAATTTTAAAGCTGGAAGGAACTCTCTGCTGTTACAGATGAAGAAATTTAGGCCTAGGTTTATTAAATGACTTCTTCAAGGGCACACAAAGATTATGTGGTCCTAGAATTCATATTTCAAAAAGAAATTAACTGTTCATTTTAATGTTTCCAAGAATAAAATAGGTTACTACCTGCCCATAGATACAGCTCAAATGGATATAAAATGTTTTGAATAAAGGATTATAAGCAAATAAAAGTTTAAATACATAAATCATCTTTCACTTTAAACCACTATGCCTGAATATAGAAACCAGGGGCCAGAAGAAGTGAAGCTCTTCCTTGTAACAGCTTGGGTTCCCTGGATCAATACTTTTTTTTGTTTTAAACCAAATTTAAAAAGCTCTGCATAGGTGTCATGAGTTCCAATGTGTATATGTTCAAGGAAGTTATGTATCTTGTATTATCATAAAGGATTACTATATTACATCATTACCACTCACATTACTTTAAATTTATGACTTCATCAAATCCACATCATTTTGTGCTCAGTCTATAATTACCCAGAAATGCTGCAAAATTTGAAAAAGATTTATTTTCATCTGCTCATTAAAGCTGTGAGATAAGGGACAGAATCTCAACAATGGACCTCCTCAAACTTATGTATCTAAAAGATGAGTGTATTTTGCACAATTGTATTAGTCTGTGTGCATGTGTATTCATGTGTATAAGGGAAGAATTTAGAAAGAGAGTGTAAATAACCACAAAACCACACATGGCTGTGTTTTAATATGGATTTTTCTGATTCTTTTTAAACAGAAAAATTGTTATAAAAACATTTAAACTATAGGGTGGATTATCTCTTGCAAAAAAAAACATTGCTTTTTCATTAATACAGATTAATTCAGTGTTTAATATACACACTTCTCTCTAATTTTCAATTTCTGTTCCTCTATGATTCAATATAGGCCTTCTCTTCTAATATAGTTTTGATTCATCAATTATCTCTTCAGTGTGTTTAAGCTAGTATTTGAAATTTTAATTTTATTAGTGAGTTTTTATTTTATTTCTGAAATTCTCATTAAGTGGTTTATTTGTATTTATTAGTCCCCTGCTAAAATTTTCTATATTTTGAAATTCTTCTTATATGCATTAATCATACATATTTGTAGTTCCAGTCTATTATTTAATTTTCACCAGGTTTGGGGTCAAACCTTTTAAAAACAAATGATGGCTTACTAAATTTTTATCATGTTAAGTGACATAATAATTTTAACAAATCTTTATTTTAATCTATTTAATGAAATAATGCATTGTATTTGTGTCTAGCACTAAAGCTAGAAAGTAGCATACTTTAATGCAAAGAGTATAAAATGAGTTCAGTCCTTGTGCTGGTTCTATGTACATCCAATAAACTGCCTTTCAAAGCCAGTTGAAACTTGTTTTTCTACCTGGCCCCTTCCTGTGTGCAAGCCCTGAACTTCCATTTTCGCCCTCCTAGTTCTCTGACGCTTGATTTCTCAACTCTTTTCCTCCATTTTTAGATTTGGTGATTTTGTCAAGAAGTAAATAGACACCAAATAATGGGCTCACATCTCTTAGTCTTTCCTTTTCTCTGAGATTATAGCCATTACATTCTTGGCTGCCCTTTGAAACTTCTGATGTGTTTAGACTAATTAAAATAAATATTTTTTCTCCACATTATCTAGTCTTTTCTGGAAGAAGGTTGGGCTGCACAAGCTGGTCTACAATTACACAGACTCTCTTGGATTTTTAATTGTTTGATGACTTCTATATAAGTGTAAATTACTTTGAAGCCTAGGATTATCTTCCAAACTTCCTTTTAGTCTTTTTAAATATGTGAGTGCTAGACCTAAACATTTATCAGCTAATATGTGTTTAATTGAGTTATTTCTCTTTCTCTGTAGAGATGTTCAATTAGATGTATATTTCATAGTTTACTGTAAATCAGATTATATTAAGATGTAAACATTAAAAAGTAATTCTCAGTGAACCTGAGCATCATTATCTGTAAATGTTGGCATTTGATGGCATTTCAAGTCATGAGCATCTATAATCAGACATGTGGAATTGAAATGGAGACAACAGTCCTGCAAATAGAGCTATAGCACTTTTTGATATAAATAATATTTAAATTTATATAATTAGTAATTTAAAATGTCAAAAATTATGAAAGAAGTTTCACTCTTTTTATTATATCCTCCTTTTCTCACAATGGAAATTGAGCATTCATTGCTATAAAAATTACATAATTAAAAAAAAGAACACCCAGCCCTGGCTGGTGTAGCTCAGTGGATTGAGCGCGGGCCGGCGAACCAAAGGATCATGGTTCGATTCCTAGTCAGGGCACATGCCTGGGTTGCGGGCCAGTTCCCCTGTTCCCAGCAGGGTATGCACGAGAGGCAACCACACATTGATGTTTCTCTCCCTCTCTCCTTCCCTTCCCCTCTGAAGATAAAATAAATAAAATCTTAAAAAAAAGAACAGCCACACACAAATGCATACACTTAATGTAACTAGTGAACTAGCTCTATGTAGAATAAACACAATTGTTTCAGTGTTATATAAATGACACTAAGTGAATCCCTAAATAAAACATCTCCTCACTGTATCATTGGTAGGTCTTCAATTACCCTTCTTCAGGATGCTCATATTTTAAACTTGTTGTGGTATTTTGCTGTTTGGAAGGGACAAACCTTTGCTGCAAGTTAATATTACTGTAGGAATAGTTATCTAATCAACAAAATAGTTATTCACTTTCATATGATGATAACAATAACAATGATTAGACCATGCCACTCTAAAGTGTCTGACTTCCTCAGGGAAACACAAAAATAACGCACAGTATTTGATAACTATACAGCAATAAAAAACAATTGTCAAATGCCTGCTATGTGCCAGAGACAATGTACGTTGAGTTAGGGACAATATACACATACCCACTATAAATAATCCTGTGTGTGTGTGTTCCATTTTCTCTAGGATTATAGCCTTTTAGGTTTGCATTGTCTTTTTAGTCATATATATTATAAATATATGTGTGTATGTATACATATATGTGTGTGAATACACACACACGCAACAAATCTCTCTAAGAGGAAATATATATATTTCCATGTTAAGCAAAGGAAGGACAAGAGGCTTAAAATAGTCATTAAATTAAATACTCTAACACAATTAAGAAACAGCAGACCTCAAATCCACAGAGTTTCCTAAATTTATGGGATACATCAATGTGTCTCAAACTAAGGCCACCAACCACTAGCTATCAAATTACAGAACTTTAGATTGAATTATCTGTACATTGTGTGACTCTTTTCATTTTCTATTTTTACTTTAGTGCTGTCCAATACCAAAATAAGTATTTTAGATCATCTATGTTTAATCCTCATATCAATTCCTGACATCGTCTTGTAACCAGTCATGGAGGTATTGGGTTGACCAAATTTGGTACACAATTAAAGCACTACTAAAAGTACAATTTTGTTAGATTGCTTTGTGACAGCTGTCATATCAGCATGTATTTAAGAAAATATCAAAATTGGTGAATTTTTGTGTAGACATTTTAATACTGAAGATGGAAGAAAGTATGTGATATTTTCAGTGTATTATGCTTTATTATTTCAAGAAAGGTACAAATGCAACTGAAACAAAACAAAAGATTTGTGTAATATATGGAGAAGGTGCTGTAACTGATCAGACATGTCAAAAGTGGTTTGAGAAGTTTCTTGATACTATTGACATTTTTTGCCAAGTAATTCTTTGCTATGGGGCTGTCTTATGCATTGGAAGATGTTTAGCAGCACCCCTGGCCTCTACCCACTAGAAGCCAATAGTTGAAAATAGCTGACATGCTCAAAATATCCAAATCAATATAGTTATTGGTGAAAATGAAAAATGGGTCTTTTACAGAAAAAAATAAAGAGACTTTCTGGCTAACCCATATTTGTCCTTATTTATAATTGAGTAGTGCTAAGTAACATGACATTGCTTAATGGGGGAAAAAAAGCACGCAGAGTAGTCTTAATTAAGAAATTATGATAAATATGACTGAAAATTTCAGAAATACATATTTGTCTGACAGTTTGTCTGGAATAATTTATATAGATATGCCAACCTTAATAAACCTTTCTGTACAAGTCAATATTATACATAGTAATCATAAGAGATGCAATTAATTTTAGACATTTTCAGAATTTTTTCTGCACATAAAATTAATATTAATTGCACATATGTTGGCTTGAAGTATCTTTTTAGTTAAAGGTCATTTTTTTATTTTGTAGAAACTATTTGTATAAATAGTTTATACTTAGTTTTAAATTTACATATATTCAATACCATTGAAATGAAAATCATTTAAGCCAATGGTGAAGTCAATGAAAATTATTTTCCTTTAAAATGGATCAACATTATTACTTTTGTTTCAGAAACCCTGGCATGGGAATAGTTAAGTTTCATGAAGTAGAAATTTTGCATGTAAGGCCCTCAGGTAGCTGAGAAATCAGTTAAGTGAGAAGGTATGAGATCTCATGCACTTAGCGATAACTCAGGATCAACTAAGAAGGCTGGGAAACATAATACATAACTTTACCACATTTTTCATTCTTAAGGCCTGATGTGAGGAAGAAACTTCTCCATAGTATGTTGATAAGTCAAAATTCTATTCATTTTTGTGTTGTTTTATACATTATTATCTATTATGAAAACACATGCTGGAATTTAAAATTATTTTCTTTATAAAAGCAGTGAAAAGTTAACCAATAAATGTAAGCTAATGTGAAAAAATATAAAAGCAGAAAACCAGATAGAACCAAATAAAATAAATATACTTACCCACACATAATATGCTCATCTTTTAGTGTATCTAGATATTCACTGATATCCTTTAATATCATTTGTAATAATCTGGTAATCTAGTATGAAAATTTACTTCCCAAGTTCTGTGAGCAGCTCTAGCAAATCAATCAAACCCAAGGAGGTGATCCTGGGAACCACCAATTTACAGCCAGTCAGTCAAGAGCCCAATTAACAACCTGGACTTGAGATTGATATCTGAAGTGGGGACAGTCTTGCGCAACTGAGCTCTTAACCTGTGGATCTGACACTATCTCAGGGTAATGTCAAACTTGAGTTAAATTTGTAAGTCAACCGGTCATTGCTCACTGAGAATGTTCATTGTTCACTTGGAGAATTGCTGGGTAGTGTTGGAAAGTGCATATCAGAGTGGTTAATATCTACTATCAGTAGACTTAAAGTATAAGAGATTAACCTGGACACTGTGGATCAACCTCATCAAACAGTTGAAGGCCTTAAGAACAAATGGAGCCTTCTCTAAGAGCAAAAATTCTGTTTCAAAAGTGTAGCATCAAGTACTGAGTTTCCAGTCTACCAACCTACCTTGCAGATGTCAGACTTGGCATCCTCATAATCAAGTGATCTAATTACTTAGCAGTTTTGAAGCAAGATAGTAAGAAGCTAGGAAAATTCCTTGACAACTGGAATGGGGAAACTGAGACAGATGGCTGATTCAAACTAGCCTCATTCAGCACCCTGACTCACCTGCTTCCTTCTTCCTTGCACAACTGTGCACTTAAGCATTAAGCCATCAAGACAATGGGGTTCTGATCTGTATCCAATAATCATAGGAACAAAGTCTTGGGTCTGTTGACTACAAAGACAGACTTTTGGTCAAACCAGGGATAACATCTAGATTTCATCTGTGTTTCAGCTCAAGACCCAAGAAAGCAGCAAAACCAGTTGAAGTGATGCCATGACTAGCATTAGGGCCAAATGTAATGACCAACGGACCCCTGCCCTAGTGTCAACCAAACAGTACAGATCGGGACTCTGACCCTGTATGCTCATTTTGATGAATCAGCATATTAAAAGACACACCTGAAAAGTTGATGAATATTTTTGGAGATCCTTCCCTAAGACCTCCCCTAAAATTTCCGCATAATATTTAGCCATTCAAAACTTCCCACTTAAAAAAAACAAAACAAAACAGCTTTATTGTATTAGCCATAAGAATGAGATTACCTGCAGCTTATCTTCGTACTAAAACTTTAGACAATGACACACAAACCCACATTATGGCTGCTGGCATCTCTATTCCAATGGAATGTCCATGTGCATTTACACACATAAAATAACACAGCTCCAAAAAGAACCTAATTATCAGACATAAAATAAGCCAGTAATTAGAATGTGGGTTACTGTGCAGAAAATCCAAAATATGTCTATTTAAACCTGATGTTAACTGTGGCCAACTACTTGATTCATCCAATTAACTTTTTTTTATCTGTAATCTCACCAGTCTCACCCATGTCCTACTTTTCATTTCCACTGTGAACTGATTCACTAACATTCGATTGCTTTAAAACTCAGAAATATTTCTCATCTATTAATTTTTTCATTCATAGCATATTATTCTATAAACACTACTGAATTTGTTATGTTGACAAAGTACATTTTTTTTCTAATGTGGCAGGAATTATGTCATGTTCATATCTAATTGCAATTTATAATATACTAAATAAACACTTTTAAGTGCTGTATTTTTTTCAAAGCTCAAGTATTATCCTATATCAGATCTATGTATCTGTCACAGTTATAAACTGCTTCTTCTGTATAAATCCTCAATCTGCCAGGTTTTATATGAATATTATAAATATATAATAACGTTTTAAATTAAATGTTACTTTTTCAGTCTTTGTAAAAGCAGTTTTGACTTATATACAGGGTGAAAGCATTCCAGAGATTTTTATTATTCTTTTCTCATGATTATTCTGTCAGTTTTCTCTCTGTGCTCCTGAACTTCACAAAGGATCCTTGACTTTCTGAAATATGAATGATTACATAGATGTATTCTTTAAGGTTCTTTGAAAATAATTAAGCACATACCATTCTGACATGCAGCTGCTGTTTTCTTTGTCTACCTTGAATCACTTCTTCAATTATTTTCTACTTTTGTCCTTCCTCAGTGTTCATTTAGACCTGAGAGATGTACTCTTTATATTTTTGAATCATATTAGGGGAGGAAAAATTCAGGCATATTATATTGAAAATCATCAATTCTTTTTTGTCCGTTCCTTTTATTGCTGATTTTCTGTCTTTCTAGTTTCTTCCCGGCTGATCCTCTACCAAGCTTTTGGCTAGTGTTCGAATCGCTATTCTGTCTCCTGGAAGCACTCGGTCCTCTCCAGTGAGACTCATTTGTTTCTCTCAACAGTCCTCTGAGGCAGACAGGGTAGGCACTATTAATCTCAAGTGAGTTCTGAAGTGCTTGTTGGAGACATTGAAGTGCTGAATGTTCATGTAAAAATAGGTGGAGGAAATGCTACAAGCTTGTTTTCGAGCCTTATTTTTAACGGACACTGAAGAGTATGCTAGAAATAGTGGCTGATAAAACCCGGTAGCCGACAACCAAATGGGTTTACTTGAGAGAAAAGACTGAGCAGCTTGTTAGTGCAAGAATTCAAATCCAGCTCATTTCAGACCCCAAACACATGCTCCTTTCACACCATGACATTGTTTCCACAGTTAGCTGCTCTGGCAGTCATAGGAATAAATGTATCTTGATGCGCACTAATCATGATTTGATACAGTAGGGGTTGAAACATCAGGGAATCGTGGTTCATTAAAATCCTAAAATCATCCGGAGTATCTCACTAATACTGCCAGGACATTTTTGTTAATTCTACCATGCCTGGTGAAAATGAGAAATTGTTAGGCTCTCTCTCACTCAATCCTTTATGCCAGCAGTCCCAAACCTTTTTGGCACCAGGGATCAGTTCTGGGTGGGGGAGGGGTGCTTAGGCAAGGTTCACTGGATCGCCTGCTATAGAGTGGGGAGAGGAGAGAAGAGGAGACAGGAGGCCAGGTACCTCACAGGCCGTGGGCCAGGGGGGGGATGCAGTTGGGGACTCCTGCCTCACACAATGGTCATTCTTATTTGATTTTTAAAATAAGCTCAAAAATATCCTAAATGTTATGTTTATGTATATATGTATTTGAATATGACTAAAAGAAAAAAGGATGCATATAATACCAACTTTCATGATATGCTTATTTCACGTTAAAGCCTCTTTTTGATCATGACAGAGGCATTGTTTTGTGGGTGAGTCACTAACTCTGGTAACATGCAAGATCCAAGGATGATATTTAGTCTATACCATTTCCTCCTTAATATTTCTCTACTTCTTACATTTTATTTTGTGTGGAGTATATTTGCTTTTTTGTCATTTATTAAAATCCTATATTGTGGTTGTAAAATTATATCTTAGATTAAATATGTACTTCCCTGGCAATTGTTAAGCAGGGCAATCACTCATCTAATTCCTTATGGATGTATCTAGAGATATACTGTCTAAGGACTTTGAACAATAGGTATGCCCCACATTGGTTTTAAAGGCATCGATAATCAGTCTCTTTCCAGAAGTCTGAATATGTGATATATAAAGAGAAATGTAAACATCAGAGGGCAGAAAACCACACAAACATACAAACAGAGACCAGCAGACCACAACTGTGGTTGTGACCCAACAAAAGTCAGAAGCAAGTAGTAGCCATGTTATAGAGCAAATAAAGTTAAAAAGACTGCACATGAGAATACATAAGCAATGGAATCAAAGACAGAGGAAGGTGTCATGAAGGCAGAGCAAGAGCAAGGAACAAAGTATACCAACTTTTGGGGAGACATTTCTGAACTATTTCAGTAATACCTGAAAAAATTACCCAGCCTTATTAGGAGAGCATTCTGCTCTGCATTTGGCATCTTTGCTCTGTCACCCCATTCAAACTGGGAAAAGCCAGAGCTACTTGATCACAGAAACTTTAATACAATTGTTATACAAACAATGATCTTAGGCTTCTTAGCATTGTCTAAGCATTGTTTTTCATATCTGCTTCTAAGTCTCACTGACATTATTCTATAGACATACCACTCATGTTATTGCTGTTCTCATTACTAAGTATAGGACCAGCCCGAATCTTTACTGACCCTCTTATCTGTAAGCCTGTGATTGTCAAAATCAAGAATGCATCCAAATCACTTCAAAAGCTTCTTTTAACAGATTACTGTTCCTGCCCCCAGAGTTTCAGATGCGGTTGGGGTCAAAAGATTTCCATTTTTATGTGGTTCTCATATATGCTGAAGCTGGTGGTTTCTGAAAATACTTATTAAAGCATTCAAAAGAGTTAAACTGAAAGGTACCCAAAAGTTGAATACTTTGGTCTAGTTGGTAGAAATTGCTCCAAATCCACACAGCTGTTCTTGCATATGCAAGCAATCTAATTTATTCTAAAATGACATAAATATATTTAATAGTACTTTTTGAAAAATATAAACAAAATGCTTTATCAAAACCTATCATTAATTGTACACTTTTAAGTATTCCTGATTGATAAATGTAGAAATATCATTACTTATAATTTTACAAATGCATAAAACTAATATTTTATCAATGTAATTCAGATGTGAAATGAGTCTAGAGACATTTTTTGTCATGTTCATTTTCACTAAGATGTGTAAAAAGAGCAGAAGTAAAATCACATTCAAATTACACTGTTGTTATAATTTTTATATGTATTCAGTTATAAAAATCAGGAATAAGAATACACATAAAAGTATCACAGCCTAGCTTTTACTCTATGTAACAGTTTTAATAAATGTGTTCTAAATCACTCTTTAACAGTGTCCTTTTATATGATTTTTATATGTATAGTGGTCACATACAATAAATATAATTGATTTTTTAAAATATTTTATTTCTTTATTTTTAGAGAGAGGGGAAGGGAAGGAGAGTCGGAGAGAAGCATCAGTGTGTGGTTGCCTCCCACATGGCTCCCACTGGGGACCTGGCCTACAACCCAGGCATGTGCCCTGACTGGGAATCGAACCGTGACCCTTTGGTTCACAGCCCCCGCTCAATCCACTGAGCTACACCAGCCAGGGCTGTAAATATAATTGATTTTTAAGTATTAGCAATACTTCACAACTTCTCCTAAATATAAATCCTTCATTGACTTTAGTTTTTCCAGATATGACATAGTTTGCTTTGTTTTAGGGGTTAAAATGTACATTACTCTATGTGCAGTTTACCTCTCTTTAACTAGTACAATATTATCTTAGGCAGAACTGGTTGTCATAAATCAATGAAATATAAGTTCAGAGGTTGGAGCTTTCTACTAGAGAAATGTTGCTTACCTTTTCAAAGTGATAAAAGTAAGTATTGTCTCCCTAATCTATTGTTTGACATTAGGTGTATGTGTGTGTGTACTTTTACTAAAACATTTTATATGGTAAATTTAAATAAATTCAGATGCTCATTGCCTTATTCAATTAAAGCAGCTGTCGAGTGAATTTTCAAAAAGGTGGTTGCTATGCCAATATCATCAGATACATTTAAAACGCGATGCTAATTTTATCACATAGCAATATCAATTTTAAAGAGACATTGTTTCACCATTTGCTCCTTCATTTATTAAATGTATATTCAATACTCACCCTGTGGCAGGGACTACATTCGGGATGCATGGATGAGCAAGGAGCTCTTGCTAGCATAAGACATAGCTTTCTGGAAATATCCCTATATCTTCCTTTTTGTTTGTTTGTTTTTAAACCTGTATACAAGAAATTTCTGAGTCTTAAAACTTCAGAGGCCTTTAATTTGTATGAAAAAAAGCCATATCATTTGAAATAATTTTAGAAGGTATTTTCTGAAATGTCCTCAGAATTGTGATACTATATTCTGAACATTCAAAAAATTTTTAAAAAATCTATATATTTTTTGATTTACCATAAACATTCTCTTTTTGGAGGACACCCATTGCCTCATTCACACCAAATGTTTGACAATGAATGCCTCTCTTGGATTTGAGGTGATGAGATTGGATACTTTACCCAAGCAAATAAATCCAACTCCTTTCTCTTGAAATTCTGATTGAGGAAACTGCTGAGGAATAGATAACAATAACTGCCTGAGTTATGTTTAAAAATACATAAAACCATGAGTAAAATTAATCAGGGGAGTAATATGGAAGACAGCTGGTCTTGTTTACCAGCACAAGGGACATGGAGAAGCTGCACATGAGAAAGGGTGTGTGTAGCTCTGGAGGAATGGTAGGAGACCCAAGGGTCCATTAGTCTTATTCCAGACACCTCCTCTTCATTGAGCTGCTTATGTTTGTCTTGAAATTAGAAGTTGCTTAACTAAAACAAAAATGAATTTGCTCCTTGGAAACTGCTGCAAAGTATGTGAAACAAAGTGTATTGAACACAGATTTAATAATCAAACTGTCTGTGGTCCAACTCATCTATCAGGTTATAATTTAAGGTGTCTTTTATACTCCCAGGTAAAATATCTTGAATTTTGTTATCATTCAGATGAAGAAAAACATGTTAGATTATAAAGCATTTTAGGGATTCTTTTTCAATTTCTAAACAGGAGGATTTGAAACCTATTTTGAGACATGGATTTATTATTAGAGTAACTCCAGATTTCTGTCAAAATGACAATAACTCATTTTTCTACTTGGGAATGCTTTTTAAACCACATAAAACTTATTGGTCTAATGATCTTTCCCTATATGCTATCTCACAGTTTTGATCTTATCCATTTTCAGCAGTTAATTATGGGTAACCAGGACTTAAGAGCAAATATGCTCTGCAACGTAAAGGTATAATTCTGTTTTGAATCAAAGGACATTCATCATGAAGTTTTTCATAGAAAGAAATGTTTACAATCTTTTTCAAAAGAATATATAAAAAGTTGCTGAGCTTCTGCCACCTGTTCCTGACAGCTATTTTAGTGTAAGTAATACATCACAGGCTGATGGCAATCTGATGATGTATTGGAACTATACATCACGGTGGTGACGGCGCTTTAATGACAGATGAGTAATACATCTTCAGGTAAAGTCTCAACTATGGGCCTGCCTGGAAAATAGAGTTTCGGGAAGAAGAAAACATCTTATCAACTCCATAAAATGATGCATGTAATAAAACATAGTTTGCTAAATAAGAGGGATGTAAGTTTGGGTGCAGAAATGAGATGTCTTTCAATGTCCTTAACTTTTGTCCTAATGTGTTTATTGCAAGTCAAAAACACTTTTTCATTAAACAATTGTTCCCACTTATTTTTTGTCTTTTTAGACTTTATTTAGCCTTCTTTTAGCATGTACTATATTTTGTCCCCTTGGGACTTGAAGAAATTTCCTTTTAACTTAGACTGTTCATTGACATTCCCCTTGCTGATAAAAATATTTTAACTCTGTGCAGATGAGGATGTTATCTGTCCATTTATTTCCACTTTTTCTATGTTCAATAAAGCAGTCAAACATTGTGGCAGACCCTTCTGTGTGGCGTGGGCCCAGCTCCCACTTGGAGATGCACAGGACCCATGCCCACGATAGGTTCTCTCGTGGGTAATCAGATTTGCAATATACTTAGGCTCTTCTGAAGCTTGCTGTTTGCTAAAACCCCCTCACCCTGCAAGTACCTTGCAGAGACCAGTGTAACTGGCTGCTTATTTGTTTGCTAACATCCTTCTTCTGTGATGTAATGAGGGGCATTGGCTCCTTTGTTGTAACCTGGGGATAGTGAAGGAGAACCATCTTGGAATGTGAGGATAGATTTAGAATAAAGGCTTGTCATGACAGAGGCCGTGGCTTTTGCTCCTCTTGAGAGAAAAGCCATGCTGTCATCCTATTTCCTCCACTGGACTTGGTAGTCCACGTGTATGTTTTAATTCATCCATAATGACGCGGACACTGCTGGCCGGTGTCCGCATTAAAACACATTTGTACTTGTTTTCTCTAAGAACTTACTTTTTCTATCTATACATGGATAGGAAAAGCAAAATTTTATCTATTATAATAATTTAAGGAAAGAATCTTTGGAAAAGACTTTAACAATATTCAGCCTTTTTAAGGAAGATTATTATTTTCTCTCTACATTAAAAAGTAAAAGCATGTTTATATAATACAATCTTAAAATGGTTAATGAATTACAAATTTAACTTTGAAACGGGAAAAGAACAATCTTAAAGAATGCATATATGTAAATTATATATGCAAATTATAGCTATAAAACAGAAACACTTGACAATATTGACCAGGATGTGATAAAGGTAATAAAATGCATTTTAAAGAAGATATCATCAGACCAGTTATAACAAGTAAAATGATGGCTATGATGTTAGACACCTCAGTCTGTGTGACAGGTTAGAAAAGTTCACTGTCTCACATTGGGATTTTCCCCCCAGGTTTGTTCTGTGATTATTAATACAGGGCAATTATATAAAATGAAAACTAAGAACAGATGCTTCTGTTAACCTGTTATTGAAAAATCCATAACCCTGGTCTGAAATTAGATAATAAATCTGTTTTTATTCTAACTTAGGTCTAAAAATGATATATATTATATGTATTAACATATCACATACATATATATTATATATATTATATATATTTTATATATATATATATACACACACATAGTCTCTCTTAAGTAAATTGCTCCTGAAAAGGATAACACATATCCAAAAAAATATGTGGAAATTGAAACACAGTGCTAGCTAAGCTATCTTAAAATAAAAAAAAATTAGAAGAAAGAAGTAGTAAATTGCCTGTGGTAGGATAATCAGAAATATGGTCTATTGTGGCAGTCAGACCCCGGTGTCAAGTCCAACTTGGAGACATCTTTGCTGGGTGATTATGTGTGACACTGAACTATGTGAGTCTCAAGCTGATCTCCCATTGCACTTGAAGACATTATGAACTGGAGGGCAACCCAGCCCAAGGCTGGTGCTCCCTGTTACCACTCAGCCAAGGAGCAGAGACAGGGATTTGATTATAATTGCACACTTATTAATATCAGGGGCTAGCAGTCTGAGAAGGTGGTAGGTTAAAACTTTAACATCTACCTTACCTTGAGCTTTCAGAAGCAAGCTTATTTAAGGTAAATGTAGGAATTTGGAAGGGGGAACTTCCTCTTGGGAGGGGAAGCTGAAAGGGAAGTCTGTATCTTCCCAAGTGGGCTCCTTCCTTCTGGGGCTATCTCTCCATTTGCATTAGAATTCCCCTTCCTTGGAGACCTATGGTTTATGGCCAGGGAGGTTATGTAATATCCAGTTAGGGAAGATGAGGTGTTGCAGGTCTTGGCTCAGCTGTTTGACTTTAATTTTCCTGTCTCGGTTTCTCCATTCCACTTTCCTGGGAATTTTCCTAGCTTCTTATGATCCTGTCTCATTCCCTCCTCAGAGACTTCATTTCCTAAAATCTTTCAGGGGTGATGAGGGAGTTTATTCTCTTATCAACAACTGCCTCCTGCTGACAAAAGCCTCTGTCTCTGACTGCATAGGATATGGAAGTCTCTCCCTGCCTGATTGAAGGGAGACTAGGGAATGGGATTTGAGACTGGAACAGAGAGGCTGTTAGCCGATTCTTTCCCCTACAGCGAAGTTAATGACAAAGCATTAGTTCATTAATCTGTCAAAACTCCTTATCTCGCTACAGACTTGAAACAGTCTGTCCAGGAACACCACACACTGGGGGCACATTTTAAGGCTCAACTGCCTCTTCTCTCAACATTAACTGAAACTTTTTTCTTAGTTTATTCCATCACTTCTCATTTCTTTATCTTCAAAGAAATCAATGTCATTTAAAATCTACAAATTTAAAAGATCCTCAAATTTTCTTTAAAATTACTTACAATAAATCTAAAACAGCATAACCCCAGCAACAATTTTATTTCTTATATTTTCTATGCGAAGACATGTTTATTTAATTTTATATGCTACTGATTACCTTTAGATAATTATCCAAACATGAGAAACAATTCTATCACCATTCAACAGTTACCCAGTTTTGGAAAACTTGTTTGGTGGTCAGATGAAAGTCAACCTGTAAATAAATTAAAACCGTTGTGTGTGTTTAGTAGTTTTTTTCAGTTTTTCTATGTTCAATGGTTAATATATTTGGTAACACTATTTTCAAATACCATTGTAAACAAATGTTTGCTTAATAAAATAGGAACCTCTTAACTAAGCTAATATCCATGGACACATCTATTCAATTTCTTATGATCCAAGGCTCTTAGTAAGTAGAGCTATACATGTGAGCCAGAATATATGGAGATGGTATATATTTTAACACATATATACATACATACAATGATTATTGTTTTTTATAAGAATATGAATTGAAAGGGCTATTAATTGAAAATAAATGATTTATTTACCTTGAAAGGAGGTTATGCATTTATTTCAAAAGATGTATTGTCAGATGATGTTTCCCTTAAGAGGTATTTTAGATTCCTGTGTTAAAAGAATGGCTTCTCTGTAATTACATACGTGTGGATAAGAAGTAAAGAGAAATCAGTACCCTTGAGATGAACTGATGTAAAAAATTATTTATTCACAGTGTGTTATGATTCAAGTTGTCTGCTACAATTTTTAACACAGCCTTTGTGATTCTTCTTTTCTGTTCACCAATGGAATCATTATTTACCTTCTATGCATCAGTTTTAATAGTTACCAGGCACTTATTCAAAGACTTCGGATTAGATTTCTTCACATATTTATATGCACCTTTTTTTATTCAAAGGAATTTCTCACTGCATTTATTTTTAGTGGGGAAAAAACACGCATTTCATTCGTTTTAAAATTTTTTCCTAGTGTTAATGTGTCTAGAGACTATGGTTACATGCACAAAACAATTGAATTGTTTAGACTAACAAAACTAGCTTTCAGGCAAATTATCAAATCTACAATACAGTTAAACACAATTCATGGGGATAGGCAAAAAAGTTAAATTTATAACTACTATTGTTACAGAGCAACAGAAGATCCGTTATTGTCCACTGCCTTATGGAAAGATGTCCCTCAAAGCCAGAGATTTGTGAAAAGGAAAGGAAATGTTTATTTAATGCTATACAGAGTTAAAGTAGTGACCTAACATCTCCATTAAAATATCAAAGTCCTTTAGGATACCCACCGCTGCCCACAGTGTTTCCTTCTCCCTCTGCCCTAATTCAGGGTACTGTAATCCGTAATTCAGGCAGAGAAGCCCACGTCCGGTATCCAGGCTCCTGACACCATCAGCTGTATCGTTGTCCAGGCTAGGATCTCTAATTAATCCAAAGCCATGTGGCACCTTCTCATGGCCTACTGGCAAGAGTTCTTTCACCCTTCTTCCAGGTAAAGTCTTTCTCGTTCCCAGGCCACGCAGCCAAAGGGAGCACCCCAAAGCCGTGTGGTCCTTCTTCTACCAAAGCTGTGGGGAAGGGGTCCCCACTCTGGCAAAGCCAAGTGGCAATTCTCTGCTAAAGCCACATGGTGATTTTCCCTCTAGGGCTGTGGGCCCTGCACTCTGGTAAAACCCCATGGATCTCTCTCCAATGGCTGCCATGCCTGGGTTTAAATCCCCGCACCAATCCTCCTCTGCAGCCCGGTTTCCGACTCCTCCTACAATCGGTTACACCTGCCAGCATTTCTGTATGTTTCCAAGGTTATTGGGATGCCATCATGAGTCTGGGCAGGTGTGTCCCCATTTTCTGGAGCCAATCTTCTCCAAGCTCCCACACAGGTGCTGTAACTTGGGGTTCCTCCCCCAGTCACGTCTTGGGGGGAGTCCTTTCCATCCCCCTGGCTCAGAGCATGGCCACAGCTGTTTAACATATCTATGAAACCAGTTAAAGGTTATAGATATGTTAAATGACCGTTCTGGAGGTTATCTGCAAAACCGTTGCTATGCAAAACAACTCAATGGCCCTGCTCCATTTGTCCCTTCCCCCAACTCATACCTGTGGGGGAAGGGGTGAGGACATCTTATATGTCCCTCTAATATTTCCTGGACACCCTGAGTTCTGGGCCCCATTCCAACTCCCTTTTTGGGGCCCCCCTCTTGGCTGCACCCTGTTACACTATCTTAGTAGGACTTGGAAACTAGGAAGCAACTTCTCTAAAAAATAGTTTCTGCTCTATACAAATATTCTTCTGTTTTAAAAATATTATATCAATCATTTGAATATTTTGCAAAAGAGTATCCTTAGAAAAATATAGCTAGAGGTACATAAACCTTCTAATCCATTAGCAGATTTATTAGAAAAGTATCTTTAGGAGAAAAATCTATTTGAGTTCTTTCTCCTCAAGTTTTGGGCATTATCTTAAGTGGAAAATCCATCACTTTTCCTTGCTTGCTACACAGAAACTATGAAACGGAATATATTTTAGTTTACATATATACAGTAGAGCAATATTTCTTTGTTCATGTATGCTTAAAATGCATTTATGCATATTGAAATTTACTAAACTTGAAATTGTTTATCTGTAAGTGACGTTATTTTAATCTAGATTATACTACCTGGTACATTCCATTTTTGTAAATAAGAAATGACACTTTTAGTAAAATTTATACCTGTTTGGTGCAACATAGCCACAAGCTAAATGTGGCTGTTGAGCAACTGAAATGTGACTAGTTACAACTGAGATGTGCTGTAAGTACAAAACACTCACAGCATGGAAAAAACTAATTTTCATACTTAGTTCTTTCCATTCAGTGTGTATGAAAGTATGAAAAAATATCTCAGGAATACCTTTTTATATTAATGACATGTTGAAATGATAATGTTTGAGATATACTAGGTTAAATAACACATTAATGTGAATTTTACCTGTTTTTATTTATTTTTACTGTAGCTACCAGAAACTTAAAATTATATGTATCACACTCATTATATTTCTAGTTAATAGAGCTATTTTATATAATTAATTCATTATGAAATATATGAAAGTAAACATACTATTTAATTGTTAATAAATCAAAAAACAAAATTCAGTAAGGTTAATTGGCATGGCTAGTTCACATAACTCAAAAGTAAAGGTATCTTCTGCCTCCAAGCATTTCCACAGCAAAATCATTTACAAAGTTCTTAGCTTGAACATTACTTAGGCAGCAGGTGGAAAAAGTTAAAAGCCTGATAATAATTAAACATTTTTTAATTTTATTTAAAAAACTTTTTATATCTTCACAAATTAAAAAATGTTAATTGTGATCTCATTTATGAATAAATAAACTCAAGATAAGCTACTTTAAATGAAATATTAAAGACAAATGTTACTTATTGACCTGGCTATTGATAATATGGGCATTTTTTTCTCTTTTCTGCAAAGTTTATCAATCTATTTATTTGCATTTTATGCATTGGTCCTTATTTATGCTACATATTAAGGGCATTTGCTAAGATATTAATGATCATTGTTGCAAAATCTAAAAAAAATATGAAATTTGTTGTCAAGATTTTCCTCTAATGAAGTTATTACAGGGTTGTTTTCTTATTGACACACTAAATGTAACACTCAAGTTAATTTGGGACATGTAAGTCAACAATAACTGAAATACATGAAAATTCTCAATTTTGAATACCAAGTAACTATGTTCCTTACGATATTTTGCAGGAAGATGTAAAAAGAAAGCACAAAATATCAATGTAAAATAACAGGTTACAAAAGTGCACAAAAGTTGATTTTGTAAAATTGGGAAAGCAATATAAATAATAGTAAGAAGTGTTTTGAAATTATGTGATAACATCTTCTATTTTATTTTCTTTTAAGTTTTTTTTTAACTAAATGTGATCCTTATATGCTTATTTAGTCTAAGTATACATTATAATTTCTATTAAATTTATATTATACTGTATATAAATTTGAAATTTGGTGGATTTTTTCAAACAAACAACTCAAATTTTATTATATTTTATTATTGTTTGATTGTTTTATCCTTAAGCAGAGGTCATGCTTAGAAAGGGAAGGAAATATTGATGTGAGAGAGAAACATAGATGAGCTGCGTCTGGCACCTGCCCCAACCCCAGAGATGGCAGCCTGAACCCAGGCATGTGCCTTGAGCTGAATGGAAACCATTACCTTTCAGCCCGAGGGACGATTTTCCAACCAACTGTGCCACATCAGCCAGGGCAAGCAAACAATTCAAATTTCAATGGTTAATTAGAAGTTAATACATATTCTATTTATAGAAGTCTATATAATTATCTACTATCTGTCATCATGGTAAAAGTTTATTAAAAATGAAAAATTATGGATTTTCAAGCCAATCTTAAAATGATCTGATTTCAATCATACTTTTGCTCACTTATTGATTGATTGATTTATAGAATGGGTTTTTGAAACAGCAGAAGGGTTTTATTGTTTCTGCGCCTGGTATTTATAGTAAATATTTCCACTGCGGGGCAAAATTTAGATGTAAGACTTCCATTCCTTCCATCTTGACATTTTTTGAACAAGCAAATCAGTTCAGATCATTCTGTAACATGTTGTGTATCCGGCTATATGCTGATCAAGTGACAGTGTACAGGTATGCAGTATTTATCTTCAAGAAGTTTACCATTCAGTCCAAACTGCTGAATTAATATATATATTATTTTATACAAAGATTTAGTAATCTTGCATCCACTATGCAGGCTAAAGGATGCATCAAAGGAAGAAGGAAGGAGAAGGAAGGAAGGAAGGAAGGAAGGAAGGAAGGAAGGAAGGAAGGAAGGAAGGAAGGAAAGGAGGGAGAGAGGGAAGGAGGGAAGGAAGGGAAGAATTGACTTTTGGTATAATTCAAAGTCCTTGAAATTATTCAGTTGTGATGGTATATACATAGCACTGTCATTGGGGTTATCCAGGATATATATAAACAAGGATACTTAGTCCATATTTAAATTTTACTCTGTCTGTGTACATCATTATTCTGGCTAGTAGAGAAATTTATAGGATTTCTTTTTATAGGCAAGACAAATGTAAGATAAGATTGCCTCAAAAAAATGCAGTTAAATTTCAACTTTTTTTCTAGGTGCTAAATAGAAGTACCTAAATATAAACTTAGATATTTCTTCCAACAGTTCTTCATTAAAATATTCATGCAAACACTTTCTCCTATATGGTATTAAAGCTCTCTATATTAAATCCCCCAGTTCCTTTCCTTCATGTTATCGAGTATTTATTTAATGTCTACTATATACCTTGTGTTATACACAGGTGGTAGAAATCTCTCAATGAATAATCTAGAAGAAACCCATCTTCATTTTTTAATGAATCCGTGCATTGTATTACTTTAGGAAATATACATCTGTAATGCTTTTTAAAATTAAGTATTCAATGTAAAATTCCACAAACAGTGTAGCCAGCATTTTAGATATTTAGTGTTAATATTAGTAATTTATTGCATTAATCATTATAAACAATAAAGAATGTATTTATGTAAGAAATATATAAATGTTGATCCTCTAAACTAGGCATTATAGCTAATATTCAAATCTTTAATACTTACAAATACATAGAAAAATTAAATATAAATGTGAGACTTTAGGGTTTTATTTATTAAAAACTACCTTTTCCCCCTAAATCACAAAGAACAAGTGTATTAATTTCTATAGCATGCATTATCTCTCTCTCTGTGAAGTGGCAAATGACATTAGAAGTAATCACTTTGAATTGCTAGAAGGTTAAAGTGACTCTCTAGCTAGAACCTTTTCTTTTAAAAGAGTACATATATTAAGATGTGAGCATATAATGAATAGCTCATAAAATGAACTTCGCTTATTCACATTAGATAGAGAAAAGATCAGTCTGAATTACTGACATGCTTAAAATACAGGTATATGACTTTCAAATATCAAAATAAATGAAAGGCTGCAAAGGGAAAAGAAAGTACTTAAAGGAATACATTCCTAAATAAATATTTTAATTAACATGTCTAAATAGAATGCAAAAAGAGGATTTAAAGTGCTATGTGTGCTGGCAAAGAGTTTGGTATCTTATATAATACCACGATCTCATTTAACAATTTTGCTACTGTTTATGTGTTTCTTGAACAACTTGGCTTTATTTGAAGGTGATGCTAGTTTTCCTCTAGTTCTGCATTAGTTTGCTTCCTATTACACACTTTTTTTGCTCAATATTACTTAACACATACCAATATATTTTCTCACTATAAAAGTAAGATACATCCCAGAACAGAATGAGGTAGAATGTGGTTGTCAGCTCAAAACAGGAGTAAGGAATTCAAGCCATTAGCCCTGAGGGTTACTCTCTTTGCATAGAGAGGTTCGGAATCAACCTGATACTCTTGGAAATATCCTCCTATTATCTGAGTCACATTATATGCAGCAAGATTGACTTTTGATTAAACAAACAAGGCAAGTAGTATTTCTCATAACATTCCTAGAATTGTTTCCCATTGGCTTTCAGAAAGACTTTAAATGATCTCAGATCCATCCCAAAGGTGAACTGCAGAAAGTAAAGTTCTGCGACATCACCTCCCCCAGACTTTTGTTCTTGCACACTATTTTGTTTATTGTGAGTTGGAGTTTTCTTGAAATAATTATGAAATTTATATGTAGAAAATTTATCAGAAATCTTGTAAAATACACAATTACCTTTAACAAATTGTTCCACTGAAGGAATTAATCTATGAATTATTGTTGAAGTTGACGGATGAAATGAACTGACCCAAAATAATAATAGACAATAGTATTAAATACCATTGGATTATTTCACTTCAAGTCTGTCCTTAACCATTAACTAAGAAGTAAACCCTAAAATTAAAAAAAAAAACTGAATTTGTCAAAGCTTCAGTCTCATCATCAATAACATGACAATAATAGTAAAGTCTAACTTGTACAACCATTGTTACAATCAAATAAGATTATCTATGTAAATACATATGATTCAGAATCAATAAATAGCAACCAGAAAACATGTTATTCAAACCATGTTTCTGCCATTGACACCTTGAAATAGATTAAAATATTCAATGTACTAATACATATCTTAATTATTCCTTAATTAAGTAGCCATACATCAGTCATTTGTTAAGCTAATTTATTTGAGAGAGAACTAATTTGAGAACTAAACAGTTGTAGTTAATGCAGGACTATTTCAATTAATTATAAAGCAACACTATATATGACATTTTACTAGACTTTAATCATAAAATACCAAAGCATAGTATAAATTAATTCTGTACATCATACATATTACTATGAATATCTAGAGGAAAGATCTTAGAACTCCCAATAATCTTTAAAAATTTTATTTATTTATTTTTAGAGAGGGGGATGGAAGGGAGAAAAAAGGAGAGAAACACCAATCATTTGCCTCTTGCAACCTTCCCGTCCAGGATGGAACCTGCAGCCCAGGCATTTGCCCTGACTGGGAATTGAACAGGCCATCTTTGCTTTGTGGGATGAAGCCCAAGCAACCGAGCCACACCAGTCTGGTTTAGAACTCCCAATAATCTATGAGGTAAGATTCAGGAAGACTAAGGAGTTACACATCATGAGAAGGCTGGATTCTTTAGAAAACACAACAATGCTGGGAAAAATATTGAATAAAAGGAAGCAGGCAGAGAAGAAGAAGACCAAATATGAGATGGATCCGTTCTATAAAAGAAGCCATAAGCATGAGAACATAATGGGAAGAAGTTGTCTTGGAACAAAATAAGTTGTCTTTTCTCATTGACATTGCTACTGAACTTCCTAGTAGAAATAGGAAGTAGAGATTTAAATTATCTTATTGTATTTTATTTTATTATTTTATTTCTATTTTTTATTGCATTGTATTGTATTGTATTGTATTGTATTGTATTGTATTGTATTGTATTATTTTATTTTTGTTCCAGGGCTCTAGGTAATGATGAATATTCATGAAGTTGTCATTTGGTGAACATGTACATATATTTTAAAATATTACAGAAAGAGCAATAGGTGTTTATATAGTCAGGTCTAACACAAAATTCAATTATCTTTAATAGATATTGCCAAAATGCAATCATCTTTGTAGTTTTCAAAGCATATTGAACATGTGAATATTCACATGTGAATATTTTTGGGGGGGTAGTTAATTTTTTTGCATCAATCCTTTGTCTTTTATATTTTTTCTATTAATGAAATATACTAGTACCTTAATAAACATAACATTGAAAATTTCACAAAATTCTACAATAAATTTGCTTGGACATTTGATTAGTACTGTGATAAATCTGCTTTGTCTCAATATATAATATAAACTTTTATAAAAATAAGCATAGCTCTGTGTATCCTATTACTTAACTTTGATGTATCTGCTTTCCTTTTAAATTTTGTTATCAGAATTTTACTAGTATAGTTGAATGAAGAAACAATTTCAGTTATTACATTAGTTTGAAATGTTTAAAAATATAATTTCTTCCTTAAATGCATGGGGAATTATTTGATCCTCTGATCAAATTATTGACAGATTATTTTTCCTTAACTATCATTTAAATTTAATGTTTCTACTCGGCTTTAAATAAATTTGGCATTTATATTTTTATAGAAATCCAGTGATTATAGTTTTCAAATATAATCCTATGAATATATATTAAAATCTCTCTCTCTTTTTTTTGAAAATGAATGTTCATAGACACTTTGTTTATAATAACCCAAACTGGGAACAACTGAAAGGTCTATCATCAAATCAGCAGATTAATAAATTGTATATTTATAGAATTCATAAGTTAAAAAATTATCTTAAATGCTTAAAACTGATTGATATATAGAAGTAGGTCTATATATCAATCATATATTGTAATGGTGTATAGTCATGTTTTCTACCTTTTGTATCCTTATTTAACTTGATAACATTTCACTATTTTTATCAATTTTTTGTAATTAAAACCAGAAACATTTCTTTAGCCTTAATATTATATTTTATCTTAGTAATTTCATATTTTGGAGTTAGCTTGATATTCTCTTTATTACTTCTTATATTAAAAACAGTATAATAATCTTCCAAATTGTACTTATTTGATTACTGTGTTATAGAACATAGAATCTGCACCAAGCACTAGAAATTACAAAAGTAGCAGTTTAAGGACCTATAAGTATGTGCAAGAGGGAGACAAGGTCTTATTCTGAGAGAAAGCCTTAGGTTGGACTAGGTGAAAAATGGGGTTAGAAGAAATCAGATACTTTAAGTAGTAGAATGAATACAGAAGAGAGTAAATTAGAGCCTGACATGTTCAGGGCCTGGAAGTGATTTAGAGTTGCCAGAATTTACAAGGAAGTTAGGAAAGATTGAGAAATTAGAGAGAACAGGAGATAATACATGGACAGATCTGAAGAATAATTTAAGTCAGAACAATTTAACTGAACTTTACACTAAAGGCAATAGAAAAGGTTAAGCAAGAAAGAGGAAGAATTAGTGAGATAAAAAACATAACAAAATAGAAATTTGTAATAACCCTCATAGTGAACAAAATACTAATTTTAATCATTAAAATCCCAAACTGACCATGTGTAAAGATTATTAAATTGGGGTACAATTTGGATGTAGGAAAAAAAAGACAACAATGTTATAAACAAGAAAGGGAATAAAAATGCAGATTTAAAATATATGTGTATATATATTGATTTAATGTAAGAATTTTTGAGGCCATGTGCCTATGGCTTCATGTACTCGAACACACTCTTACATGTCTGAGTGTGCTTATTTGGAAGGCTCTGAGCACTCTCCCATTCAGGCCACTCAGTTTTCCAACTAGAAATAGTTCCACGTTTATGCAACTAGAAGCCTGGAAAGCTGAGAAAAAGTGTATCTCTGGACAGAATGCAGGATTATTTACCATAAAAAAGAAAAAGTCTTTAAGCTTGAGATTGCTCTGTGGAAAAGAATCCCAGAGCGTGCAGCACACTGCCCAAGCAAGCTCCCTCTGGCCCTCTTGTAAGCTCATGGGCCTTGGGAGCAAAGGGAATCTACACAAATTCCTACCATTGCTAGTATTGGCTATGCTATGAATAACAATTTTTTTGTCTCTGACCCAGGAGTTTCATGTCTTCTGTCAGCATCCATGAAACTTTGACAGGCTGACACATTAGCTTGTTTGTGGAGCAAAATCCATGTCTTCTTAATAGCATGGAAAGATACACTTAATTTTGAAAGTATAAATAAAATGTTCAATAGCCTAGAAAATGCATAATCTACTAACAGAATTTAAAATATGAATCAATGATTGCATTTTAAATAAATTAAATAAGTTATCAGATTATTCAAAAAATATTTTAGACACTTAACATCTTTAGAGAGTTCTTCCAAATCATTGAAGACACTTAACAACAAATTATTTTCACAGGGAACACAAAAATTTTATAAAGCATGCTAATTTATTATAGTATAGTACTGCAAGTTTGGGAAGAAATGCAGAATAGTGAATTGTACAGATTAACTAAAACTATCAACATGGCTACAAAATACAAATACAATTATTAGTTTAGTACATGAATCAATAGTGACATATAGAACATATGCTCTGTTATCAGCTATAAAGTTCCAACACTGTTTAAAGTGTTCCAGCACTGTTAAAATAATGTAACTCATTATTTTAGTATCTGATTTCATTAGACACATAAAAGAGATAGTTTTGGATTGGGATCTGTGAATACCAATTATGATTCATTTTAATATATATTTATTACTTTGAAAATTCAGTTTCATACTTCACTAAAAATAAATTTTATGACTGGTTTCTTTTTTTCTGTCTGTAAAGATTCCTATGTTTGTTTGTTTGTTTATTTAATTTATTGTTGTTCCATTACAGTTGTCCCACCTTTTTCCCCATTGTTCTCCCCTGCCCCGCCCCCCACTCCCACAGTGAATCCCCCCCATTGTCCATGGCCATGAGTCCTCTATTTGTGTTCCTTTGCTTGCCCTTTCTCTTCTTCCCCCTGTCACTCCCTTCCCACTTCCCCTGTGGTCACTGCCAGTTTGTTCTTTATTTCCAGGTCTCTGGTTTTATTTTGCTCTTTTGTTTGTTTTGTGGATTAGGATTCACTTATAAGTGAGATCCTATGGTATTAGTCTTTCACTGCCTGGTTTATTGCACTTAGCATAATGCTCTCCAGTTCCATCCATGCTATCTTGAAGGGTAGGAGCTCCTTTTTTTCTTTCTGCTGCAAAAGTAAATGTAAATGTAGCAGTTTTTTGATCCACTCATTTACTGATGGGCACTTAGACTGTTTCCAGCACTTAGCTACTATAAATAATGCTGCTATGAACATTTAGCTGCACAGGTTCTTTTGAATTGGTGATTCAGGATTCTTAGGGTATAACAGTCACGGACCTTATATTGACAGTCCCTAGCATAATATCAAGCATTTGGAAAACTATTAATAAGCAATATATTAACAATCAGTAACGTTTTTTAAGTCTACTATGGGTGCATTAGACATAAGTATTTTCATATTCACTTTGGGACACATAGAAAATGAGGTTATGTAAATTTGACTTCCTCACTTGCAAGAGGAAGAACGGCGCACACACACACACACACACACACACACACACACACACATAGCAACAAAAGTTTTATAAATATAAGCTTAATGAGTTCTACCAGTTTCTAATGGTGCTGTAAAAAATCAGCACAAATTTAGTGTCCTAAGAAAACCCAAATTTGCTATCTTATCATTCTGTGGTCCAGAATTCCAACATGGGCCTCACTTGGCTAAATAAATATGTCAACTGGACTGTATTTCTCTCTGGACATCTGGCTTCTTGGTCCTTTATGTTTTACTTAAAGAATTCAGCCCTGGCTGGTGTAACTCAGTGGATTGGGTGCAGGCCTGTGAACCAAAGGATCGCGGTTCGATTCCCAGTCAGGGCACATGCCTGGGTTGCAGGCCAGTTCCCAGCAGGGCACGCACAAGAGGCAACCACACATTGATGTTTCTCTCCCTCTCTTTCTCCCCCGCATCCCCTCTCTAAACATAAATAAAATCTTTTAATATATATATACACACACGTACATGCACATATACATGTACATACCCCATCTTTAAAATCTGTCAAATATTTAAATTCCTCCCTCCCTTTCTATGTTAGTTTCTAAGCTTTTACAAAAATGGAAATGAGTTTCTTTATGACAATTTATCAATATCTAATGGTCATAGACCTTATTTTTATATCAATTTTCCTTCCTGTCCCACAGTCCTTATAATAAGAGAATATTTTACCCAAAGGACGAACAATTGTGCTGCTTAGAGGTAGAGGCTTTTTATAGCTCCTATGTGCTCAATTATAAGTGGAGGAGGACATAACCATTACGATGGTTGTGAAGCCAAATAGTTGGAGGAGACATATAAAATATCTTCAGCTAGGTTTTCTAAGCCCCGCAGTGATAAGTAATAAGGGAACACATCACATTGCCACCAGCCTCATTCACTTACACATACCTCTGTGGCTGGCTCTAAGATAGATCTTTTCTCCCCATGTGAAAAACAAACAAAATGGGAAACCTCCACTTGTTTTGTATCAAATTTATTTTTCTGTCATAGAAAAAAATATATAAAGGTGGGAAAAAGGGTTGTACACAGAAATAAAGCATATATTCCAAGCTCAACACAGTCGACTCTCATCATCATTGTGAAGAATGATAAAGTGTAATATGTTCCCTTATTAGCAGAGTTTTGGAGTGAAAGAAGTCATTGGGAAGAAGGCCAGGCTAATTTAGCCCCAATATTCTGATTCTTGAGTCAGAATGGGTCCCTAGACAACCACTCCAAACCTAGGCCCTCTCTAATATTGTTTACCTTAAATCCACTAAGATCAAACCCATTATGCCCGTCATCCTGGTTCATAGTAACTACAAAACCCAGAATCAGTCATTCCGTATATTCCAAAAATTCAATGTCTTTTACAGTTCTATAATGTCTTTTTCTTTGCTTCCATTTATCCTACTGAGCTCTTAACACCCTTATTATGTACATGTGGCATTATTTTACATTCTAAGATAATTTTTCTAACTATTTACATCTAATTATTTTTCTATTGGGAATATGGATCTCCATATGGAAACCACTGACATGGTTTCCACTGGCCTCTTAGCTGATAGCTTTGCTCCCACAGCTCTCGTAGGAATGAGCCTGGTTAGCTTCATTACATTTTATTCTTGATTTGAGGCCGTTCTACTCCCTAAACACTCTTGGCTTTGATTTTCATACATATTATCAGATTTTTTTACCCTTTAACCCCTATTGTTGCTGACACCTACAATATCCTGGCTCATTTCTCCTATTTCCCCTCCTGGTGCAATGACTTTAGCGCTGGTTCCCCTACAGCGCCTGCCTCAATAGAACACCACCTCTTTTCTCAAATCGGCTCTATCACCTTAACCCAAAGAGAATTTCAAATCCTTTCAAACCTCTGTTTTCTTGACTTTACCAACTTTTCATTGTCCCTCTTTTACTTGATGTCTTATATTTGTCATTCCTAAGTTTTAATTTCAAAGCCATTAATTAACGCAAAAGACATCCTGTGAGTAACTACCATGTGTTATTTAAGTGCTTCAAATATATTAGTAAACTAAGATGAAAGGCCTCTGCTTTCATAAATCTCAAATTATAATCGTTTCCTTGTATATATTATAATACATCAGTCACTTTGAGCTAAAGTATCATGCAATAACAAATAACCCCCAAATATTAGTGCTTTCCCAAAAAAAGGTATACAGCTTATCCATAATACGTATATATTAAGAGTTGGCTTAGGTTCTCTTCCATTAAGCCAGGACCAAGCTACATCTAAAACTTGCTAATTATGACAGAGGGAGAGGAAATATAGCACTTCAAGGTGATGGCCCTAAAAGTTCCTGCTTCTAAGTAAAGTATGTCACTTCCAACAAAATGTTATTAGCTTATATAAATAATGCAAGTAAATTTGGAAATATTAGATTCCAAAGCATGAGGACCACAAGAAGGAGCCTTATATAATTTGTCCTTTCTTAATAATCAAACTTACTTGGCAAAACTGTAACCCTAAATAATTCCAGCTCTCTGCTTACTCGCATCTACAGCCATACGCGAACTCAGGAAGTGGCCAAACTTTTGCCCCACCAAATTCATAATGTTGAAGTTATAATCTCTAGCCCCTCAAAATGTGAACTTACTTGGAGATAGGATCTTTACATAGGTAATTATATTAAAACGAGTGTGTTTTAGTGGGCTCTAATCCAGTATGGCTGGTGTTCTTAGACAGAGGACAACGATGGACGCAGACCGACAGAGGGAAGATACCATATAGACACACAGGGAGAAAACACCTATCTACAAGCCAGGTAGGGAGCCAGGGAAGAGAGTCTTCTCTCACAGCCTCAGAAGGGGTCTATGCTGACACCTTGATTTTGGATTTTGAGCATCTAGAACCATGAGATGATTTATTTCTGTTTTTTGAGTCACCCATCTTGTGGTACTTTACTAAGAGGTTCACTCGCTTATTCTCTCATCTCACACTACCCTCTCTTCTGAAAGCACCACTAACACATGCCACAGATTCAGCCTGATGATGATTTCAGGGAGCTGATTACTTAACTTTCTATCCTCTGAGAATAATAGAGTCATTTGAAAATATCAGAAGGATCCCTCTGCAGGCTGTCTACAAAATACCCTCACTTAACAAGGTCTACATAAACAACTGCGTAATTGCCAAATACCATAGTTATTGTAGAACATCCTTGGTTCATCTGAAATCTATCCATCCCTTCCTCTCATCTCTTCAAGGATGTCACTTCACTAAGTCTCCCTTTTCTCTTCTATACCATTAATTCTTCCCTCTCATTTGCAACATTTTCATTACCACACGGTCTCTCATCAATGGAAGGTAATAATACTTTTTATCTCACTTGTTTCATCAACTAAAACAAGCAAAACTCCTTGAAATTATTCACAATTCCCATTGTTTCCAACCAATCTCAAGGCTTTTCTTTTAAATTTGGCAAGAAGAGGGCCACTTGGAAAGTCTAAGTCAAGCAATAAAGAGAAGTTTCGTGACATAAAATTTTGAGGAAATTAAAAAAGAACAGAAAAGAGTAAATAGCTATCATACAATGGTGAATGCCATAACATTTTGGCATTTCTCATTAATGAATTGCTTAGAAAGTTTTGAAATATGTTTCCTGAAATGTTGGATAATAATAACAATAGCAGTAATTAGCTTATGTTTTTTCACTACATGTCATGAACTCTTCTAAATAATTTAGAAGCATTTTATGTGATCCTAAAAATTCTCTAAAATATACAGACTACTGTTTTAATTGGCACCCAATAAAATCCAGACATCTTAATAAAATTGCCAAAGGTACCTTGTTATTAATAATTAGAGATGAATTTATATAGTCTAGCTGACTCCAAACTCATGTGTTATTCATTAAACCTCATTGACGGTGTACATTTTGATAATGAATGTTTCTTTGTTTATAGGAGGAAGTGCCCCCTACCAGTTAAAGCATGATTCTTAACCATGTAACCTAGCCAACTTCATTTAAACTCTCTTCTTTACCTTATTTCCCAAGAGGAGAATTGGGTAATGGTGTTATAATATCTACATTTATACTTCTGCCATATGTAATGTTCACTATTAACAATTATTACTAGAACTAACATGTCAGAGTCACTTCCCCCCAAGCTAACGCATTTCACTTTTCCAACCTGTTTTCTTAAAAATAATAATAATTTTAATCTCATTAAAATGATGGACTTGCCTGATTTGTGAATTTTGAGGAAACTACAACTGCATTAACACAAGTTGACATAATATACTCTAAGAAGACTAGGAGGCAAAGAGGATAAAAGCAGCTCACATTTTTACTTCCAGTGCTCTCCTGATTAGGTCACTAGAAACCAGTCATTTGAAGTCGATCAAACTGCATCACATATCTCAGTTCTCCACCCACTTGAAACTATTACCCATGCCTTTTGACTTACAGTATTTCACATTACGTGATGAGATGACTTTCCCTTTCCCTTGACTTTGTGTTCAACCCTGTAACCTAATTTGATCATCAGAATAGGGCAGACCGGATGACAGGCCAGGCTGACTCTCAGCCTCCCTTGTTTCCATTTTCCCACTTACTGCTGCTGTTTCTATATAAAAACATGTCAAGTCTAGTTTACTTGACTTAAAAGGTAGATGAGAGGCACAAAAATATCACACCCAAAGCCAGCAGAGTGAGAAAGTCTAGTCAAGTTCAGTAGACCTCCTAGGTAAGCGCAAGCATTTTCTATCTACAGTCAAGCAATATATATGCCTATGACAATGAATTATACTTATTTTAAGCAGCTAGTTGTGAGGTTGCCTTTTGAGTACCATTTTTTATGATAAATAGCATTAGCTAACAGTCTACAAGACAGAAAGAGATGGTTAGATAGATATAAAGATCTATACATATAGATATAGTATATCTAGATATAGATATACTCATATACATATTGCTGTAGACTCTACTGTTTATATATTATACATGGCAAGAGAGAGACTGAAAATATATATTATATATTATATCAGCATTGCTAGTTACATAAAGTCACATAAGAAGAACAATGTACACCACGTCTTACAGCGTTAGCTGGCTCTCTAATTCAAGAACGATTTTACTGGGTTGGATTGGGAGTCTTTAGAATATAGCAGATATTATCCCCAAATAACTGATATTATAACCACTCCATTATTAAAAAGCATGTCCTTCATATTCAACATTAATTAATAATATTATTGAACCTTGTCCATTAAAAGTAATGAACTTTGTTCAAATATTAAAACTTTGTTTTAGAAGTCACCACACACAAAATTTGGTTTAAATGTTTTAAATAGTATTTTTAGTAAATTCCACTGAGGCCTAATAAACCTTTTCCTTCTTTTCATTCTTTTTGTGACTGAACTAATTAAGCTTGAACAACTATATTCTAAAAGATATGTGTTTGAGACCATCATCTTTGCCCCTTAAGAATGGTGTGGGAGGATGGGATGATTTGACTAACTCATTACACTAACAGATCTGTAGTGATGGAATGAAATATAGATCGATGATCATGTCTTTCAGCAGAACACATTTTATTTAATTCTTTTATCAGTTTGCACTAGCTAATTATGTGTGAGGAGTTATATTCTTTCATTTCAAAGGCTTGTCAGTGTGTGGGATGACAGCACAGAGGAAGAGTCTTTGTGCATGGCTGGGGTCTGAAATACCTTCATCCACAGTGCTTCTACCTAAACATAGTTAGACAATGAAACTAATATGTGTTAGCCAATACACAAACATATCAGTGCTTTAACATGATTCTCACTAATATAGTAAGATTGACATACAGAAGTAAAAAAAAGCATAGGTATTAATGACTTGTTGCTTACTTTTTAGAGAACAGATTAGAATGTTTTTCTATAATTATTGTTTGTTTCATATATATATATATTGCCTCAAACGGAAAAGATTGTAATGTAAAAAAAATATCAGGCTAATTTACAGTAATTTACAAGCTTACAAAAAAATTAAGGTAAAATATGAATACTGATACCCATGGTAAATTGTTCATGATATGATGAATTTTAATATTCTCTAACTGTGTTTGCTGCTAACAAATTCTTATCGGGAAATAGCCCCTTAAAAATTACACAATTATAATAATTTAATTATTGCAATTTATGTATATACATGAAATAACTTGTATAAGTAACATTTATAAGATAATATTCTAATCATTTATTGAAATAATTTGTACAAAAATATGCTTTGAAGTAATTGAATCTTAATTTAAAGCTAATATAATTTTCAAAATGCCATTTAACCTATGTTTTCTTTAAAAAGCTATCATGAAATTGATCTATTAAAATTATTTCTCTGGGATAGAAAATCTGTATATTTTTTAAAGTTTAAGATGTATCCAAATATCATACAAGTCACATTTAACTCTCAAATAAAGAGAAGATAAAAGGTATTTGATTTTATTCTTGTACTTAATAGTTTTGGGTACGGTCATTTGGGTCATCTCTATTCTGTCTTCCTATCATCAGGTTATTTAAGTGTGTGGTGCCTTTTTATATGTATTTTTCAGAGTAATTTCTCTCTGATACCTCTAACTCACTTGGCAAATAAACTGTAGCAGCCAACTCCTTGTTGATGCCAGATTCAGTCTTGGCACTATGAGTATCAGAATTAACAGCCTTCAACTCTAGGCTTCTGGTTATTCATGACCCTTAATCCATATCAGTTGGATGTATCCTTACAGATTAATAAATAATCCATTCGTAGAAAATAGGTGGTTTGCAAGTTCATGTATAACATAACAACGCAAGTTATATGTATACAAATCTCTATTAGTACATGCTGTAGTTTTCTTTAAGATATTAAATCTCGGAAGCTTGTGCACCACATTATATCTTGTGATTTTTGCTCGGGTTTGTGAATAATTTTCTTTTTTACTTATTTCCATGTTCTTTTTTGTATTTTTAATGATCATGTATTCTCATTTGAATGTATGATCACTTATTTAATACTACTAAATATTATAAGAAACACTATACTCAGAAATATACTTTGGAACATAATTTTGAGTTTTAGGTTTTATACCAAAGCCCCAATTATTTGAAATTCATTAGTTTATCCCCTAAAGTAATTGTTTTACATAAACTATGCTTTTTTATGCCCATAAATTATATTTAGGTTTGAGTCATACAATTTTTTCTTTGTTTTCACTCAGGATGATGTTTGCAAGTAGACAGAAAATTTGGCTCAAAATGGTGTAATCCATATGGAAATTTGGTCACCTATTTAGTATTTTAGGGAGGACTTCAGAGTCATTTTGAGGCATTCTTATCATTAAGGGCCTATTATTTTTATTTCCTTTTGCCTTGCCTTCAGCCTATAACTGGATCTTTGTGGTTGGAAGATGAGTCTAAACATAAATAAATATGCATATGTATGTATAAATATTCAAATATATAAATATTTGAATATATCGTCCATGTCTAAAAGAAGAAAAAAAAATCTCCCATCTAGAATCTGAAGAAAGCAGAAGTCATCACTCGTTTACTTGGCTCATTGACTCGACCTGGAATGTATCCCTCTGACGAAGCAGCTAGGATTATGCTGATGGGCTGCTGTAAGAATATTCTACACAGAAGGTCCGGATGTGTCTCCTCACAAATTCATCAAAGGCAGGGAGTTCTGACAACAAAGTTGTATAGTTAAAACACTCTTAGAGCTAATAATACCTAGTTGTTACTAGTGCTCTATAAATGTTTAAATATATGAACTTGCCTTGGCTGGTGTGGCTCAGTTGGTTGACGCTTTGTCCCATAACCAAAAGGTTGTTGGTTTGATTCCCAGTCAGGTCACATATGGGAGGCAACCAATTGATGTTTCTGTGTCACATCAGTGTTTCTCTCCTTTCCTCTCTCTCTGAATGCAATGAAAAAATGTCTTTGGGTGAGGGTAAAAAATAAATATATGAACTTTATGTTAGATACTTGAAAAATATCACCCCAATTTGACTCTGTAAATACAAACTATGATATAGATAATACAAAGATAGAATTTTCCTAGCACTTATTATTCACTTTGTTATTCAATATAACCCATATAAGTGCCAGTAAGAAATTTTTTCAGATTTAGGAGTTGGGAAATGCTTAATTTTTTTATTTTGAGGTATGAAACATTATTTTTCCTGAAAAAACAGTAAACAATCATTTGTCTAAATTTTCTATTTCAAGAAGCTAGGGCCAAATTTGAAGTTAAACATTAATAACCATGTGTGACCCTAGTGACTATACATTAATATTCTAATTTTTCTCTAGCTTCTGTCATCCATTAAAATGATATTTTTGCTATAGGACATTTCATCATGAAGAACAATCACAGCAGCCTAATTCAGAATCGTTTTCTTATTTCTGAAACAATGATACAATCAATGAGAGTAACAAATACCATTAACATTTCTAGTAGACAGAGAACCCAGCAACTGAAGTTAATCTTTACATAGAAGAAAATAGGGAAATCTCAACTGTGAACAGCAGCCATGATGTTCCTGGCCTGTCAGTACAGAAAGCTTGAAAGGAGATGCTGCCCTTGTCAGTGTTGCCCAGTTGGTTGGGCGTAGACCCACAAGGCAAAAAGTTGTCCTTGGATTCCTGGGCGGGGCACATTTCTGGGTTGCAGATTCGCTCCCCAGTCAGGACACACTGGAGCGGCAAACAAACAATATTTCTCTCTCACATCAGTGTTCTCTCCCTCTCTTGCACTTTCTCTAAAAATAAATACATAAAGTCGTAAGAAAAATAGAAAAAAGAAAGGGGATGCTGGGAAGACTCCATGACAAGGAAAAGATGGGAGCAAAATATTTAGATGGAACACACTAAGTCACTCTCAGAAAGTGAAATAACAAATGTAAACATACTGAACGTAGACTGGGAATTGGTAGCCCATGGTATTCATAGACCTGATCACGAGCTAAAAGCCTGAAGATGTGGAGTCATAGTGACAGTTTTGGAAAAGCTGTGATTCTGGAGAGGAATCAGAGAAGAGATGGCATATCTTGGAGATGATGCTATGAAAGAAATAAAATGAATAGAGGGGGAAATTAAGAATCATTAATAAAACACACAGAAGAGGGAAGAACTGACATACAAGGAAACTCAAAAACTAGGAATCCTGTCCTCTAAGTAAAAATAGAAAAGGTTAGAAAACATAAGCATAAAACATCTGCAAAGAGTCAGATATTGGAAAAATCAGATTTTTGTGCTTGGAGAAAGTCTCAACAATAAATGGACCAGGAGGTTGAAGAAAACTCACACAACATTGCTAACTGACCTAAATATCCCAAGTAAATATTTTAGAAATACTAAATATTAGGTTGAACAAGAAATATAGAATCTAAGAATAGATATATAAAACCATTAAAAATGAAAGTTGATTGAAATAAGAAGGGGAATATATGTATAAGAATGAGAAATAAACTTTCTTTTACTATACCACTGAAATTGTGATGTATGTTTTTTTGTGGCAGCACAATTTAACCTATTCTTCTTGATAGAGTTATTCCTATTAAAAATAAAATTAGGATATTATTTTGTAAAATAATATATGCAAATAATAAATTATAAAACTAATATCAAACTGAAAATTGATTAACTCTTTGGCCTATTACATCAAAATATCTTCGATCCAAATAAAGAAATTGTTATTTTTAAAAGAGTCTCCCAGTTCATTGCAATGGCTGAAGACCTCCTGTAGTGAAATGAAGTCTGTACATAATTACGAAAATGATTCAGTGAAAATCTATTTCAAAACAAAATTTATCATTACAGAAATTGTTATTTTTCATCTTCAAAAGATAATTTATTATTTCAATGTGATTCCATATCATCAGGCATGATTTGCAGCTGTTGATGTTTTGCAAAATTCTTCATTTCTAAGATGATTGCTTTGTGTAGTTTGCACTTCCTCTGTGAGAATTTGCATCATCCTCTGAAACACTACTTGTTTCTGAACTAGAGTTCTCATTAAAGTGCTTTTGGCTGATTGCAGTTGATATGCACTGTGTAATCACAAAGCTTAGTCACATAGCTTGGAACAAGTATGGTATCTAGTCTTTCTTAGAGAGTCATTAAGTAAATTTTAACATCTTTAAAACTAAGATCATCTCTTCTTAAAAAAGTTATTTTTCATCTGTCTTCAATTTCATTTTCATACCGCATTTTAGCTTTTTTATTCTCTTAATGATTCTTCTTTCAATGTTTTTCTATTTTTATTTATTTCAACTCAGCATCCTTCATTAACTTTTGTATCTTTAAAAATATTTTATTATTTTTCCCTAGACCAATACTTTTAATAACTTAGAATCTAAAAAAATCTGTCCTTAATACTTATTTTTCTCTCTCATGAACATTCCTCTCATGTTATTATTGGCATTTATATATAATCTTCTTTTGTAGTGACTCTGAATAATATTATTTCCCATTCATTATTCCACCCTACACAAGATCTTGTTGCTCCTTTAGGAAAGATTTCCCTTCAATTCATTTATAAACATGAAATGTAAATGGCCTACCATGAGACTTGTGTTTTGACAAGCAATCCAAAAATTTAGCTATGGTGTTCTGCAAAGGAAGTAACATATTTTGGAAAGGCTATGTTATTAAATTAGTAATTCTACATGTCGAATTGTTAATCTTCTTAAGATGTCTCTGACAGTTAAAAGCTATAAATTTTGCAAGGTTTTATGAGTAAGTCCATTATTATGGCTTTAAATGTATCTCCCAAATTGTATGACAAAGACTTAAACCCATATACCACGGAATATGATCTTGTTTCGATCTAAGGTCATTGCAGATAAAATTAGTTACATTAAGATGATGTCAGTCTGTAATAGGTTGTGCCCTTATTACAATAGGCAGTTAGTTAAATATTAACAAAAGAGAAGGGGTCCAGACATCCAATCAAGCCAGATTAGGGAGGGAGTTGGTACTTCATTCTAAGGGAAAGCCTCATCCTCCATCAAAGGTAAATTAATCTCTAAGCAGGCAGGAATGAGGGTTTTTCAGTCTCCCCAGGGAATAACTGGCATATTCACCCCGATTGAGAGTGGGAAATAAACAGTAAAGGGAAAATTTGTTTGCTGGGTCCATGTGCTATAGAATCAAGATGGTGACCATAAAGGGTAGGAGCCTAGCTTGGGAAAATCTGGGAAAAGAATCGGGTAGGAAAATGTCATGAAACCCCAGAAGATCCAGGAAAGAGATTGGACAGGGGGAGAGCCTTGGACAAACCTAAAGATTAGGAAGTAGATTTGTTAGTTTAAAAGAAAGCTTACCCCTTCCTGAACCCAAGGAGATATAATCACAGTTTAACAAAGGCCCCCGGCTGTGTACTCTCTTTGTATCAGCTACATGGGCCTGGGGGCGGCAGCCTTTGGGCCCAAGTGCAATGGATTATAGCACAGGTGCCATCGGGTCTTGGCAGTAAAGGTACAGATGGGGAAATGAGACACTGTCCTGGGCTTGGTGGGGACAAGTGTGGGTCTGCGGCCAGAAAGGCTGAACTTCCACAGCAAGATGGAGCTGAGCCACTTGGTCATGGATGAGGCAGGGCAGAACCATCTTCAGTGGCATCATATATGCCTGCCTGCCCTTCCATTAAATCTTGATACTATACCTTAAATATTCTTATACTTGATTCTCCAAAAATTATTTTCTTGTGACTTTGCAAGGACCCATTTCCAGACCACTTAGCAGACCCAGATCCAATTTCACATCCTACAACATAAGACTGGTATCCTTATAGCTGGAGGACAGGCACAAAAATAGACACAAAGGGAAAATGCCACATGATGACAAAGGCTGAGATTGGAATCATTTATCTGCAAACCAAGGAACACCAAAGATTGCCCCGCATCAGAAACCTAGTGCAAATTACAAGTTCTCCTCCAGTAACTTCAGAGAGAACGCCATTTACAAATAACTTGATTTTGGACTTCTAACCTCTAGAACTGTGAGAGAATGTATTTCGGTTGTTTTAAGCCACACTGTCTGTGGTGCTTTGTTACAGTAGCCCTAGAAAACTGATACACAAGTTGACAATAACATTCTATCTAGTCTGGGTCACATCTTGCTCAGGGTTTACAGACTACAGATCTCTCAACTATCAACAAACCCATTTGTATTGCATTTATTCTACACTGCTTTCTGCTTGCTATTTGGGGAAGAGTATTATAAAATATGTCAGTAATATAATACATAGTTTTATACCCATAAGCATCAATATTGAAAAATTAAACTAAGATTTAGAAAACTCAGCCAAATATAGCAGTATCATTGACTAGAAAATGCACATTATGTTTGATGAACATCTATTCTAATTATACATTTTGTACCTGCCATTAAATATATCTAATAACACTAACCCACTATTAAAATTGTCATTATTGAAATTAAAGGACAATGCTAGATAATTAATCGACTATAAATAATTCAAGAAAAGATGAACTTCAAAAACAGAAATAAAACCAAAAGACAGTAGCTTAAAAAAAAAAACCTTCTATAATAGAATTTCAAGTAATATCTGACTAATATGAAGCACAGCATTCAATGAAAAGGGCTTGACATTGGGATTGCCGCTTGTGTTTACATTTCAAAATATATACATTTCTATATATATTTACATTTCAAAAGATATACATTTCAATTTTGCATAACATTTCAATAACTGTGAAATCTCATAAATGCACAGCAGTAGAAAAACAAATCTTCTACAAAGCAGTTCTTCACACCCATGATTCTCAACAATTGAAGAAATGATTTCAAGCCATGTCTTGATTGGAGGTGCAAATGAACCACAAAAGAAGAATCAACTAGTTCAAATATTTCCTTTATATGAGACAAAGAAAACCTTTCACACAGTTTGTTTTATTTTATTGAAACTGTCACCTTTAATTCCTTTTAAACTCATTTAAAAATGTTTGAGGCTACTATGGATTTGGATTTCTTAGAAATGTATAGAATTATGAATTTACTCATACCTACATAAAGGAAGTCTGGATTCTTAATTTTAAATGTCCAAGAAATTCTGCTTTATCTTCTCACCCTGGCTCTTTTCCTCCTGATTAAGGCCGTTAGCTGTGTGCCAGAGGGGAGCCCTGCTGTGGGGCTAATCAGACAGAGAAGTCCCTGCTGGGGGTTGTGGCAAATGCACTGGGAAAGCTCATCTCTCTCTGAACTCTCTCGAGGTCTTCAGCCTTCCCAACAGCAACAGGGATATTACTTAAAAATAGATTCTAATTATAAAAGTTTAAAATATCCTTCCTTTACCAGTTAGTGTAATCTTTTCCACCAATGCAAAAGATGGGTTTTTTTTTAAATATTCATGTGGCTCTTTGGTCAAGCTCTTTGAAATTTAAAGATATTTCAATATGACTATTTCTTCAAATGATAAATGTTCTTCTAGACAGGGTCAAACTTTTTCTTCATATTTAGGCATGTTTTGCTCCCTAATCCCTTCTCAATTTTTAATAAGCAAACCTTCTACTTACCTTTACGTCTCATAAAATTGGTGGCATGCTTACCAAAAGAGCAGAATGTTTACTGAGACTTTAAAAACAACCTTTATTTATAGATTAGTAAATATCCATTAGTTAATGTTTTTTTCAAGAATGACAAATGCAAATAGAATTTGATGTCATTGTATGCATATATTCATTGTTGTATTTCATTTAACCCTCTTTTTTCATTAAATTCATTCAATTCATAAAATGGTATTGCCAATGAATGTGAATAATATTTATTAATAAAATAATGTCTCAGAAAATAAAAAAGATCAGCCTCAAAATCACAAATGTATTAGCAACATATGTTGGTTATAAATAATGGAGAAAATTGTAAAATTGTGCTAAGTGGATATGAATAAGAATATTGTTATAAGAAAATCATGTGCATTTTATACACTTAATTTAAATGTAAAATAGTAATTAAAAATTAGAACTATTAGTTGTGTTCTACTTTAAATTTACCTTTTTTACTTTGCATAAAAGGCATTAAACTGTCCAGAAAACATTCTCTAACAGAATAAACACTTCTGACTCATAAGCACCCAATAAAGTTCTAACAATTATTCCATGAAATCTGGGACAAAGAGGCTAATTGAGTGTATTATTATAAAACTCTAGAGGGAGAAACAACAAGTTCAGCAGAACTGTCAAAATTTAGAATATCTCTACTCTTTATAGGATTTGTTGCTCTGGAAGCACGAGATCTGAAGCAGATAATGAAAGAAGAAATCACATTTTAAGTGCTAATGTGACTGAAGAGATTGCAATTTTGTGGATAATCATAACATCTTCAAATATTAGATAGTCAGAAAAAGTTAAGGTTTTCAATTTAATCCTCTATCAAGTTCTTCTAAAATGTACTTTTAAATCAAACAGTTTAAATAATAATATATTACTTAAAATAAATCTTATTTCAAAAATTGTATATATTTGAGTACTATAAACAGATAATGCCTAGTGTAGTATAATTTCTTAGAAATTTTTGATATCCACATTTACCTAATCCTATAATCACATTCTGGTGACTTTTTTAGATTCTTCAGTTTTAAAATTCAGGATATATTGTTGAGGTTAAGAATTCAGTTTCTTTTGTATACACTGCCCTGGTAATGAACCATTTGTGAAGGCCTGGTTTTCCAATTACCAAAAATGGCTCTAACAGTCGTAAACCCTATGTGTCACTGGTTAAAGAATTCCAATTCAGTACAATTTGAAAGGCCTCAGTACATGGGCCTTGTACTGCAGAAGTAATGCAACAAATAGGAATGCAGAAGAACAAAGTAAGGAGCCTGATTTTCAACTATTGAAGCATATGACTTTTAGGAAGTTAATATATTAGTGCATAATATTTCTTAAACATTTTATTTATTTATTATTTTTAAAAAAGGAGAAGGGAGGGAAACATCAATGTGTAGTTGCTTCTCACGTGGCCCCCACTGGGGACCTGGCCTGCAACCCAGGCATGTGCCCTGACCGGGAATTGAAACTGCAGCCATTTGGTTTGCAGCCCTTGCTCAATCCACTGAGCTATGCCAGCCAAGGCTTATTAGTGTATAATTATCTATTTTTTCATATAATTAGTGTTGAACATTCAATAATGTAATTGAATTTAGGAATGTAAGTATACATAATTTATAATAATATTTAGATATATTATAGATAGCTTACATCAATCTGACTTTACCAAATATTTCAATATTTGACATACTCATGGGAAATGTGTCTGTCTTTGAAAAGGATAAATCAAAAATATGGAAAATATATTGAAAAAATTATTTTGTAATTGGTGAGCCAAATCTACATGAGCATTTTATAATCGAGCTTTCCTATAGTACCTCTTGACTAAAAAAAGGTTCAACTTCTAATGAACTGTTAATTTACAAAATTCAGTGATAAAAATTACATGACTTCATGCAAGTGAAATTGTATTCATGGACTGCATCATTACAAAGTCATGGATAAGATAATCTACAATTGCAAAACAGTTGGGCATAAATCTTCAAAACACAATACATAAATGCATCCATTTCTGATGAAGCTGCTCAAACTCTTATTCTGTTCAGATTAATATGAAATATTTCAGCATTCCCCTTGCAGTTAGAGTACTGGATAAAAAAATTGCTAGCGAAAGGTTCACATTAAAAACATACAATAAACAATCTCCATTATAATTTTTGGAACTTTTCTAACAGTTCACAGGGTTAATACTCAAAATTCATAGATTCTGTGTTTGTGAATTTGCTAACTTACTAAAATTAGTGTGTAACCCCAAAACCAATATGTGTGGTACATCGATGATCATTTACATGTATGCACAAAGAGTGAAAAACTAGGGTCACTTAACACTCATCTTGAAGTTGTTGAACTTCTTGCCAGCTGAAGTTGAGTATGTGATTCTCTTCCTTCTTTGTTAGCTCTCATGCTGTAAACAAGTGTCCTTTTTGTGATCTATTTAGTGACACATTTTTTGCACTTTTTTTCCATCGGCCCCCAAGTATAGTGAGTGCAATTTGCTTTATGGAGAAAATTAGGTGTTTTAGATAAGCTTAGTTAAAGCATGAGTTACAATGCTATTGAATGTGAGTTCAATGTTAACAAATCAACTACATGTGTTTATGTGCATATATATATACTATATATATATCCTTTATATAAAATAAAGTGTCCAAACACAGAAACACACATAACAAAAAGTTATCTTTTGATTGATTGACAAAATGCAACCGGAAGACTTAATGCTGTATTTCCCCTAAAAGCAATGGTTCGGTATTCACTAATTCTATGTTCTCCAAGACTTTACAGAATACAACAGCTGTGAGTAATGAGAATCAACTGTATTTCCCTGTCTTGATAATTTTTATTTATAAAATATATTAATTTATTACCTAGTATAAAAGGGAATTAGTTGCATCAATCACACTCCTTGGTATTTACTAAAATGAGTTGAAAATTTATGTTCGCACAAAAGCCTGCCCGTGAATGTTTATGGCAGCTTTATGTATAATTGTGAAAACTCGGAAACAACCAAGTTGTCCCTCAGTAGTAAATGGCTAATCCATCTGTGGTACAGCCAGGCAATGAAATGCAATTCAGTATATAAAGAAATGAGCTACCAAGCCATGAAAAGACGTGGAGGGAACTTAATGCTAAATAAAATAAGTCAATCTGAAAAGGCATATAGTGTAAGGCTTCAATTAGATGACATTCTGAGAAGATGAAATGTGGAGACGGTAAAAGGTTCAGGAGTTGGCAGGGCTTCAGGATAAGGGAGAGAGAAATGAAGAGGGTGAACACGGAGGGTGTTGAGGGCCGTGAAACTATTCACTATGACACCGGAACATTGGACACATGTCATCATACTTTTGCCAAAACTTACCAAATATGCTACACCAAGAGTGAATCCTGATGTAAGCTGTAAACTTTAGTTAATAATAATGAATCTATATTGGTTCCTCAATCGCACCAAACTAGAAATAAAGCACACTAATTCAATATGTTAATAACCTCTGATTGGATATGTGGGTGATGATGAGGAAGAGAATATGGAAACTTGATACAGCTGAGCAAAGAGCTAACCTAAAACTGCAATTAACTTTAAAAAGAAAAGAATGGTTAGGTAAGCCTCTTAGATTCGAGTAAAATAAGCAGATTTTAGTGAATTTACCATAAATAAAATGAAGATGTCAAAGCAATAATACTTCAAGAGAAGCAGGATCAGAGGCAGCTTAAAGCAACACTGGAAATTATAAGCATCCACAGGTAGGAATACGTTTTTTCCTTCCTATGGCCAACGTAGCTGTTATTAACACCAAATGCTAAACACCCATTGACCCTAATGCCATCCCTGGAAACGAACTTGTTGCCACAGCCATGACCCACAAACATATGTTTCTGTCCTGACTGAAAGTTCATGATTTACTTATGCCAAAACCTGAGACTTGATCTAGTGACTGCACCCCAGACAGTAAGAAAACCGTTTTTTCAACTAAGAGTTTAAGGTAAAAATTCTCTATACACAGAAAAGAGTCTCACAGTCTGAGCAGCCAAAACAAAAATATTAATGGTACACTGAAATAAAATATGTTACTAGAAAAGGTAATATAAAGATAGTACCAACAGAACATTTTTACCAATTGTAAAATTTAGCACTCATTGAACTAGCAGGAAACAGTCACGCTTTTGAAAATTCAGATGACAAGTTATATCCTAATTAATGCTCATTAATGTTATGCTTTCATTCTTTATGTTTTATAATATCAATCTGGACAATTTCCTGTTTTACTCTATATTTTTACAGGCAAGTTGTTTATTTTTTAAGGTTTTATATATTTATTTTTAGGGAGAGCAAAAGGGAGGAAGAGAGGGAGAGAAGCATCAGTGTGTGGTTGCCTCCTGCATAACCCCCACTGGAGATCTGGCCTGCAACCCAGGCATGTGTCCTGCCTGGAATCGAACCAGCAACCCCTTGGTTCACAGGCTGGCACTCAGTCCACTGAGCCACACCAGCCAGGGGACAAGTAGGTTATTTCAAAAAACATTCTACTTATATTAGACTTTATTCATGCCATTTTCTGTTTCTATAACTTCACTGTAATCACTCATTAAATTACCAATACCCGATAAAATTTTTCTATTTTAAATTTAATTCCAGGGACCATTATTTTTCCTCCCCAAAGATATAACACTTTTATATGTTCCTAACTCTTTTGCTCTTTCCAATCACTTCCCTCACTTGTCTGTTTCACACAATTTGTATAGTGAGATCTAACATACAGAAATGTCCTTTAAATTCTTCAATGGCATGACACACCCAATAAAATAAAGTCCATGCTTTAACTTGGCAGTCCCGATGTCTCACAATGTGTTGTCTACTACCTCTGTATAACTCTGGGCTTTGTTTGTTTTGTAAGCACCTGCAACTCAACTGTTTGCATTTGCCTATATTTGTCATCATCTTTCACAATCCCTTGGCAAGTTGAGAGACAGGGTGAACCATAGCGAAGGTATATGGCTGGGATTTAGATAAATCTGAGTATCTCTAACTTAAACACAGTCCTTTCCTTGGGCCTCAGTTTCCTGATTTGTAAAATGGAGATACCTATCTGACAAAGTTGTGATGAGTTGTACACAATTTAGTACAGCTCAAGAATTTGGTACATATTGTTCACTGAGTTTGTTATTATCTGAACCCCACAAAAATTATTGTAATGTGCTGTTTTAATCATTATTCATTCAATTATCAGTTTTCAATATCTACTGTGTGTCAGACAATGCACAAAGAATTGGAAGTATGTATATTTCTATGAACAAAACAACCATATTTCCTTTCATTCTCCTTTTTTTCTTTTTACTTTTGATAATTCTGGTCAAAATGTCTTTCTGATCTTTCCTGTCTGCCAAACTACATTTTCAGATTCACTGAGGGATACCACTCATGCATGTCCTCCCTCCTAAAGTGGTAAAATTTACTAAATTAGTCTTAAGCAGCTTGTACACATTCATTACAACTTTCAATACTTGATTTCAGTTTATTTATTTGTTCTTGCTACTAGGGAATAAGCTCTTGGAGCTCAGAGCCCACATCTTATTTCAGTAGCTACCCATGAAGCACATAATAAATAAAGAAGAGAAATAATCCTATTCTCAGATGTTTTAAAGCAGGTATTTATATTTCTGCAAAATATTTTAAAGCTCTATATAAGCATCATATTAAAAAGCTTAGAAATTAAAGTGTGGAAAAATCATTGCTGAAAATTAATCTGACCAGAAAAAATGCTTCCCTGAAATAATAATAAAAAAAGGTTGAATAGTTTATTTGACTAATTAGTAGTCAGGTAAAAAATCAGGGTACAGAAACATCACGGTGGATTACTCTAGTTAAGCGAAATTTCCATGGAGAGTTTACATTTAATGAGAGGAGAGAAAATGCAAGCACATTCCAGGTGGCAGGCATGAACTAAACAATGGACCAGAGCCAGGGATTTGTGTATATTTTATGAAAAAAAATATATTAGATCAATCTTCTAATGTGAAGAATTCCCTTAGGGAAGTACTGAGTGATAAATCAGGAGACACACAGACTGGTTTAGGAGAGGTTTGAAAAGCCAGGGCCTTAGTGGGACTATATGATTTAGACAGGAGAGTTAGGACAGTTACGCAGGAAGTGTAGGTACAAAGCATTGTTTCAGATCATTTGATCAGGTTGTGAAATACTGCACAGTTTGCCTTCAAGGTGTCTCTAGATTTGCAGAGATGGTTAAAAGCCAATGATAATATCTTTATGTGAATTAATGAGGATTAAGATGAGGTTCATGGTAGATTCTTAGGTCTTCTACTAAATTTAACTCATTCTTGATGTCAAAGTGATTGTCACATCTCTAAAGAAAATATGAGTTCTGAAATACATATACTTTTTCCATAATTGTTTTTAATTTCATTTATTTTTAAAAGATAAATGAAATAGATTATATTAAAATATATGGAATCTGGAGACAGATACTTTTATAATGATTGTTTGAAATAAATAATATAGGTACTTCCCTTTCATTCATTAAACATTTGAATTACCACACTGTGAAAGAGAGAGAAAATTAATGGATCAATTTTGGTTTTTATAATGTTTATAATCTATTATGAAGACAGTTGAATTTATCAATATGATATCAAAAATAATGAAGGTGAATATTGTAAGAGTTTATAAAAATAAAGTCTATGGAAGCACAATTCTGGCAACAATAATAAGCAAATGCCATAGAAAGGGTTGCAGAAGGATTGCCTTCTGAATTACATGTGGAGTCTGAGCCACAGAGGTGCATGAGTATGGCACCACATTAAAAGGGTCAAATGCGTGGAGACAGAAAAATGTACATATGGGATATTTAAAAATTGGTAGGAAGTCAACTGTGGTTTGAATAAAGGATGACAGTATCCTGAGAAACAAAAAAGTGTAATGGACTATGGCCATGTCACTGGTGTGCATGGGGGGTGGGTGTAAGCACACAGAAAGTTTTATGAATGTATGTGTGTGCTGAGATACAGGGCTTTAAATATCTTTCTATCCTTTTAAAGTGATATCTTGGGTCAGGTAGGGAACCATGGGGACTGAGTAGAAGAAGGAAAAAACAAGAGACTGATGGTGATGTGCTGTGTCAGCCAGGCATGAGAGACAGGCATAAGATGCATTTTGGACCCTGACATAGGCATCGGGGATTATTGGAGATTTGTGAGCAGAAGAATGACATGGCTCATCAGATGTCTGGATTATGGAAATAGCTCTGTTAGTAAAATGTGAGAGAGTTTGGAAATGAGAGGTCGTGAAAAACACAAAGAAGCCATTTAAAAGATTTCTTCAAGAGTTCATGTAAGACATAAAGATACCCTTAAACTCTGTAATCCATCAAACACAGGATTAGGACATGTAGGAAAAAATAAACTGGATTTGAATAAGTAGAATCTGTTCATACAATCCACAAAGACTTTTATGTAGATTTAGGTACAATTAAAATTTATAATAAGAATTTTTTAGTCACAGGAAAATAACTAATTATATACACAACTACCATTTAAGAAAGGGCAGGTCTTTATTTTACCCAAATCACAAAACCTTCTAGAACATAGTATAGCCAAATATTTTCATTTAAAATTATATTCACTGCCCTGGCTGATGTGGCTGAGTGGATTGAGTGCTGGCCTGAAAACTAAGGAGTCACTAGTTTGATTCCCAGTCAGGGCACATACATGGGTCGCAGGCCAGATCCCTGATTAGGGGCACCTGACAGACAGGCACATATTGATGTTTCTTTCCCACTCTTTCTCCCTCCATTCCCCTCTCTCTAAAAATAAATAGATAAAATCTTTTCTGAAAAGCATATTCATTAATAAATAACTGTAAAATTTTGATTTATGATTTATAAAATATAACCTTGTAGTTATTGGGTATTTCAAAACTCTTAGAAGATTAAATACTACTATAGTCAAACACATATGAGGTCTAGCAATTCCTTATTAAGATATATTCTCTTTTTGTAAATATAATTTCTTATTGAAGATATTTTCAATTCAAATGGAGAATATATTATAAGAAGTATATATTGCTTCATGATATATACATGCACTAATTTTGAATTCTGAGCAAATTTGAAATGCTAAAATTATTAATAAAACTAGAAGTTTGTATATTTTTAATTACAAAAATCACAAATATTATAAAACTAGCAGTTTTATATTTTAAATATAGTTTGCAAAATGTCTTGGAAATGTGTTCTAGTGTATTTTCTATATTTAGAATATTTAGTTGGTAAAATTATTTTTCCTTTTCAAGCATTCTTCAATAATATTTTACATAGTTTTTAAGTGTGTGAAATATATCCAGGGACATACAAGCCTAGAGTTCTGTAGGAATACTCCAAGGACAGCTGGCATTTTTTGTTTGAATTTAGCTCCTCAATTTCTTTTTAAAATGTCATTGTATGAATATATTGGGTTACTAAATGTCAACTGAATTTTTGCAAAAAAAATATTTGTACGATTTTGATTAATGAGATAATTGACAGGTAGTTACTTTAACATCCTGTCTGAGTTCCAAAATCTCTAAATAATTCATGAGTTTAAAGTTTCTAAAGGAATAGGGTAGAGGTGAGAATATCAAAAGTTGTGTGAAGACTACTACTATTCTTATGCTGAATAGCTGATTGTATTCTGGTTTTCAATATGTTTTTAACTGATTTTAGTGTTCATAGGTCATTCATTGTACTTTCTGTTTTGGGAACTAGAACACTGCATCATCTCAGAACTGACTTGAGGTGGATCGGTCAAGTTATTGTGTTCTTTCAGGAAGCCCATCGGTGTTAACTGTGATTTTTTTTGATAAATGTCTTGATTATTAGGCTCATTCTATTTCTTCTGTTTCATTATTACACACTTTTTTTCCACTAGAAGATTCTTGTGCTAAAAAATATATAAAGCTTTGGAATAATTGCTTTTGTTCCTCTGCCTATCCTCCAAAAATCACAACTTTGTTTTTTATAAGAGAAAAATTATTAGAATTCAAGGTTGTTTCCTATCTTGAAAGTCACATCTACTGTTAGAATGAAATAACCACCAAAAAATACTACTTGAGCTAATACTTATTAGGATATAATATATCTTAATATTATATTAGCAGGATATAAAGCAAGATATAAAGTCAATATTCAGAAATCAAAGGTATTTTTGTACACCAACTATGAAATTTCAGAAAGAGAAATTAGGAGAAAATCCCATTTGCTACAACAACAAGAAAAATAAAGCACCTAGGGATAAACCTAATCAAGGAAATAAAAGACCTATACTCAGAAAACTATGTAACACCAAAGAAAAAATCAAGGAAGACACAAATAAATGGAAACATATACTGTGTTCATGGATTGAAAGACATAACATCATCAAACTGTCCATACTACCCAAAGCAATTTATAGATTCAGTGTAATCCCTATTAAAATACCAATGACATATTTCACAGATACAGAACAAACATTTCAAAAATTTAAATTAAAGCATAAATGATCCCAAATAGCACCAGGGATTTTAAGAAAGAAGAACAAAGTGGGAGGGATCATAATACCTGATATCAAACTATATTACAAGGCCAATGTAATCAAAACAATCTGGTACTGGAATAAAAACAGACACATAGACCAATGGAACAGAATAGAGAACCAAAAAATAAGTTCATAATTTTACGGTCAATTAATATTCGACAGAGAGGGCAGGAGCATAAGATGGAGTAAAAATAGCCTCTTCAACAAACGGTATTGGGAGATCTGTACAGCTACCTGCAAAAAAAATTAACAATCAACTTATACCATAAACAAAAATAAACTCAAGGTGGATAAAAGACTTAAATATAAGTTGTGATACCATGAAAGTCCTAGAGGAGAACATAAGCGGAAAAATCTCAGATATTCCACACAGCAATATTTTCATTGATATGGCCCTTAGAGCAAGGGATAAAGGAAATAATAAACAAATGGAACTTTGTTGAACTAAAAAGCTTCTGCACAGTTAAAGAAAATATTAGCAAAATGAAAAGAGAACCAACCATATGGGAAAATACATTTGCCAATGAACCTCAGACAAGGGTTTGATCTCCAAAGTATATAAGGAATTCACATGACTGTATACCAGGAAGACAAACAATCCAATTAAAAAATCTGTAAAAGACCTGAACAGACACTTCTCCAAGGAGGACATACAGAGGGCCCAGAGACATATGAAAGGATGCTTGGCATCACTAGCTATCAGAGAGATGCAAATTAAAACCACAATGAGATACCACTTCACACAGGTGAGAATGGCCATCATAAACAAATCAATAAACTACAAGGGTGTGTGAGGTTTGGGAGAAAAGGGAATCCTAGTGCACCATTGGTGGGAATGCAGACTGATGCAGCCACTATGGGAAACATATGGAATTTCCTCATAAAACTAAAAATGGAACTGCCTTCTGACCCAGCAATTCCACTGCTGGAATTACACCCTAAGACTCCTGAAACAACAATCCAAAAGAACCTACGCAGCGCAATGTTCACGGCAGCACAATTTACAACCGCCAAGTGCTAGAAACAACCTAAGCATCCATCAGTGAATGAATGGATCAAAAAACTGTGGCACCTTTACACAATGGAATACTAGACAGCAGAAAGACAGATGAAACTCCTGCACTTTAAGATGCATGGATGGAACTGGAGAGCATTATGCAAAGTGAAATAAGCCAGGTGGTGAAAGACAAATACCATATGACCTCACTTATAAGTGGAACCTAATCAACAAAATAAAAAAGCAAGCAAAAGAGAACCAGAGACATAGAAATAAAGAACAAACTGAAAATAACCAGAGGGGTGATGGGAGAGGGATAATGAGGGCTAGAAGGGGAAGGGTCATCAAGAAACTTGTATAAAGGACCCATGGACAAACACAACATGGTGGGAAGGGGTGAATACGGGAGGTGAGAGTGGGTGGGGTGGGGGAGAGTAATTGAAGGAAATGGAGACAACTGTTATGACACAACAACACAAAATGATAATAAATGGCTAATATAAAACAAAAAAATTACTTGTGGGAGGGAAAAAGGTTTTGTAGGAGATGGAGCTTCTGAATTGGCAGATTGACACAAAGGCCAAATGGCACCGGGAGCAGGGATACAAATTATATAGATGTCCAAGGCAAGTTTCCATAATCCTCCTCCAGGTTTCTGGGATTCCTAACCTGGGGTGCAGGATCCCTAAAAATTTAGAGAGGTATTTAGGGGATACACACTTTCAAGTTTTATAAGTAAACTCATAAGTTCGCAAAATTAGAAAAAAAGAAAGAAAGACATTAGCCAATGCAGATGAAGTGGCAATAAACAATGGCTCAGGAATCTTTAATTCATATTCATTACTGTCAAAGAAAAAATTCTCATGGTAAGAGTACAATAATGCTGTGGAGTAAACCATGCACATGGTTTACTATGGTGAGTTCCCAGGTGGAACAGGGGTACTTCCTAGAGAAAAAAATATATCAGCTCCACTCACTGACATTAAATATACATACACATGCACAATTATTATATTTATAATATTTAATTATACATATATAATTAATTGTATATAGTCTCATCCTGACAATTTAACTGAAATACCCTCTCCACTCCCTTCCTGGAAATCAATCCTGACATTGTTGCCTGACTGAAAAGTTGTTGGTGAGATTACATACTCAAGGAGACAAATAACATAGTATGTCAACAATGCTCTTAAAACTCACGGGTCCAACATGTGTATTACTTACTATTTTTTCCTTTTAAAGACAAAAACAAAAGCTTATAAAGGTGAATTCTTTAGCCAGTGGTAAACGGAATATAAGAATCAAAGAGCAGAGAGCCAATCTTAATCAGTAGGATTTAAATATATTGTTTGTGTCTTTCTACTGTTATCCTAACAGTAAAAATAAAAATCATCGAATATAATAATATGGTGTTTAAAATATTTAATCTGCTACCTAGATCAGAAGGTACGGTTAGTTTGATAGTTAGTTCTACTGTTATCCTAACAGTAAAAATAAAAATCATCGAATATAATAATATGGTGTTTAAAATATTTAATCTGCTACCTAGATCAGAAGGTACGGTTAGTTTGATAGTTAGTTCTACTGTTATCCTAACAGTAAAAATAAAAATTATCGAATATAATAATATGGTGTTTAAAATATTTAATCTGCTACCTAGATCAGAAGGTACGGTTAGTTTGATAGGTACTGTCACAACTAATATACCCCAGAGTGTGAGGCTTCAACAAGGGAAACTTCTGTCCTCACAGTCCTGGAAGCGACAAGTCCAAGATGAAGGTGTCAGCAGTTTCCGTTTTATTCTGCAGCTTCTCTCCTTGACTCCATGGCTTGCTTTTCACTGTGTCCTCACATGGTCTTTCCTCAGTGCTTGAGTACTGCTCGTGTCACTGTGTGCACAAATTTACTCTTCTGTGAGGACCTCAGTCAGATTGGTTTAGGATCCACCCTAACAACCTTATTCTAGCTTAATTACTACTTTAAAGGCCCAGTCTACAAATATAACCACATTTGAGGTTCTGGGATTTAGGGCTTCAAATTTAAATTTGGGGGGCAGAATTCAGGCCATAATTCAATCCATTCAGAAGGTAATTGTGGGGAAAGTCAAAGGGCATTGACATTGAAGTCAGGAAATCTGGATTAAAACAACTTCTTGACATTTAATAAGCAACTCAAAATCTCAGAATCCAATTGTCATTTGCATACAGAAGTATAATACCTGTCCTAAGGTAATTGTTATCTGATAATATATATAGAATTTCTGCCACATTCCTTTATCCATATTAGTAATGCATTTATTGAATTTGCATGTCATATCCAGGTCATCATGCACTTTTGTACATACCAAGATTGAGGAAATGATATGATTGAAAATACAATAAAAATTCAATAAAGTCTCTTCACTTTGCCTTTGTAAGCAACACATTTTATGTGAAGAACATATTAAAATGTCCTAAAATGACAATAATATTTTTAAAACTTCAATCTATAAACACTTTCATTCAGTTGTATTTAGTTCTTCCAAAAAGCTCTTTTTCATGCATCGTTGATTTACAGACGGTTGTCACAAACGGGAGAGGAACCCCATGTTAAAAGTACGTGCCATTTTTTCTTTGTGAATGCCCTCAATCAAATTCAATGGATTAATGTTTTAGTAATCATCTATTCCGATTTTCAACTACAGAGTCTTAACTATCCTACTATTTTAGGTTTGTCCCTTAATCTAAATCATTGATCTGTTCAGAACGTATTGTTGCCTCTGTTTAGGCATATTGATCTGCACTTAATGTATTCCTCTTTCATAATGCCACTTTTCTGGTATGGATTTTTCATAGCAAAGTATTCTTGTAGACTGATGCATTGGTGTATTGTTATATTGCTTCATCTTACCTGGTTTACCCCGGCAAATCTCCGTGAGTCCGCTGTCTTACATGCTTTAACCTTTTATATGTCTTTGTAATGACCTTCCATGTAAGATCAGGGACAGTGGGTGGACTGTATTTTCTAGTGCAAATTAAAAACCCATTTGTTCAGCTTGACTTATGCTCAGTGACAGCGCTGTGTATTTTTCACTGTGATGTGAATACATGAAGGGCACAGCATTATACCCCATCTGCATTGTGAGGTAAATGTGATCGGAGTAATTACTACTGTCTAAGTTTTTATTCCTTTTTTCATTAAAGCTGTTATCATGCCAGGGACAAGGATAAATAATACCCAATACCTGGCTTTTATTAGTTTCTGTCTTCGTTAAATATGAATGGCATGGATGGCAATAAGTAAGGCTATAAAAAACCATAAATAAAACATTAGCACATTTTTTTTACACAGTACAGGTGTAAATGTCACTAATGAAGTAAGAATAAATATGTGATGTTAATTACACTGGTTTTCCTAAGTGTAAAATCCGAAAAGAAATGGAGTGCTTGACAGAAATGAAAACAGGAAAATCAAATATATTGTTTTCTTCCCTTAGGGAATAGCATTTTTTTAATACTCATCATACAAAAAGGAGGTTATATTATGGGTTTGAACATAAACCCATAGACCTGTTTAGACCTGTTAGACCTGTTTTACTGGGTGAGCATAATAAGTCATGGATGGCTTTTATATATTTACAACTGGCCCCAGACTGATTTCTTGGTCTCTCTATACATTATGTCCTCGAGTATGTTTTTCTGTCTGCTTCTTCAGGGTCAAATAGCACACAGTACTCCCTTTGTCGGTGGTTTGTATCTTTTTCTGCAAATCCTCTTTTTCTATGGAACAACTACTTTGCTTAATATGCAAAGGAATAGGAAAACCAAGTGTGTTGGAATTATATTTAACCTGGAATAAATAGACCATGGAGTAACATTTAAAAAGCCAACCAATAAAGTTTATGAACTATAAACAATGATTTTAAGAGTTTATTTGCTTTGTTTTGTTTGTTTCTTTGTTTGATCTAGAAAGAAAAAGAAAGATGTTAAGTTTATGGCTCACTTTGGATACCTCATTGTTTCTGTTAATATGGGTTGGGGAGATAGAGGATTGCCTCACCCTTCATCAGAGTAAACAACAGCACAAAGATCAGATTCTAAAGATTTTTTCAAGAAATTAACTCCAAAAACTATTCACTGTTCCCTGCTCACTGAATGCCATTGTATACAGAGGGGGACAAGATCATTCTGTTGGCTTTATGAATGGATGCTCTGTCTTACATGCCACAATGATAATAATTAAGCAGATTTAGTTCGTATATAATTACAAGTCCCTATTTTAGTGAAAGAGAATAATGAATCTTTCAATTTCACACAGCCACCAATGTCTCAAAATCAGAATTCAAATTGAAATTCAACACATTATGCATGCAAGTTTCAGTGCTCAAGTGTCCCTAAGGATTATCTGCAGCTCAGACCTATATCCTGAGGATTGCGAACCACACACTCAGACGTGGCCTCTCAACACATCCATTGGGTGGCTGCAAACATGTTTCTCCAAAATTACTGAAAGTCACTCTTCTTCAATTTTCACTTATTTCAGTGAATGTCACCACCATGCAACCAGCTCTTTCTCCCGTGTTCACTACATCCACTCCGTCACTTTGTCCTATCACATTTGTTCATCACCATTGACAGCATCACTGATCACTGCAGAACCTTTTCCCCTTCTCTCTCACAGCTGCCCAGGGTACCAGAGTGGTCTCCAAGCAGCTCCCCACAGGCAGCATCTTCGCTCCCATCCGTTATTCCTTTACCCCGCAGTCCAATGATTTAGAGTCTGGCATGCCACTTTATTTTCATCCTACATTTTCCCTTACTTTTTGCTCTTATTAATTTACTCATATTTTAAAACCCTCAATTTATTTAAACTAATACACAAAGAAGCAGCTTACGGCCATTTCCTGTTAGCCTCATCTGGAAATCACCCATCTCCTCTCTGTATCTATGAACTTTTAGTTTATTTTATGTTTCATGTAAAAGAGAGATACATGATGTCTGCTATTTGCTGTCTGAGTTATTTCACTTTTCATAATGCTCTCAGTGGCATAACACTTTCCTCCTTACCTTTGATGATTCAACCACTTAGATCTGCTTTAGTTTCTCAAATGAACCCCACTAACACCTGCCACAGTGACTTTGCACATGCTGCCCTTCTACCTGGAGAGCTACTCCCCACCAAAAAGTTACACAGCTCTTGTCTCCATGTCTTCATACTTTTTTGTTTAAGTTCAATGATATTTTCCTAAAATAGCAGTAATGGAGCTACAAACTAATTCAACCTCCACTTTCCATTGTCTCACAAGAGAAAAGTTCTGCTTTACGGCATTTTCATTTATAATTGAATGTTTACATGTGTGGCTATTTAATATCTTTTCTACTCTGTGGGCTAATACATTTTATGAGACTAACAGCAAATCTGATTTTTCTCATTATTATATCCAATAGGTCTGGTATAGTGCCCGAGACCAAATATGTAATAATTTAATGTATGTTAAAGAACTGAAGTCATATTTTATGCTTGCAGTAATGTTTTCGCACTATACGACAATGTTAGCTAATGATATTCAAATGCCAAGCTACAAATATTTATTTTTCCAATGGATCAATGTGATAAATGTTGAAGGAGTAAAACAATCACCAGCATAATCTTCACTACAATTCATTGTTTTATTAATATTTTATGTACTTGCTTCTTCGAGCTTTCATTTCTCTCTCTCTTAAATGTTCTGAATCACTGGAAAGTAAGTGCACATAGTATGGCATGATTCTTTATCCTTAATTACTTTAAGATATTTTATTTAAAAAAACAAACATCATTGTTCATACACTAAGTACTACTATCACACCCAAGATATTTAACAATGGACATTTATCATGCCTTGAAGATCATAATAAAATAATTCACATGGCCTTCTAAATTGAATTGTAAGTTGGTTATATGATAGTTATAATACTAGGCATTTTATATATTTTATAACAATATGCTAGAAAATGGGTTTGAGAGTTATCTTTCTACCTAAGTCAAGGGTTTCAAACTCATTTTCACCAGGGGGTCACATGAGCCTTGCCGTCACCTTCAAAGGGCCAAATGTAATCTTAGGACTGTATAAATATAACTGCTCCTTAACTAGGGGCAGGCAGCTCGGCACTGCCACCAGGTAAAAACAAGATGCTGGGCCAAGTAAACCAAGGTGGAGGGCTGGATTCAGCCCCCAGGCCTTGTGTTGCCACCTGTGGTCTAGTGTTAAAAGAGAGATTCTAACTGAGGTCTACTAAACTCCAAAGTACATTAATATTCTATCATACCAAAAAAATCACTATCAATTATACAGTTTTACACTTGAAATTTATTGAGTATTATTAACCAATGTTACCAAATATATGTAAACTTACAAGTATTTAAAAATCATGATCATATTGGTAACATTGTTTAGGACTAACAGGATATTAGACAGTGCTTTTGACTGTTCAAATAGAAAACGGAATGGGGAAGCTTACCATGTATGTTTGAGCGCCAAGTAAATAGTGTGAAACCCTCCCAGGGTATGAAGGTGTCTTTCTTTCTGGAACTGCTCTGCCAGCATACATGGATACGCAATATTAATCTGAGCCCTTTGTGGGATAGCAGTCACTGGTCAAGTCTATAGCAAGGAGTGAAAAATTAAAATTTATGAGAGTAATACTTTATTCCACCTATATTGTTAAAAGGTATCATTGAGTTTTTTTATAACATTGTATTAAAGAAAAGTCAGTGGCCACTCTTGAGAAAGTACTGTTCAGAGTTAACCAGAGGACACATTCTGGTCAAAAAAGAGTAGTTTATTTCAAGTCATATTCCCTGAGAGAACTGTAATTCCTGCCAAGAAACATTGCCATTTCCGTAACCCCTTGAAAAAAATGAATGGATACTACCCAGGAAACCTCATTCAGGGTCTATGGGTCACTTGTTTACAACAGATTCCTGCCTGAGGAAGAAGTTATGGTATTTCACCACAAATCCATAGCAAGCAGAGAATGATCTCTAGTGAGAAACAAACAAACAAACAAACAAATAAACAAACAAACAAACATCAGGTAAACTGAAAAAGCAGAAGAGAGGAAAAGGTTACTATGAAGGAACATTTGATGAGAAAAAGAAGAAAATTTCATATAATCAGATTAAAAATTCTAAGGAGACGTGAGCAGAGGACTGAGCCAAGCATATGGTTTCTGAGGGACTCCAACAATTCTCTTGTTATAAATTTGCATTATTTTTTGAAGAGGGCCATAAATTGTTCAGACTCAACCAAATGTACATATTTATTAGATTTTAAAAATTTTAAGAGGGGAAGTGAAAAAAGAGACACCATTACTGAACATTAAATTGTAAGGTATCTCTCTCTCACACACACGTAAACGCAAATTTATTTTAAAATAATGGAAACCACAAGTAAAAAACAAAGAAAAAAATATAGCAAACATACTCAAGATAACTAATATAAAAATGTATAACTTTATGAAATGCCAGATAAAAAAGAAAGGATTAAAAGAGTTATAATATTAACAATATAACAATGGTTCTTAACTTGGAGGAACAAAGTTCCCTATAGACAGAAAGAAGACCATGAATGCCATCAATATTTAATTCATTAATTGAACGAAATCTTATTGAGTGGCTTCAATTTGTCAAGTAGACTTTTAAGCACTGGGGATTCAGCAGTAGACAAGAGATGCCAGGCTTCTCCCCGTATCAGTTTAATGAACTCAAGGGTGGTTTACGATAAATGAATACATATATCATTGCACAAGATCATTTCAGGTTGGTATGTATCCAAAAATATAAGAAACGGGGAGGGAACAGTAACAAGTGTAGAGAATACAATAAATTATAGTGCTGAAATTTATGATCACTTAGTATACAGAAAATATCTGAGCATTTTCCAGTAAAAATATATTTTTCTTAGAATCTTAAGACAGCAACTGTGCACCATTAAACTAAGAGCAGTGTCCTTCTAAGGCAGAGTCGGGCCCCTGCACCCGGCCCTGCCACTGACTTTTCATGGAAACTAGTTGGAAGGAAGCCTGGAAAACAGGGTTTTCAAGAGTCAGCCTCACAGCGGCACAGAGAGGGGAGGGGAGGCTGCTGAGTAAAATATTAAGGAAATAAGCAAATAGCCAGCATAACTTATACCTGAGTGAAACTTGTAACGTTTGCACGGGTGAAAACAAAATTCAAGTTAAAAATATTAAATGAAAAAGAAAAGAATGCTAAATGCACACATTTGCTGCAAATCTACCTTTCAAAATAAACAGGAAAAATAGTTTTACTAAGTTACACTTAGAGAAAATTCAAGTGATACATAATTCCTATTTCTTTAAAATTATTTTATTTTTAATATATTTTATTGATTATGCTATTACAGTTATCCTATTTTTACCCCTTTATTCTCCTCCACCCTGCACCACCCTTCCTACCCACAAAACCTTCCCCCTTAGTTCATATCCATGGGTTGTACATATAAATTCTTTGACTTCTACATTTCTTATAGTATTTTTATCGGCCCCCTGCCTATTTTCTAACTTCCATCTATGCTATTTATTCCCTGTACCTTTCCCCCCATTTCCCTTGTCCCCTTCTCTGCTGATAACCCTACATGTGATCTCCATTTCTGTGATTTTGTTCCTGTTCTAGCTGTTTGCTTAGTTTGTTTTTGTTTTTTAGATTCAGTTGATAATTGTGAGTTTGTTGTCATTTTACTTCTTCATATTTTTTATCATCTTGTTTTTCTTAAATAAATCCTTTTAACTTTTCATATAAGGGCTTGGTGATGATGAATTTTATATTAAATAAATTTTTGAAGTAATATATTTTAAGAAGTTACCATATATTTATTAACAACATTTGATGATGTGGACCTTGGCCCAAGGGGGCCATATGTTGTGGCTGCAACAAACAGATTCACATGGACTACACCAGTCCTGTGGAGAAAAAGGGATGGCATGGCCGCCCTCTAAGTGAGAGAGAAGGCTCCAACACATCCTTGGACAGGGTTTTATTGCTTTTACGGGTACCTTACATTGGAAGATTGTCCTCATTTACTATGCAGAGGTTGGCTTTAGATGGTTACCTTTCACAGATAACAAAGGAGAGGAAGTTGCTAATTGCTATAAAGAAAAAAGGATATTTACAACTGCAAAGGACAAAGTGGTTGAACTTGTTACACTCCATCCTTGGGAGGTTTAGCATAAATTTTAGGAAGTTACTTTAAAGATACGCAGTAAACATTTGCTGCCTCAATTCAGGATGAGGGAGTTTTAGCAAAAAGCAAGCTTCAAAGCAGCCTAGGTACATGCAGGCTTGATTCCCTATGGGAGATCCTATCTGTGGGCGTGGGTCCTTTGTGCCGATTTGCTCCCCATTGGATTTTCCAAGTCAGGGGCTGGGCTACATTCCCAATGCCAATCAGAAAGGGTCCCTATAATTTGATAAGCATAGCTCAGAATAAAAAACACAATACAATTGCATTTATGAACTTTTCCGTAAAAGGTGAAGTTCTTCTACAATTCCTGAGCTATTTATTCCTTTGAAAAGACCTAAGCTGATATATTAAAACCATATTCCAAATACAATGATGTACTTTTCTGAAGGCTTCACCCCCCCCCCATGAATGCATCAGAGCTTCTTTTATTTATTATTTTATACCTTACACAGAAAACCTGTTAATATTTCTTTAAGGGCATCTAGGTGAGTATCCCATATAATTTTAATCTCACTATAATATTTAATATTTAGAGTTTTTAAATGTGTATCTGCCACATATTGAGAACATATCTTATTTTTAAAAAAATAAATACATGCCACAGTTGTATCGAGAGAAAATCAAGGCAGAGAATGTATCTACTGTCTATTAATTAAAGTTTTTATTCACATTTACTTCATGCTGATATTTCAAAATTCCAATCTGTATATTTAATTAAATTAATTCATTAAAATATTAGGGAATATAAACATCATTGAAAAAATAGATACATGAAAACTAAAGTGACAAACTTAGAAACGATTAAAATTGGAGAATTTGAAGAAGTTATAGAAATAAAAGCAAGATGTAAAATTGCTACTTTACTGGTCATTATCAGCTAAAAACAATATCAGTTTAAAAAATCATGGACAGAATAGAAATCTGTAAAATTAGGAATACAACTCACAAAAATGGGTTTATTAAATATAAATAAAAATATTTAAATATTATTAAAATACAATAAAATTCAGAATACAGAGGGACAACTAATATACCTAAATATTTTAATATTTTAAAGGTAAGTCACAGCAAAATGCAATTTATAAATATAATACATTAACAAAATCTTAAATATTGGAATAGAAAGATATGGTTTTATTTTTGTATGGTAGAATAAATTTAAAGAACTGCATATATTCTTTAAAAATAATAATTAAGCTTCAGAGAGATATTTTTCAATGTGTGATAGAGTGGATATTTATAGTCTTCAACCTAGTACTGTTATGTCTAGTATATAATGTAGAAAATTTTTTCATAGAAGAAACTATGAAATGAGAAAGAACATTATATATGTATTATATATCTATATTTTATAATATATTATAATGTGTAGATATAAATATAATATATAATATAATATAGATATATAATGTGTGTGTATTTTATATTATATATCTATATGACAGATTACATATATTATAGTTGTATATGTGTGTATAAGTGTTTGTGTGGTTGTATCTGTGTGTGTGTGTGTGTGTGTGTGTGTGTGTAAATAGTAGTTCAAAATTTTGGCTCCACCTGAATAGGAATATAAAAACAAACAAAAGAGGTCTTACATGAAAACATGCCAATGAATTGCTATCTTGGAAAAAGTTTGTAATTGTAAAATGTGTATAACCTCTTGAATGTTCATAAACAGGAAAATAATAGACAATAACAAATGTAATATATGTTATGGGTGATAAATGCAGAGAATATAATATAGCTATTTAGAAATATTTACATTCCTAATTTTGGCTATAAGTCAAAGATATTTATCAAGGAAAACAAATACATAGATATATGTATTTAAGCATATCATTTAAAATAAAATAAAATATGTGTATATGCTTTATGTATATTTATGATCATAGAGAAGACTGTAATGTGTACACTTACATCTATGTTCAATAGAAACCTAGGAATTTACATGAGAGAATAAATACATGTGTTTCTATACGTTACTATTTTTTTGTTACATCGGCATTGGTAATTTGTGTGAGAATATTTTAAAAAGTCAAACAGAATACAAAATAAATGAAGAATCATGATTGCAATATACTTTTTAAAAGATCATAAGTCAAGTGCTTTAAGGGAAATTCACAAGAAACAGAAGGCACAAATTCAAAGTAAAATGTGTCTCCTACTACATTAGTATGCGATTTATATGTCTGTAGAACATACACATATTCCTCCTTCTACCATCTCTTAATATGATACTATATGATGATGATTAACATCTGGGAGTGGAGATGACTGAATTGGCAACTGAAAAACCAAAAGAAGCTTCCATTCATGTGTCTAAATCAAGTCTTATGATAATAATTGCAGACATGACGTGATATGCTTATTGCTCATGAATCATAGTTTGTCTGATGAACATTTGCTACAGAAAAGTGTCCTGATTCTGTAACTTTTAATAGGAACTAGCTGTAAGAGGGTTCTGGCAAATCAGACATTCTTGATTACCCCTCCCCAAGGCTCCAAGCCCACATGGCAGAGCACTCAGTAAAACTGAGCCTAAGCAAACAGGACACAGGCTGGAATGAACAAAAGGGCTTCTGCTATTCTTAAGCGATTTAACAGAGGTGTTGATTACAGCATGGTGCAAGGGTAGGGAAGTATCCAGCTTTACAAAGCTGTGGCTTTCTTCACCCAGAGCTGACGCGGCCTTGAGGTCAAAGGCTCTGATGCACTTTCATCGCCTCAGGACATCAGCCCCTTCTCATATGCATAGTAAGAGTATGTTTCCATTCATATTTTTAGACAAAAACCTTGAAAGTTTATTTGAAATTGTTGAAAGGGGGTCTATGAGGGGGTGGCAGAACTATTAAAATATTATAGAATAGAAAGACAGAAATAACTTCACAATTACAATAATGGGAATGATTTTAAATATCAGCATGTCTAGAAAAGAGCAGAAACCGAGTAGATCTAAAAGGAAAAACAAAGACTTAAAGCCAGGGGTTCTGTGTCTCCGTCTCACCTAGTTGCATACTTCCTCAGACTTTCTTAAGTGATAAAATTCTTTGCCATAGCTCAAATGTGAGGGAAAGTAATGAAATAAAATATGAAATAAAAATAATATTATAGTTTATAGTCTTCTTCAATCATTGAAACAGAATCATTAGAAAGGAGCTTAGATATGATTTAGCCAAATCTCCCAAGAAAATTAGGGCACAGAGAAAGGAAGACATTTACACACATTTGTGAGAGAAAAAGCAGTCATTATTAGAACAGGGATTAATGTGTAGGAATATGTAGGATGGCTAGCCCTTCTCTGATGATTTTCTGTTTGTATAAAGAAAGAAATAATAAACCACTTCATTTATCCAGTAGAAAATAAATATTTATTGGACATATCTTATTGATCAGATATTAGCAATATCTGATATCAGATATGGGAATGAGGACAGAGTTGAGAAAAAGACATGTTCACTTTTTTGATATAGTATGGATTCTAGTGAGAGGAAACAAGCAAAAAAAGAAAAGTCAGAAAAAATAGGAGCAAAATGATGAATCCAAATAATTGTAGCATAATATACAAAATAAAATGAATGACTAGAATATCATATGAAAAGGTGAGATTTGAGCTAGACCATGAATAACAAGCATTCTTTCACATTAAGAGATATGTTGAAACAATACCAGGCAGAGGAACTTGAGACTCTAAACATGAAGACAGAATGAGTTTGAGGTACCAAAACATTAGAAAGATACTGTTTGAAGGATAGTAACCATGCAAGAGAAAGTTAATCAAAATGACAGAGAATTAACCAAGGTCAAGACATGTGAAATAGTGAAAACCTATGACTAAGCCTGGATTATATTGTGGTGATATAAAAAGCCATTGGCATATTTTCATCAAGGTAACTATGAGATTTGGCTGCCATGAATAAATTTATTTATAGAGGAGGAATAAGAGAATTGGAGAAATCAGAAAGCTATTGCTTTAGTTCAGACAGTATCAAATAATGCTTTGACTAAAATGCTAGCAGTTAAAAAAAAGGAAATCACTGGGTACATATGTTTATATTTCAAGGACAAACCTGACAATTCTCCAAAATAAATATAATATTAGACATTGGAGAAGAATTGAGAGTAAATTCCAAGTTTTTGGCCTGAGTGTGTGGGTGGGCTCTGACCTCTTAAAGGTGAGAAAGAATAGGTGAAGTGTTGGAAATCAAAGTTCGGACATGTTTGATTTAATAAATGTATGGGACAATGACATAGACATGTGAAGTAGGCCATTGGACATATGAGTCAGGAGTTCCAGGAACTCTTCTCACTAAGGGTGGAAATGTAAAGAAACCTGTATGGATGTTCTTTAGAGTCATGTGACCAGAGGGTGTTCCCTGATGGAGGCTGCAGACTAACAGGGCAGAATATATTCAAGCTCTGGGTATCACTAGTCCAGCAAATATGAGTTAGCAAAGGCAACTGAGAGAAATGTTTTTTGAGGTAATAAGAAAGTGACAATATCATGGTGTCACAGAAGATGGGAAGTAAATGTGTTACAAGAAGGAAAATATGGTCAGCTCTGTTAAATGTCATGGATAGATCACATAAGATGAAAAAGGGTTATGTCCTTCAGATTTGTCATATTGCAAGTTACTGTAGACCTTGAAAAGAGCAGTTTATAGTAAAGGATGAAGGAATATTGTGTGAGATTGTACATGATGTTTGCATAAAACAGGAAAGAACTGGGGCAATCTGAAGAAGTTTGAGAGGGATTGTTAATAGATATCATCCCACATGTACAAACTTTCATGATTTGAGAAACTTCAATGGCATTTTCAATGAGGACGATCTGGCTCTATATAATTAACCTGAGAAATTCATTTAGGCTAAAAGGTCAATGCTGACAGAAATGGAAGTTAAATCATAACTATTCAAGTGAAATAAATAGTCCTGCTTCACTGTATAAAATGATTACCTCAAAAAATTATGTACAAAGTGAGTCTACTGCTTAGAGAGAACATCACATGGTTAAAATTACATATATGTAAAATACCCAGTACTTTAGAATAATAGGTAACAATCCTTTATTTCTATTTTATTTTTCTATCTATTTAAAAATATATTACTTTTCTTTTTCTAACTTTCCTTTTATAAAGTATTTATTATTGATTATACTATTAGAGTGATCCCAATTTCCCCCCTTTTCCCCCCTCTGTCTGGTAACCCCATTCCCACCAGCAAACCACTACCCCCCACCTTAGTTCATGTCCATGGATTGTGCATAAAAGTTCTTTGGCTTCTCCATTTCCTACACTATTCTAAGCGTCACTCTGTCTATATGGTACCTATCAGTTAAACTTCATAATCCCTGTACCTTTTCTCCCATTCTCCCCCTTCCCATTGTCCATTGACAACACTGCAAATGGTCTCCGTATCTATGATTCTGTTCCTGTTCTATTGTTTGTTTAGTTTATTTTTGGTTTTTTAGATTAAGTTGTTTGTAGTTGAGTTTGTTGTTATTTTAATGTTCATCATTTTGATCTTCTTTTTCTTAAATAAGTCCCTTTAACATTTCATATGATAAGGGTTTGGTGATGATGAACTCCTTTAGCTTTAGCTTATCTGGGAAGCACTTTTTCTGCCCTTGCATATCTGCCCTTTCATGCTAAATGATAGCTTTGCTGGATAGAGCAATCTTGATTGTAGGTCCTTGCCTTTCATTATTTTGAATACTTCTTAGCAGTCCCTTCCTGCCTACAAAGTTTTTGTTTGTTTGTTTGTTTTTGTTTTTTAGAAATCAGCTGATCATGTTATGGGAACTCCTTTGCAGGAAACTCTCTGATCTTCTTTTGCTGCTTTTAAGATTCTTTTTATCTTTAACCTTTGGTATTTTTTTAAAAGAGATTTTATTTATTTTATCTTTAGAGGGGAAGGGAAGGAGAAAGTCACAGAAATATCAATGTGTGGTTGCCTCTTGTGCATCCCCTGCTGGGAAATGGTCTGCAACCCAGGCATGTGCCCTGACTGGGAATTGAACCATGATGCTTTAGTTCGCAGGCCCGTGCTCAATACACTGAGCTACACCAGCCAAGGTGAACCTTTGGCATTTTAATTGTGATGTGTCTTCGTGTCATCCTCTTTGGGTCAAGTTGTTTGGGACTCTCTGTGCTTCCTGGACTTGTATGTCTATTTCCTTTGCCAAATTAGGGAAGTTTTCTTGATTTTTTTTCACATAAATTTCCAATTTCTTGTTCTTCCTCTTCTCCTTCTATGGAGATCCCTATGATTTACATGTTGAAACATTTGAAGATGTCCAGAGTCTTCTTATTTTCTCGGTTTTTTTTTTTTTTAATTCTTATTTCTTCATTCTGTTCTGGTTGACTGCTTATTTCCTCCTTATGTTTCAAATCATTGATATGAACCCTGGCTTTACTTCGTTCTTGGTTCCCTGTGGATTTTTATTTCTCTTAGTGTAAGTTTCATTTCTTCCCTTATGCTTTTGCCATGTTCAGTGAATTCTCTGAGCTTCCTTATCATCAGTGTTTTGAACTCTGCATCTGATAGGTTGGCCATGTCTGTTTCATCTAGCTCTTCTTCTGGGGTTTTGTTCTGTTCCTTCATTTGGAATATATTTCTTTGTCTGATCAATTTGGCAACCTCCCTGTGTTTCTTTCCATGTATTAAGTAGAGCTACTTTCATGCCCTGTCTTAGCATACTTGTTAAATTGTATGGGGCAGAGCCTTAAGTGATTTCCAGGGCAGGGCAATCCACTTCACAGCTTTGTGGCTCTGTATATGGAGGAGGGTTTGGAGCGGGGACCATGATGCTGAAGGTTTGCTTGGCACTTGTCCTGTTTCCAGTCACTTCACCCACTTCCCTTTTGTGACTAATGCCCCTCTAGCTGTTGCCCTGATATTGGTTTCCAGAGCGGGTGGGTTTGCCTATGTTCCAGGACCCTGTGGGCCCTTTAAATGGACTCTCCTGAGAGACTCACAGTTTCTTCTGCTACCTGAACTCCCACTGGTTTTTACAGCCGGAACTTATGAGGCTTTATTTCCCTGGTGCTGGAACCTGGGGCTGTGCTGTCTGGCCCAGGGCTGGGATCACTTGCTCCCCAGGTATCCTTTCCGAGTTTTATCTACCACACATGAATGTGGGAAGTCCCGTTCTCACAGGTGCAGCTGCTGCCTTGCCGCTACCTTAGTGCCACCACACTGAGTCCCTTCCGCCCTGGCTGCTCATCTTCACTCATCTGGGTGAATATGAACTCTTCAAATTATTGGCTGGCAGACTTCCATATAGTTCCAATAGTTCCGTTTTCTGGCAGTTCTTGGTTTTTTTTTTTTTTTTTTTTTTTTTTTTTTTTTTTTTTTTTTTTTTTTTTTTTTTTTTTTTTTTTTTTAGGTTAGTTGTGATCCTTCTTATGGTTGTGCAAGGGGGTGAAGCATGTCTACCTATGTCTCCATCTTGAATAGAATACATTACTTTTCAATTTATTTTTCTTTTTGAAATATATCACTAGATATTTAAAGCAGCATTTCCAAGGTTTTCTCACTCTAGAAGCAAAATAGAAATAGGGTAATTATTTTAAGCAATTCCAGATATTTTTTAAATAAGTTATTTTTTTCTGCAGTAGAAGTGCTGCTAGTAAGTTACACAGTTGTTTAGCTAGTACTGTTTCCATTTTAAGCAGCTCATTTCATTCTTTAAGATTTAATTTATTTACTTTTAAAGATGGGGGAGGGAGGGAGAAAGAGAGGACGAGAAACATCGATTGGTTGTCTCTTGCAAGCCCCCCACCAGGAATCTGGCCCATAACCCAGATGTGTGCTCTAACCAGGAATCAAACCAGTGACCTTCTGGTTTGCTGTATGATCCTAACCCACTGGGCCACAGCAGCCAAGATTCATTTCATTTTTTAAAACTGCCATAGCGATTCAAGGAAAAAAATCACTTCAGTCATGTTCAGGGAGTTTAAGTGGTACTCTCAAACAATAAATAAGACTTGGACTTTATCTTGCAATTAAATACAGCAGCCGTCCCCATCCTTTTTGGCACCAGAGACCAATTTTGTGGAAAACATTTTTCCATGAACCAGTGTGCAGGGATGGTTTCAAGATGACTTAAGTCCATTACATTCAAGCTCACCTTCTGCTTTGTGGTCCAGGTTCCTAACAGGCCCGGGCAGTACTAGTCAGTGGCCTGGACGTTGGGCAGCCCTAAAATACACTGTTAATACTTTGTTTACTTAGCATTGCTGGCTAAGGTAGGTAACATTGAACCACTACAAACAAACAAAAAGTGGCTATTGCAATGATTCAAATTATCTTAACGTGGAACTCCAACTAATTGTAGCTGTTAATTTTAATGAATGATTCTTATTTTTGGTGCAGTGAGGCTCTCCTCATCATGACTGTCGCTTGACAGTCTTTTTTTTTTTTTTTTTTTTTGCATTCTAGGAGAGTAAGATATTAAAGGGTGCTTGTTCAGGAACAATGCTGTTCGTTCCAATGCTGGGTGGGATACCAGAACCCCCAGCATTGCACAGCGTGATGGAAAAGATTCCTAGGGATAATAAATTTGTTAACTTGAATTTCTGCTGTCTTTGCTTCTATAGAGTTTGGGGAGAGAATTTCACTATAACCCTCAAAATTGGATTAAGTACAGCTTTGATTTATGGTCTTGCTTTGTTGTCTTGCAAAAGACACGCAGTACATCCATTCATTCTGTCTTTAATAAGAATGGTTTGACTTCAAAACAACTGAAGGACTTTTTCTATTGAAAAGAAAGACATATTTCCAATATTCATTTTCACTAGAAGATACTCAAAGATCTTCAGATGGGTTTGTTATCAGTAACAAATGCATGAGTTAGAGCATGTGATTTTAGAATGGAAACCTATAAAGTTAAAAGCAGAAAATTGAAATACTACCCACCAAAAGGTGGAATCCAACTGTTCATAATTGCTTCTGAATGCAGAAAGTGAGAAAAAGAAGAAAAAAAAACACCCCAATATTTCCAATTCATTGTCATGATGCATTGGCTGGCTGCTATGAGGAGAATCACTAACGAAGCATGCGGTCTCGTGCTGTTTGGCCCACAGCGTGAGCTGTGCTTCACGTTATGGTCCCATTCTTCACCTGTCCCTGACACCAAAAAGGTTCACATGTTTTGAACACATTAAAATAAGATATGGGCACATTATTCAGCGTTCTTTGAAAATCACGGACAGCTACCATGCCGTTTGCGAGGGTGACAGCGTTCAGCGGAGCATTGTTCTGTGAAATAGACTGCCGGCTCACACGGTGTGAAAGGGAGAATGTAAAACTGAAAGTTTTTCAGAATCTATTATTTAGTAAGGTTTTTGTTAAGGAATTAATAGTGTGATAGCTCACTTGTAAGTTTTGTTTCTTCCTCTGAGAAAAATGGGATTTTGCAAACAATCCGGTTGTGGTGTTTCTTGCATGTTTTTAATGTTCCCATCACTCGCTTCTGTGTTGCGTTTCACAGCACTGTAACATTACTGAGGCATTACAGCTTGCAAGTGGGCTTTCAAAGCATAACGCTAAGGTCTTCTCACTAAGTTATTCTCCCAGGATTAAAAATAAAATTCATTAGTACACTTTAGATTCTTGCCTGCCAAAAGTAAACAGCACTGTACTTTCTTAAGGTACCTGTTATTTACGTAGACTGCTCAGTTGCTTTGAAGAGTGTAAATATGTAGCTCATTATTTTTTTTTTTTTCTCAGCATTTTGTCCTGGTCCCGAAATTGAGATTGATTTTCAAATGCGATTGCTTTTCAAGTGCAAACAATTTCTGGAATTCCATCTGTGAATCCTAGCTGTCATTAACAGATGGCAGGTATTCCATCTTATCCACTAAAAACATGCCCTAACTCAGAATGTTTAACCTAAGTTAGAAGAGCCTTTCAGTGAGCTTTCTTATGTTATTTAGCTCATTATATTATGAGTTTGTTCTGTGAATAGTACATTGTGATTATAAGGAAATTAGAGAAATTATACTAACACAAAGCCACATCACTGATGTTACCTGAGTTAAAATTACAGCCAAAGCAAACTCATGGATACTGTGGATATTATGCATATAATAGACATTCACTGTAGCTGCCAATTGTTTTATAAAGCCTAGTGGTAATTTTTAAAATCCTTAGATATATTATACATATTATTTTCTCTCAGAATCTCCCATCTTGGGTTCCACAGAAAATAGGATCTGAGTACCTGAGATCAATGGCAATCCGTTGAGGCCCACTGTTAAGCAGAGGGGATTCTTAGACACTGTGGCAAGGTGGAACCAAGCAGGTCCAAAGTTCAGCTTAGGACCTGCCTACAAAGGGTGGACCTTGAGGTAAGGAAGTCAGAACATCAAACCTTAGCAGAATTAGTCACTAGATATCGGTGGCTCTCAGAGCAAGACGTCAACTTGGGCAAGAGCAAGCAATATGAAGCAACGGCACTATTTTATTTAAGTTTGGGCACATTGAAAATCTCAATTTATTACTTAAAATTTAGGGTTGCTTTTATAAATACAATTTATATAAATGTGAATATATAATATTACCTTAAATATTGAAAGGGACTATACTGTTTCATTTATTTTAAATAATGAGTATCTAACTTGTTGATTTCTCTATGCCATTGATGATATTTATGGCTTATAAGTATGTATGTGGTTAAAGTTGGTGGTATTAATATTCCTCAAAGTAGCATTAAAAGTCAGTTTTCAGTTAGAAAGCACCAGAAATGTTTTGTTTGAGTTTGAACACATGTTTAGCCAAGAGGTAAATATTAACATGGGCACAAAGATTTAGAAAACATTTTAGAGAAAATATAGCATTTAAAATGTCTGCATATATTTTATTATGAAAAGTGTGCTAGGTAAATTTAACAAATTAAAAAAAAAACTATAATGTAAAACACTCATTAATTTTTCATCAAATGCCACATTGATACTTAGCAAGGTAATAACATAATAGAATTCTGTGAAACTACCCTGCTTCAGAATTCATGGGAGGTATTCTTGTATGCTTTTTATCAATTTCATAAGGTTGATGTAATTTTCTGCTTTTCACGGGTAAATTGAGATTCAATGAGGATAAAGGAATTTGCCAGTTAGCAAAAAATATTAAAGATGTGGTCATGCCCCATATTTTCCTAAGAAACTTTCATTCAAAGTTAGTGAAATCTATATACTCACAGGAAGTAAGGGTGGAGAGGAAAAATAAACCACAAAAAGAGGAAAGAAGGGGAAGGGGAATGCGATACTATAGCATGTGTGCAGTGATGAAAGAGAAACACGTGAAGATGTGCGGAATTGATGAAGCTTTAGTTCCCATATTTTGGACAGTAATTACTTAGGTAGTTCAACAAATGTGACCACCTTTTATTTATTAAGGACAGATATAAAAAGCATCTCACACTCACAGAAGCTAACTCTTGGTAATTAGGGACTCATCTCTTTAGTAAGAATCTCTTCAAAAAACGTATTAGTATAAGAATACAATTATTAAGAAGGGGAGCTTTGTTTTCTTGTTTTATTTTAAAAAACTCACATAATCATTGATAGCATTATGTGAACTTTGAGGATATCATTCAATGAGTGGTAAAATGCAACTGTAAGTTTATTTTTTAAATCTATTTGTAACTGATTACAGAGTAACATTTTGATTTATTGAAATTCTTTTATTCTTCGACTTAATTTCTAGTGATTAGGAAGCTATTATTCTACGTCATTTGAAAAGACACCTTCAGTGAGTTTCTAGAGTGTTATTCTTATTTTTCTTTTTTAAAAAAAATTATTTTAATTGTTGTTCTTGTACAGTTTTCTGTCTTTTACTCCCATCCCAGCTCACTGCCCCAGCCCTCCCCATCTCCCTCCTATTTTCACCCTCCTAGTTTTTATCCATGTGTCTTTTATACTTGTTCCTGCAAACCCTTCCCCTTTTCCCCTGAAATTCCCTCCCCTCTCCCCTCTGGTGACTGTCAGTCTGTTCTCAATTTCAGTGTCTTGACATTCGAACTTAATTACAATGTAACTTCCAGTATGACTTTATCTGAGCCTCCCTGCTCTGGCTTCTCAAAGTTCTGAAATTTAGCAAGAAAATTTATATGACATTTTAATGTTTAGATGTGAAGTTATGAATATGAAGTCATATAAGAAAAGTAAAGACAATTTCTGGAACTTAATAATTGTCAAAATAGAACATGGAATATAGTTTATAATAACCTCATATGTAATTTTAGAGGTATAGGCCTAAGAGCTGTGAAGAAAAGGAAAGAAAGAAAGAAAGAAAGAAAGAAAGAAAGAAAGAAAGAAAGAGAAAATGTGTAAAGTAAAATATATTTGTACAGGGAAAATTCTTCTATATTTCTCCAACATTTTATTTAAAATGTTCAAACATTCTGCAAAGGGGAAAGACATTCACAATGAATACCTACCATCTACCATATATTTTACTAAAATATTTTAATATATTTAATGCAACCTATCTGCCTATTTATCCAGCCTTTTTCAGTCAATGCTTATTTTTTATGTATGTTAAAATTAATTATGCTGTGATTTTTAAATTATGAGCCAGGATTACCATTGCAGTGTCTCGCAGATTCTGGAAAAATATTTTCTCCATCAAAGCTGCCTTGAACACGCTAATCAGTTTGAAACCACTACCCTCCCAATACACATACCACGCCTACAGTCGCACACTCAATATTAAAATTCGCATTACACCATCTAAAGTTTACATATCCCTCATCACTTCCCAGCTTACTGTGAGAGGGTAAACATCATGAAGTTGGGGATTTCTGTCTATTTTCCTCCAGTATATTTTAAAAGCCTAGAAGGGAGCTTGGTGTATAATATAAACTGAATATAATCAGGGTAGGACATGCTTGCCATATGAACAAAAGTAAACCTACTTTTGCTCCATTCTGTATTGTTTCTATTTTTTTTTTTTTTGTGAGTCTGTGATGAAACAAGATGTCTAACTGCACATCTTTATAGGATATAACTTCAAGTTTTCACATGCAATTGTATAACTATTTGATACCTATATAATGCACACATTGATCCAAAAGCCCTATCCCAATAATGTCGTCTAATAATTTTCAAAAAAATGTTTGGTTTTGTTGTAAAGTTATATTGATATTCCAGAGATTCAACATCCAAGGATTCATAGTTTTAATTAATAATTGAAAATAAATCAATTTCAGTGTCAGTTGGCATTTCCACCATTAATATTATTTTCTATCTGTTGGTTCTGCCATTCCTATTGCCAAGTTTCTTCTACTTGTTTCTTCTACTTCTAGCTATTTCTACTACTTCTACATTTATAGAGTTATCAAAATTAATAACATCATTGGAAGCCGTGAGCACATAAACACCTAGGTTCATTCTCCTCCCTCCCTGTCTCTCTCTCTCTCTCTCTCTCTCTCCCTCCCTGTCTCTCTCTCTCTCTACTGATGTATGAAAGACCAACAAACTTTTAAGACTGAAGGTGTAATGTTAGAATGACACTGCCCTAGCTTGGATCTTGAACAATCCCACATTCTCTGTCATGTCCTCAAATTGACACAATGCTTGTCTTCTGCGCTTCCTGTCTCTAAGCTGTACAATGTCTCGCTGTTTCCACAACACGTTTATTGTGATGTCAAGACTTAATCTTGACATCAGTTGACTTTTAGCTGATAATCTGCAACTGGACGGTGAAACTGTCACTTTTGTTGACCTTTCAACATCCTGGTGACAGACACTCATATTTCCTTATACTAGACTTTATTTAACCAGAAAATCTGTGGGCCAATTTAAATCAGAGATTTGGGAACACAAGTGAACAACCTAACAAAGAGGATTAAAACATTCAGTATGCAAAAACATGCTTGTTATTTCAGCAGATGATAGAAGAATTTTGGGTTGGCTTACATAGCTGCTTTGCAAATTACTTCAGCCAAAATTTAGCAGATTTTTTTTTTTTATTTCTCCCTTTGACTTTGCTTGTGAAGATATCTCTTGAAAGTAAAACTGTTCAATTCTAGGGATGAGAACATTTTAGACCAAAGCTTTCTGGATGAAATTCAAGTGCAATAGACATTGGATATTACACTTAAACATGTTTCTATAAGTAAAGTTTATTATGGCTTCAATATAAGATACTTTTTAAAAAAATTACAGATAAATATCTTTGTTGAGCATCGAAAACCCATAGCAGCTAATAACACTGTTTAAAAATTACATAATTAAAAATGTTGAAACATTCTACAAAGATGAAAGACATTTACAGTGAATACCTACCACCTACCATGAATATTGTATTACTACAATACTTTTACTATAATATTTTAATATGTTTTATTTAACATGTATATGCCTATTTATTCAGCCTTCCTCAATCCATGTTTATACAGGAATACATGAGGGGGAAACCCAAAACAGGAATTTATATATAAAAATGTGTATTTATTCTTATCTGTTTAAACATCAGTCACCTTCAAAGTACTCTCCGTTTGATGCAATAAATCTACGGAAATATTTTTCCACTGCTCAAAGCAGTTTTTAAACTCATCAGTTTTGATGACTTTCAGTTTCTGCCATTTTTTGTTTCACCTCTGCCACATTGACAAAACATTTCCTTTGAAGGACTTTTTTCACCTGGAGAAACAAAACAAAGTTGCTCACATGACATAGGGTAAATAGGGAGGGTAGGGTATAGGGGTCATGCCACTTTGGATCAAAAATTGCTGAACATTCAGTGTGGTGTGAGCAGGTAAGCTTGTAAATCACCATTATGAAGTGGGCTGCCAAGTTGAAAGAATCTTAAAAAAAATCACCGAAGCCAAATGCAACCTTTCACAACAATGCCGATTGATGCACTTATACAGATGGGTTTCTGGAACATTAATCTAGGTAGGGAAGCCTGGACTACAAGGGGCCCGCCCTCTAGAAGGTAATTCTGTTTTTGTTTTTTTTTTTCCCCTTTGGATCTCCCTTTTACATGATACAAGCATATACAATTTTTGTAGTTAGATAACTGAAATATTTGAAAATATTAAATTCTTTAAATTTACAAATACATTTATAGGAAAGAGAATTTATAATATATGTTTTATTTTTACAAAATATGTTATGATCTTAAATTCTGTATAACTTCCCTATGACATTCTCAGGAAATATGTTCATGATCTATATTCAGGTATCATATTTTCTCATCTTTCATGACAATTTCCCTTGCAATTCTTCCCCATTAGATGCCTAATTCATATTAATCCTTTAATAGTAATTCTCCTTCATCATTACATTAAATCATTTTAATAAGCATTTTAAAAAACACTTCTGTCATTCTTATCATGAATTTAATAGCATAAATTAAGCAAATGGCAAATCATGATTTCATTTGTATTCACTGTAATAATGTTATTATAAAACATTATTTTGGCATTTATGTGGATGCAGCTCTCTATTTCCATGAAAATTTATTTTTATTTTGTTCTTAATTGAGTCAACTCATTGTTCTAGATGGATTGGTTAGCTGGCTCAGAACCTGAGAAGTAATTCAGGTACAAAGGGAAAAAAGGAACTCCACACTTTTAAGTGTTTTTTGTTTGACCTATTCAATATTTTAAAAGGTATTAATTATTATTTGGAACAATTTATATAGCAGATAGAATTTCTGCCTTATCTGTAACAAATGGTTGGGGAATTGTAAGAATAAACACAGCATTTGGAGTGTGCTCTCCAGTTCAAGGACCCATCCAGGATCACTTTGTACTTGCTTCACAGGTTTTTAATAACTTCCTGTCTCTTGCAGGCCAGTGAGATTGCATCACTGACAACACCCTTCTTAAAGACAACTGGGGACATCTTGTCCTTATGCCACCTGTTAAGACTGGTTCTTATCTCAGTCTAGGTTCAGGGTTTTATGTAAGTGATGTTGTTACCAGCAGAGAGGTAACTAGGTAGAGTATAATTTGCTAGGGTTTTTGTAAACCAAGCAAGAAACGTTTGTAACAGAATCAGCCACTTGCTTGGGCTAAACTCCTAGCCTTGATTACATACAGCATACTCTCCCTCCAGATGGATGTTGCAGAAAATGGTTTGGCTGCTTGTGATTCATTGGATTTATGACAACTGCTAGATCCTAGGGGAAAAAATGCTTGAAATGGGAGATGTTATGGAACCACATTGATTTTTAAGACATTGTTGAAAGAAAACAATTTAAATATTCCAACTCTCACAGTCCTTGATGTGACCATGTTTTGCTTTGCTTTGTTTTCTTTCCCTTGTGCTTAAAGGATGTCCCTGAACTTCACTCTTTCAACTCTTTTAAGATTACTGCATCTTAAAAAGCCAGATACTTTTATATCAGCAAAATACAATTTCAAGTAATCACATTTTCCTAGTTACCAATCATTACTGAAGACAAGGTTTGTTGCTGTTGTTTCTAAAAAAAAGCAGTGCTTGCAGTGATTAAACCTCCATGACCCTTGATCTATTATCTTTTATGGAAGGTGAGGTAATTTCCTCATCAACCGTAAAGGATGAGCCCTTTAAAAAGTCTTTGTATATCAATCAACACTACACTACCAACCCCCATTGGTAAACCTTTATATTAGCTATTCTTTGCTTATCTCCTCTTTTTCATTTTCATCATGGTTGTAGAGAAAGCCCATCATTTGCAAACATAGAAATTCTCATTTTACCTTTTTCTGTGTGTGCAAGTGATTGTCCAGGCTCTGGCTGTTATGTATGACCTTCAGCAACAAATTGTCCTTTCCGGGCTGCTGTTTTTCATCTGTAAGTGTGCATAACACTGCTTGATTTGCCCACCCCCTAAGAGTGTTTGAAAATCAGTGATGATTATGAATTTAAAGATTGTTTTGAATAATACAGCATTGTTCTTACAATTAATATTTCTGACTGAATCATTTTATTTCTATATCTTCACATTTAAATTAAACTTGTTAGATTTGAAATATGAGTATGACGGTATAAATAATAGAAAAAGGTGGGAGAGTAATAAGATTTTAGCAAAATAAGAAAGGCAATCAGGTTGAATAGATTTTCTAAAATTACAGTCTATTCAAACCAAAATACCTTTTCTAATACACAAATTTAATAATAATAAGTCACTGCTCAATGTCCTTTTCTATAAGATAAAATGCAAATCACTAAGCATAGCATGAAAGGTCCTCCATGATCTGGGTTCTACCAACATTTCCAGCCCTTTATATTTCAAGTGTCTATTGTCTGTTTTCTTATCTTCATGATAAGTGGACTTATCTAAATGTCAATTTCCTAAATAATTTTTTTTTTCTGATTCATGTGTCCATTCTTTTTCAATTGTAGTTTTCTATTCTTGAAATTCCCTAGTACTTTTGTCAACTGGTTATCTCTTTCTGACATTTTAAGAACCCAATCCAGTGACATCTGCACTGTGAATTATGCTTAACATTAGGAAGTAATGTGATTACTCCTTCGCTTTTTCTGTCACTGTGAATTCTTGTCGGTCTTTTCGGATATGGGGGTGGGAGAGCTGGAATAGAATTTGCAGCCAATGATAAGGCTGGGAGAGTAGGAAGAACCTATATTATGGGGCCTTATGGGAGGTATCTGAACCACCTCCACTGAAAAATGGGCACCCACTGTTTCTATGTCTTTCTGGAATTGGCTTGAAAGACAGAGGAGAGAACAGGCTTTTGAACTACATATTTTGGAACTGAGATTGATACAAGGGGCAGTGACATAAATGTGAAGGGGCCATGTCAGAGAACAAGAATCCAGGTGTGATTGTTTCCAAATCAGAACCGAGCAGTTTAGAGAGCAAAAAGCAGAACCTGGATTGATTCTTTAAAATGAAATGTAATGGATAATGGTTGCAGAGATGGAATTTTTGTTGCTTGTCTGTTTATTTGTAGCAGGGTATTTTCAGACTCATTCATTCATAGAGCGGGAACAAGCTGTTAAGGAAACCAAGCCAGTTTAGAAAGAGAAAGAAAAGAAAAGCTTGGGATCAGGCCAGGGTCTGAATAGTGAACTTTTGGGCTAATTAAATAGAAACATCTACTTTGGCTCTGTCACACAAGTTGAATAATATTCTTTAACTGCATTTCCTTGGTATCTGATTTAAACAATGTATATTTAGATAATGGCTCTTAAAGCCAAAACGTTGTTTTTTAATGACTATATATGATGATGAAATATAATAATGATAAAAATAAATTACAATTATTTAAATGCTATTATATTCAAGACATTGTGCTAAGAAATATATATTAACATAATCTCATTTACCCTCTTAAATTTTTTTCTGATCATCATTTCACTTAAAAACCAACAGTTTGGATCTTGAAATTATTATGTAACTTGAGTAAGGTCTATGCATGTTAAGGAAAGCCACAGAATGGGCTAGGTCCATCACCTCCTAATCTCTTGGGCATAGAAAGTTTCCACCCCTTATAATCTGTTTCATCTCTATATGCTTACTTTGTGGCTAAATTTTACTTTGAGATAACTGTTTTGCAACCTTTCATAGAGAAGTATGTTTATTTTTCCATACATATTTTCCATTTTTATTTTAATTAGTCTTACTAAAATATCATAACATAAATCAACATTATGGCTAAGTTATATGTGTTCAAAGAAAGTTAGAATCAAAGACAATATTGCTAGAAGCATTTTATGCACTCACAAAGCAGTACATAGTATTCAGAAGAGTTCAATGCAAGGATGATGAGTTGGAAATTTCTTTTTATTTTAAATAATTACTTGCTGACAACCTAACATTTTGGGGAGCAAATTAAGAAATATTTTTCAGGCTCTGGATTTGGAATTTACTAATTTAAATATTTTGAAACAAAAGGAAAATAATTATTATTGAAACTACCAAACCAACAAAGAAATTTTTTTTTAGGTTATATGGAATGTATTCAACTAATCGTAAAACTGATTATTTTCACTGATTCATAGTAAAATGCTTCTTAGGACATAAAATATTCCATCTTTAGATAAATAATACTCAACATTTTTCTTCAACCCTCTCTAAAGCTTTCATAATACGTTTGGGTATTTGTGAGTAGGCTTCTATTTGAAAATAGACATTGATGATTTATTGATGACAGCCATTCAGACATGTGTCAGATGATATCTTATTGTGGTTTTAATTTGAATTTCTCTGAGGATTAGTGATGTTGAGCATCTTTTCATATGTCTTTTGGCCATCTATATATCCTCTTTAGGTAAGAGTCTGTTCAAATCCTTTGCTCATTTATTATTTGAGTTGTTTGTTGTTTTGATGTTAAGCTTTGTAAGTTCTTTATAAATTTTGGATATTAACCCCCTATCGGATGCCTTAGCAAGTATGTTTTCTCCATTCTGTGAATTGTCTTTTTTATTTTGTTGATGATTTCCTTTGCTGTGCAAAAATGTTTTTAGTTTGATGCAGTCCTATTTATTTATTTATTTTTCTGTTGTTTCCCTTACCTGGGGAGATATATATTTGATAAAAAATATTGCTATGAGCAATGCCCAAGCCAAATACCATATGATTTCACTCATATGTGGAATATAATGAGCAAACTGAACTAACCAGGAAAATGAGGGCACACATAGAGGGAGAGCAGGCGACAGCTGGGTAGTGGAGGGATGGAGCAAAAAGGAAAAAGGGCTCATGGACATTGACAATAGTGTGGTGGCTGCAGGGGGAAGGGGAGGTACAAGGAGACTAAATTGTGAAGAGAAAATACAATAAAAACTAAATAAAAATATATAAACTGTTTGTGAGAAAGAAAAAATAGGCATTGATATATTTGTATTGTGGAAAAAATGGCGTATTATTTAACATTGGTTCATTTTTTATTCTATATTATAATTTATATTGACTCTGCATTGAATATAAATATGTGAAGAATCCAGGCTAATAACTAACACCAATTTTACCACAAGGGACTTGGTACTCGATGTCAAGTTTCCAGATAATTTATCATTAATTTCACCCTGATAATACTATTGAGTATCATGTTACTATACTTTGGAGCACAGATTTAAAAGAAATCATAACTGGAAAGAAAGGGAGATGTTTATGCAATTAAAAACATAGTCCTCACCCTAAAATTGGCTCATATGATTCACTAGGATTAACCTCCTGCCAACTCAGAAAATCCTGTGGAAACCAAACCACGCAAGGACAGGGGAGTTCAACCACTCACCGGCCATGAGGCCGGAAGTTCTTGCTCACAGTAAGGGCATGGCCATTAACGTTTGTATTTTTCCGTCTAGTCAGAAGCAGCCTTTGGAGTAACCCATGTCAGTTTTTCCACACTCTGAGAGAATGTATAGATTTGTTTGGTTGATAAACTAAAGTATTAGTATTTACCAAAGCTTATACCAACTTGCCAACATTCCACTGGCCGGAAGTTAGTTAAAAGGCCATGCAGAGGGGCACACAAAATGAGAAATGTGGTCTATGTGCACTACTGTTCTTTAGGTTTTTCCAAGGAGAAAGCACAAAATAGATATAATTGCTAAAATTTTAACATTTAAAGGGGAAAGTAAACTAAGGGGAAATAAATAAACATTTAAAATACAGATCAGAACAAATTTCTTCAACTCATATGTGAAAAATGAGTGAAGGTAATCATTTTTGACCAATCACAATTATGACTGACATTTTCATAAAGTATAATTTAATCAATCAATGAGATTTTCTCCATCCATGTTCATGCTATGCAGCTTTTAAGTCTAATATACCCATTGTATTGCTGGTGTTTATAATGGAAGAAGCAGGCGCTAAGAGCTTAAAAATTAAACAAAAATAACATGAATAACAGAAAATATTTTTTTTTTTAACTTCCAAAGATCTTGGAAGTGAGGTGCGAAGTCCCTCCAGTCGAACAAGAGTTATAAAACCCCTGATGTTCAATTTCTCTTTGACATATTTTCCTGTAGCAAAGGATTTGGATGGAGTCCAATGTGATTGAACAAAATGAGAAATGTTCTTCTATACAAAGGATGGCAAAGGATATTTGAATTTGTGTATCTGTAACTTTGAATTGTTATTTACCTTTTATATTCAATTCGTGACTATTGATTAGTTAGTACATTTTGAAATGATTGTTACTCTGTATTTACAGATGATGATTTTTTAAAAATACCATTGTGTCTGCCTTTTTTAGGCTCCTCCATGATGACAGATAAAATTAAAATTGGAATAGTACAATCAGGACAGTGGCTTTGATGAACATAAAGTTAGAGAATAATCTCACAAACCTGGGATCTATGAGTGTTAGGTAGCAGCTAGACATGAGTGGCCTGAGGGGAATAAAGGCAGGAACTTCGGCATTACAATCTAGCAAAGAACTTAATACAGGAGGCAGGAAGCAAAAGGAAACGTGTCTCACCAGTTGACTCAGCAGTCCTGAGCTCCGTTTGATAAGACTGTCAGGTGTCCTGGCATTACAAGCAAAATAGCAGGGGAGAAAGGGGCGAGTCCTGTGCTGAGACTGTGCTGAGAAAAGGGGCTTCTGTAACAATGTTACTAAGATGTCCAGGTGTTCCGAACGCTGCAAATGGGAGTTGCACAAGAGGAAGAGGGGGATTGAGCTGGGAAAGGGCACCTCTGCAACAATTTCACTAAAACAAAAAGCCTTTGCTGACTGAGAAAGCAAGCCTTGGTAGCTATTCATTAGTCCCAAGGTTTAGAAGGGGGAGGAGGAGGGCTACCTGAAAGCTGACTAAGGTATTTTAATGCCTGACCTCAGTAGCTGGCGTACTTAAATAGCTAAGTGACCACTTGTAGCCTTGGCTCAAGCATATAGACCAAACTCACTAATTTACTAGCAACTTTCTTTATTCTACATGTGTGGCATTTAGACTGGCTGGGTGCCTGCTTTCAGCTCCGTGCTTGTATGTGTTTCATAAATACACTTGCTATCCCATTTCCACTAAAAGTGTTTATCTCTTGCTTGAATTATTCTCTTGCAGGAGAGACAAGAACTGGAGCAGGGGTGGGGGCCTCCTGACTCAGGTCTCTCTCCCCACATCCGGAACATGAGGCCTGAAGTATTACCTGGTTCACGGCCATGGCCTTGATGCTTATTATAGTTCCTACCACAGAGTAAGTGCTCAATGAATGTTTAATAAATGAGACAATCTTGCTGACTCTGAGTTATGCATTTTAAGCTTTTGGGAAATAAATGACACACCTCTTTCTATGTTGTTGCCATGTAAGGAGGAAAAAGTTGTATGTTGGGGGAAAAGGCTTATTATGTAGTTAGAATCCTTGGAATCAAACCTCTGCTCTGTCATTTATAAATTGTATGGCCTCAGGCAAGATGTTGACTTCTATGCAATAATCCGTAAACTAGAAATATGAGAGATAATAACAGTTTATATCTAACATGGCTGATGGGGTAACCCAGTGTGCTTATATCAGTGTCTATGACAGCAAGAATTAAAGGGACACTGCTTAGCCCATTTCATGAAACGTGTGACTAAATCGTGTGTCTGCTTATCTCTGTGTTCTAGTATCACTTGTTGTGCAGTGACTTCAAATATATACAATGCAAATTGTTAGTTTTTTTAAATTAAATATCAATGTATCTCCATTAATATACACTAAAAACAAGTTCATTAAAGTTTTACATATCTAAAACATTTTGTAAATTGTCACTTATGATTTGTGTTCTTGTTTTAGAAGTGATTTCCTGAGAGCTTTCGGGTGTCAACCAAGTGAATCACTTGTTAATCATATTTTAGAACAATAACAGCAATAAAAGTATAGCTACAGATAGATAAAATTTTAATGTTTCAGAAACATAGATATCAATTATGTCAATTATAAAAAGAAATATCAATTATAAGATTTTTCCATAAAAAGGCAAGGTTATAGTTTTCATTGGTGCTGTACAATGAAAATATGAAGAAGTTACTTTTAAAAAAGTAAGGTATTTTTAAGCTCCACTTTCTTTAGAAATTGTGAAGATAGATTTTATTTTGGCTTGTACTAAAGTAATATTTCAGAGTAGGAATCTTTCTGCTTGTCATTTTGATTCATTTTATTTGTTTGGCTTCACCTTTTCAGTGAAAAATTATACTTTGGTTGTAGAATTCTCCCTGTTGAATGAACATAGTTAACCCAGTCCCTGAGTTGCTGAAGTGGAAGGTAACTGTTAAAGTCATTAGAACTAGGAAGATGAAGCTAAAATTGGTGACATATAAATAGAACTGATAGTTATTTTTCATATAGAAATATTATTCAAGGGTCTCTAAAGAGTTCCTTTAGAAAAATAATAAAATGCCTGCCTTTGTATAATCTTTAAAAAAATTAGCTGGTCATTCTGAAAGTTGTTAAATCGAATTTAATCGACAATTGAATTGAGGAATGTAACCAGTAGAATGTGATGACGGTGACAACTTTCTCATTCTGCAGTTCTTAAATGAATGTTGATACCAAGATTTAGAGACTTTGCATGACACTTTGAAGGACTCTAAGAATAGAAATCTGTCATGTTTAAACTAAGAAGATTTTTAGAAATGAACACAATTTATAAATAATTTTTGTGGAATTGCTAGCCTACTAGATATAGTTTAATAAAGGTACCTTTTATTCCTCTTATCACAAGATATAATAGAAATTTAATTTGGGAAAACATACAACTAATCCTAGTATTTTATGCTATTCACACAACAGTTTATCATTGTATCCATGAAAACTATGCAATTGTTTTGAGATCTCTAGTGGATATGTTAATGCTTAGGAAATAATCACATGAGGACCAGATAATAGCATATTCCTGAAAACTTTTTGTATGAATTGCAAAAAAATCTTAGAGGAAGAAAAAAACTGTTCACAGATTGAGTAGTTAAAATAATATCCAGTTGATATAAAGGAATATTAATGGTGTGGTTGAGAACCTAGATTTTTGAGCAACACAGATTTGGACTAGTGACTTTAGTTTCGTCAACAACCAGCAGACAGGATTTTCTAAGTAATTTAGCCCCTGTATTTTTTTTCTTGACTGCTAAAATTAGGATAATAATATTACAAAATTGGTACAAAGACTATCTAGGTTAATAATTTGGATTTAATGTGATGTCATTAACTAGTCCAGATGAATCACTTTTTACTTCATAATCACAATGATTTATTATAGATGTATTTGATTTTCAGTCATTTGTATTTATTTCCTGGAATGTAAGAGATATTGTTACTTCCAATATTGAGCACATATTTGTGATTATGACTAATAGTAACTGAGTCGCCATGCAATGAGGGTGGTATAAAATTCTGTGACTCATGAGGTGTAGGCATAGTCAAATCCACACAGATGCCAGGGATGAACTGCCAGTAAGTGACAACTATTACGCATCAAGTAAATGTCAGCCTAACAAAGAGATAAATGCATAGAAAAAAAATATACCTCATATATACGAAGCGGGAATGTGCATGTTGATAGTTTCTATCACAAATGTGCCCTTTGCCACCATGACTTTTTGTTTCTCTTCTTGTTCTGTTTGTTTGGGACCGTACGTGGTGTTTTCTGCTAGTCTAATACACTCTGAAGTAGGGAGGTGAATGTTGCTTTAAAAGATAGTTGCTAGTTGTGCAATGAAATCATGGAAAACCAGTATTTTTATTTTTTTTACAAAGGTATTGGCAGTATACTATTAATATTTCAGTGAGATTTAAATGAACTTCTTCTTTCTTATAACACAGTCATTGTTATATGGGTTTTCTTACAAATTCTGCTATCTTTATCCAATTAAAATATTAATATTCAAAGCCCATAGTGCACTAGGGTTCACTACTGGTGTACTTTTATAGGTTTAGAAAAATGTGTGATGGTATGTATTCGCCATTACAGTATCACACAATCCTCAGTGCTTTTCTTATTCACCCTCCTTCCGCCAGCCCAGAGGCAACCACTCATTGGTCTTCTCGTTGTCTGTTTAGTTCCGCCCCCCCCCCCCCGGACTGTATTATAGTTGAAATTATGCAGTATGTAGCTTTTTTAGATTGACTAGTTTTACTTAGTACTATACATTTAAGATTCCTCCATGTCTTTCCATGTCTTGATAACATTTATTTTTAGTACTAAGTATTCCATTGGCTAGATGTACTACAGTTTACTTAGCCATTTACATGCCAAATGACACCTTGGTTGCTTTCAACTTCTGGCATTTATGAATAAATGTGCTACAAACATTCTTGTGCAGATTTTTGTGTACATACAACTTTCTAACCCCCATGGATATGTATCAGAAAGTACAATTACTGGGTCATATGGTAAGAGTATGTTTAGTTCTATAAGAAACTTCCAAACTGCCTTCCATAGTAGCTGTACCATTCTTCATTTCCTCCAACAATGATTGAGAGTTTATGGTGTCCCATATCCTTTCCAGCATCTGTTATTGCCAGTGTTTTGGGTTTTTGCCATCCTCTTAGGTGTGGTGGTTCTCACTGCTATTTTAATATATAACTACTTAATGGCATATGATGCTGGCTATATTTATATAAGCTTATTTCCCATTCATACATCTCTTAGGTATGGTATCTGTTAGAGTATAGTACTCATTTTTTAAAAAGAAAATCAGCGTTTTTTTATTGTTGGGTTCTGAAAGGTCTTTGTATATTTTGGTTAACAGTCTTTTATCAGATATTTATTTTTGCAAATATGTTCTATTAGTCTGTGGCATCTCATCTTATTCCCTTCACAATGCTTTACACAGAGTAAAAGTTTTAAATTTTAATGAGGTCCAGTCTATCAATATTTTTTTCATGGATTGTGCCTTTGGTGTCGTATCCAGTAAGTCATTGCCATATCCAAGGTCACTTAGACTTTTGTAGTTGTTTCCTTAGCTTCTAGGAGTTTTACAACTTCCCATTTCACATTTAGATCTGTGACACTTTGAGTTAAATTTCATGATTGGTATAAAGCTTGTGTCTAAATGTATTTTTGTGCATGTGGATATTCAGTTGTTCCAGCATCATTTATTGAAGAGACATTTTTCCATTGCATTTTTTTTTTGTCAAAGAAAAAGTTAATTGTATTTATGTGGGTTTGTTTCTGGGCTCTCTATTCTGTTCCATTGATTTAATTGTCTATTCTTTTGCCAAGACCACACAGTCTTGATTACCATAACTTTATATTAAATCTTGAAGTTGGGTATTGTCAGATTTCTGATTTGGTTTATTTCCTTTAATATTGTGTTGGAATTTTTTTTAATTTAAGAAAATATGGGCTGACTGTTTTTCTGCAAGTATACTTCTCATTCTACAGCAAGGATTGACAAACTTTTCCATTAAAGAGTCAGATGGTGTGTATTATATTCTTGCAAACCACATGGTCTCTTGTCTTAACGACTCAACTCTGCTATTTCAAATGAAACAACCCTAGATAAAATGTAAATAAGTTGGAGTGGTTATGTTACAGTTAAATGACTTGCAAAAACAGGTGCTGGCCAGATTTGGCCCCTGGACCATTGTTTGCTGCATCCCTATTTTAGACTATGACTTCCTGTTGGTACACCTGTTGGAAAGGGACAATATTTGTGTTATCTGCAGCCTTATAACTGGTCCCAAGCAAAGTTCTTGTCACATAGTATGGATTAAATAGCTGTACAGTAAAGTGATAAATAAAGTATTATTTTTCCTTGAAACATCTATTAATATTTTAGTTCAAGACAATTGTATATTTATAATTCAGCATTATATATCTTATTTTCAGCAAACTTAAAGTCCATTAAAAGGATTCTAGTTATAAGAAGCTAATAATTAATGTATATCCTTCAGTAAAAAGAGTATTATTGCATATTACTTTATGAATAATGTATATAGTCATTCACATCTACTGATAATAGTTTATACAATTGCATAAAATTCCCATTAGGTGACCTTAATTTCTATATTTAATACTGATGACTCATGTAAGTACTTGTAATGGAAAGTACATTTAGCTAAAAATACATATTGTATATGTAAGTTTCTTGTGACTCTGATGTAGATACTTATCAACACAAGACACGATGCTGATGATTTTCCATAAATTTCATTGTAGAAATGAGACTCAGTTTGTTTCATATTTTAATTTATGTCAACATTACAGCATAAATTAGGAAGACAATTATTTCTGTAAAGTACAGCCTATTTTTGTAGTCAATTGTAGTATTAATATTCAGGTTTCATGGTAGTCTGCTAATGTTCCTTATTCTAATCAGAATATGAAAAACTTTGTTATTATTTACTATTAACATTCCCTTAACAAATCACACAGGGAGAAATGTTATTTAACATATTGAGAGTACTCTCTGAACGAAGATGGTTTTCTTGTGGGATACAGAAGCATAGTAGTACAAATAATTAGAAATAAGAAATTATCTAAAAGGGTACTTTCTTTTTTGCTCGGAAAAAAGTCACATTTATGGGATAATATTGTATTTATTAAAATGGGTATGTATGAAAAATACCAACCTATATGAAACATATGTAATTTTTTAAGTAATCTTAATAAATTGTTTATTCTTTAGAAATTGGATATTTTTTGACACACAAAGTTTCAATTTGTGGTTGAAACTTACACGGCAAAATTTTTAATAATTATGTTATTGTATTACCATGGAGCTTGAAGAATCCCCAATAGTTATCTGGAAATTAATACACTATCTACTCTGTGGGTTATAAAATTACCATATTTTTGGTAAATTTTGACCATGAGAAAGCAATGCAAACAATTAATGATGAAATTCTCACACCACATTGTTTGCAATAACTACTGAATATCCTAGGAAATATCTTAATGATTTAAATAATTTCAACAGGGATTAACTATTTCCACAAATTCCTCAAGTAAGTAAGCTGACTGTCATGTCTAATATCAGCCAAATACATGTTCCGAATGTGTTCCTGTAGTAGCATATTTTGATCCATGGTAAATAAAGGGTATACTAATACTTTATATTACTAAAGAATAAGAACCAGAGATATTAAATAGTAAGTGCACAAAAAATTTTTCATAGTCTTTAAACTCTAATTCCTTTATATTTTGTTTTAGCAACATATTTGTCACGATGCGCAGCCACACTTGCGACTGCCACGATATTCCCTGCTGTCACGCATTCAGCCCAGCTTTCTGGCCCTGACCTTGTGCGTGACTTGTAGTGCCGTAGCTCCCAGGCAGTTTATAGAGCATTTACGCTCGCCTCTCTTACCCTTTTCTGAAAATCAATGGTTTAAAAGTTGACATCATATTTTTCCATTTTCTCTCAGCATTCTTATCTCCTCATAAATAAGGCTACAAAGGTTAAGTTTTTCTTAAGAGCAAGTCCAAACAACAATTATAAATTCCTCAAAAATGTAACCCTTCTTATGATCTGCATTGAACTATTTTGTGTGGATTTAGACTTTAGGTTTTACGTCACAAAAAGTGTATCCAGTGAAAAATTATAGTACTTTATTTAATCCTCAAAGTATCATAGAGGTTAATATTAACCACACTTTATTGATGTGAGAACTGAGGTTTAGAGAATGTTGCCAACTTGTGCAAAATCACATTGCTGATGGGACTAGAAAAGGCTGAAAAGAGAAAAAAAGGAAACAGATTTTTAGGTAGAAAAAGGAGGAGGGAGCATCAGTGAGAGAGACAGAGTGCGTGGTTGAGGAGGAAAGAAAAAGACACTGAAACCCACCAACCAATGTTCTTCTTTGTTTGTATTAAGAGATACATGATGATTTTTTTTTTTTATTTTGAAGGGAATGTTTTAGCGTGTTCTCCAAAACTTCACAGAAGTGGTAAGTTTGTGAAATGCTGTCACATTTATCTCTCACTTCTAAAGAACACGTTTTTCATCAATGCCTCTAGCAAGCTAGCCAGGTCTTGCTCATTCTGTCTTATAAGTATAATATTTTTGATGTAACTGTGCAATATAATATTCTCCAGGATGCCCAGACAATCCAGATTATTTTGAGTTGAGAGCAACAGAGTTGCATATTCATGGAACAAAACAGTACAAGAATATAGTTGACTTTTCCACGTGAATGCAAACTGGTTTTTAATCATTTTACTGGTTGAGATAGAAAAAAAATATTTGCCAAATCAATAGCCATGCACCATGTAAATGAAGTCCTTTTAATCTATTTTGTTGAAGATACCACTTCCAGCATGGACCTGTGATTAGAACTACTAACTAGTTTAACTTCCTCTAGTCTACAGTCATTCTCCAGGATTCATCGGGTACCATACTCACCAGGCTAATGGATTAAAAATAGATAAGATGCATTCTTTGGACTAGAGTTGGCAGTAATCTCTTCTATTGATGTAAGGCTTGAGTCTTTGACTGAAACTTCCTTTATAGGCTGTAGTGAATTAGCTAATCGCCAAGTCTGGTATGGGGAGGGCCCTCCCCTTGTGAGATTTTTCAGGTAACTGCCTATAGACAAGCAGAAAGATCACAAAGAGCATTACCATCTGGAGTTGGACTCCTTAAACCCCTTTAGCTGTCCCTCCAATGCTGGTATAGTAACTGCAACCCTCTGACTTCTGGCAGTCTATATTTGGCCTCAGTTGCTCCAGGGTTCAAAAATCCCCATTACTATTAATGAGCCAACAGACTGCATTTCCCAGCCTCAACCCTGGCCAGCAGAAGAGATCCAATGTCAAACTTCTCAGTGGAGCTGCTCTCCTCCCACCAGGATAACCCTGATGGCTTTAGGCAATGGTACTCCCTCTGAGCCTTTCTCATGGAACAAAATCCTCTGGTATTTCTTCTGACCTCCTATAATATATCCATTTCTGCCTCCTGTCTCCCTTGCACATTTTTTGAGATGACAACTAAAAATTTTCAACTTTTTCAGTGTGGATCATTACTTTCTTCAGATTGTTAAGAGCCTCCCATATTTACTGGGATCTTTGCTAGGGAGTTAAATCATCTGTCTCCAAAGAGTGTTCCCAAATCAATGTACTCTTACATTCATTTGGTATATTTTTTTGGTACTAAACTATTGGTCAAAATCCAATTCCATTGGTACTACTTAGGTCTCTTTTGGTCCTCACTAGAAAAGTGCATGTATAATCCCTTTTGCCCTTATTTGCCCTTATACTATGATTTAATATTAGTTAATGGTCTGAAAGCCAGGAGGGAAGGTGAGAGCAGCCCCTGCCTTGTGTAACTGGTCTCCATCTGTGGCGTATTTTCAGGTGCAGGAAGTGTTAGTTCTCATGACAGGGGATGAAGTTCCCCTTCAGATTCTGAGGGTTCAGGGGAATCATCAGAGCCACAGTTCCAGTGGGACCCATCCAGGTGTTTTTACTCCATATTTAAGAGCCCCAGGCTTTCTCTACCAGACCCCAGACCTGAGCATAGCAGTTTGCCTTGGCCAACACTTCAATCTTTGAAAGTCCGAAACTCCGTCGAAACCCTGAGACTGCCATCAGCAGTGTTGGAGCTCCTAGTGTAGGAGGCGGTAAGTTCCTATGACAAGCGATGATGTGGAGAAGTTTTTCACTGTCTTCCCCAAATCATTTTTACTCTTTGGTAAGCGTCCTCCGTTTCTATCACCCCCTGGAAAGTGTCAATGCACCTTAGTAATAACCAGACAGCTGCAGTATTGTTATGCCTACTCCTCTCCCTCATGCCTCATAAATGCCTGGCTTTTCATGGAGATAAGGCACTCTTTTTCAATGGGGCATTTTCCCAAATTGCATCTAGAAGAATTTTTAGCCATTGAGCTACCAGTAACTATTCAGAGGGCATGGCCTCATGATAGTGCGTGATCCAGTTCCCGGGGCCCATCGTATTGATGCTCCCTGAGACCACTTCTGACAAGACTATTGTGTCAGTTTGATTCTTCCAGGAATCACAGGCCCACATAATGTTAGAAGTGCAAGGGATTTATTGTGGGTTAAGGCTGTGCCAAGGTGGAAGGAGGAAGTTTAAAAGCAAAAACCTAGAGTCTCTGATGCTGATCAGATAACTCTGAAAGGTGAGAAGGAAGAATGCTTACTTAGGAAGAGCCACAGCTGTGGTACAGCTCTGAGAAAATGTCAGGTGAGCTGATTTTGGGCAAGGGGTATATACAATACTTGTAAATTCTCTGAGCTTAACTCACTGCCTCACTTTACTTGCTTTAAAATGTGTCCTTTGGTCAAAAGATGAATAAAATGATGATGAACAAAACATGACATAAATATGTCAATGGTGGCTTTGACAGAAGTATTGGGAGTTAGAAAGGCAAATTCATATTCAAGAAAAGCATCTACTCTAGTGAGAACAAACCAATGTCCTCTTTATGATGAAAAGGTTGGGACTAAGTAGGGACCAGTTATGTCTTGGTGAGGCTTAGAATTATTATATAAACCTTTTTTCTGGGCCTCATTAAAATCTAGCAACCTTAAGGATTACTGAATACCAAGAACCAATAATATGTCCAAATAATATAAAATGTATGCAAAATACAAAGATATTTTTAAGCATGATAAGTCATTCTCGTTGGGAAATATCAGTTGCAGTATGCTCTTAACATTGTAGGGGATATCTCAACTCACTACAGTCCGGTGGAAGCACAGAAAGGTTGCTGACCTAACAAGCTTCTAATTTTGTGGGTCGTATTTCTCACTCGTATTTGCATTTGCTTCTGAACATGAATTACAAGGTATTCACTAATACGCAGTTACCAGTACAATCAACATTGCCACATCCTTACTGTACGCCTATCCAACTTTCTAGGGTTAGCCTGAAGGTGTTCTTTAAGTGTATTTTGCTAAACATTCAACAGACTAAAAATACTACGGAATTGATATCCATTTCTCAGGAGTAAACTTCAACCAAAGACTGAAGGAAGAAACAATAGTCTTACTCCAGTTCTCTTGCCCTTTCAACAGGATGATTCTTAAATTACACGTTTCATTCTGTCTCCTGGACTTTCCCTGTGCGAACAGGCTCCAGGTACTCATAGTGGTCACTTGACTGATAACACATTTTCAGTATAATATGATAAAGACTAACTCTCTACAGATTTAGGAGGGTTCTATAAGTCAAAAATCTGAAAATAATATTTTAACTAATTGGCTTATTATCTTGACAACACATGGCTTAGGAAAATTAATTAGTTTACTAGTTATAAGGAGTAAACCAAGGTGATAAATAAACAAACTCAAGTTATTTAAAAAACTAAATGGGATCTACTTTATTCTGTTAAAATGATATGGGTAATTAAGACTTAGTTAGATTTATCTCCTCCTATTAGACATAGCTAATAAGATCAGCCCTTTGAATTTAGTAAATGCATCCAGAAATGTGTAGAATTATAGGAAGTGAGATGTGTCAAAGTTTAAGGCCCAACCTTCCAGCCTTTGTGATTTAAATTTTCTTACACAGATACGCGTGGACTTTGTACCCTACCTTTGAGGTAGAACAGGGTTGCTCAGAAAGCTTGCACACAAACACACATGCACACATACAAATGATAACTTCTAGACCTTGATAACTGCTAGCAATGACCTTGGATAACAATCCAGTAATATACGAAGGAAGTGTAAATTGTGACAAACTCTTTTTGTGTGTGTGAAGTTATCTGGCAATATTAATTGACATGGAACATGTGCATTCATTTTGGCACGTAAAACCAGATTTTAGAATTCTAAACAGAATTGATAATACAATGCATATACCTTGTAAAGCAGTAGTGGGGGAACATTAGAAATAAATTAAATGTCTAGTAGTGTAAAATGGTTGACCTTTTTTACATCTATTCAATACCGTTGAAGTGTCAACATCCATGTCAAGTTATAACTGAGTGCGAAAGCATGTCACACAACTAAATACATGACAGGGGATGGGACAGGGACAGAAGTTGGGGGGAGGGAAAGGAAACAAAGATGGGGAGACAGACAGTTGAAAAAATATGAAAGAAAAGAAAGGTAACAAAGTCAAATTGGCTACAGTAGGGTCCAAGATAAGAAGCTGACAGAAGATTCTTTTAAAAATCAATACAATAAATCATCCTTAAATAAAATCTAAAGACAAATAAGCAAAAACAAGATAGCATATAAGATATGCATATACATTTCTTAATGAAGGGATTGAGAAACCTCACTTAACTACTGAATTTGATTAAAGGAAGCAAATAAACTAATTTAATTCTTACTTGAAAATGCAATTATAGACATAGTAAAAATTTAGAATATTCAATCTCTGAAAGTACATAAATCATTTTTTGACCCTTTTTAAATGAGCTTTGGTATTACTTGAGTAGATAGCATGATTTTATTAAGGGGAAAAAAGAAACAGAACAAAACAAAGCAAAGGTCTTTGTGAACTAATTTAACAACTTTTTCCTACAGCCATTTTATAAAATATATCTTAACCATGAAATAAAAAATCAATATTTTTCTTGAATAATTAAAATACCAGATCATTCTATATTATTGTTTAAAATATCATGCAGAAGCTAAGAATTTCAAAGTATATAGAAGTTAATACCCAAAACCAACATCACATTTTTAATTCCAATTTGAGAATTAGAATTAAACTTGATCAAGAAAGAATAAGAAACATTTCTTAGATTTTTTAAATTCACTTTTTAATTTATAGCATTATAAAGTTAAATTTCAACCGTTGAAAACTGTTGTAAAAGATGAAAATGTCTTCCAACTGAATTTCAATAGTCGTTATAATGTTAAGATGATTATGCAGTTGCTGGCAGGCTCTTAGCATCTTGATGCTCATTTTTTATTTCTGTTGCAAGAAAACTCAAACTAAAAACCTTTTCTTCTTCTTCTTCTTCACCCTCTTCTAGTCGCTGACACTGTTTAATGCTTGACTTATTCTAAGATATTTAAGACAATCAAAAATAGCCTCATACATAAATTTATCTAATTTCAATTTAATAGTCAGACACAAATTTGGAAACAAATAATTTAATACAATCCAGAAATAAAGTCCCATATGTTACTTGGGGATGAGAGTACCCACAGATAAGCAGATGTGCCATTACTACTCTTTGGTACTTTGCTCTTTAGGAATTAAGCAGAACTAATAAAACTTCATCTTTTCATATCTACTAATGTTCATTAAATTTTATTTTTTTCCTCTGCATCTTTCTAGAAATAGCTTCTGAGAGATTCTATATAAAGTATGACCTTTCAGAGAGCATAAAAAATAAGATGCGGTTTCCTTAATTCCGTGGTTGTCAGACTTCCATTCAACTATGATGGTTCTGAGTGATGATTGTTATATAATTTAGTTGTAATTTTGATGAGGTTGTGTGAGGAGACAGGTTTTATTGCCCAGTGCTGCCATCTTGACCAGAAGTTCCCATACCCAGTCTGGTAGGAGGGACAGAGATGTGGGATGGGCTGGCCTCACATCCATGTGTAGCAGACAAAATTTCAGGAGGGTTGTTATTTCAGGAGCAAGGAGTCCCAGCCCAAACCATGCTCTCAAGCCCAGGGTTCCATTGCTAAGAAGATAAGTCCCCATAACTTCTGGCTGCAAAAACCAGCTGGATAGAATTGGTGGAAGAGAATTCTGGAGTCCCTGGCCGTTCCTCTTAAATAACCCACAGATGGACTCACCTACACAGACTCATTCACTCTGAGGTTCAGCACCAGGGTAGAGGATTGAAAGGCACCAGTGGCATAGAGGGAGGAACTGAAGTGTCTGGCATCAATGTGAGAGCTGGGGGATAGCTTTCTCCCAGACAGAACAGTGGGCAGAGGCTATCATTGCTTTTCTAAACCTTCTATCCACAGAGCCACAGACAGAGCCAGCAGTGGGCACTAAATCTGAGACTCCATTAACATGGTTCACACTGTTTGACCCACTCTGGTGATATCCCGAGGTTCCATTACACCCAAAATACAGCTTTTAACAGTGACTCTTCTATATGAATGGTTGGTGTTGGCTCATGCCTCACAACTTCCCAAATCCTTTCAAATAAGCAACAGCCAATGTCAGTGAGTTCCCAACCCCCTGTAACTCTTGCTAAGTGGCCCCAGGCACTGAAGTAGCAGCAGTCATCCTAGATTCACAGCTTGGCTTTTCCTGGGAATCTCCAAACCAGCACAAGCAGCAGCCATCTAAGATTGCTTTGTAGCTCAGGCAGGATGACAGTAAGCAAAACAGATGAGGACTGACCTTGGCCTATACCACCCAGTAAACCATAGTGACTGATCATGGAGATCTTAAAAGCAGTAATAGGAAAGATGTTAGCTACATGCAGGGGAGTTCCCATAAGACTGTTAGCTGATTTCTAAACAAACAAACAAACAAACAAACAACCCCAAAAAACCTTTTTAGGCTAGAAGAGATTGGCAAGAAATATTCAATCATAAAAACCAGGACATATAGCCAAGATTGCTTTACCCAGCAAAGATATCGTTTAGAATTGAAAGGCAGTGAAAGAACATCTCAGACAAGAAAAAACCTAAAGAATTCATTATAATCAAAACATTATTATATGAAATGTTAAAGGGACTTATTTAAGAAAAATAAGAAACCAAAACTATGAACAATAAAATGGCAATAAACATCTATCTATCAATAACTGAATCTAAAAAACAAGCTAAGCAAATGAGAAGAGTAGACAGCATCATGGATACGGAAAGGGTTTTGAAGATTGCCAGATGTGGGAAGAGTGGGAAAATGGGTGAAGAGGTGAGGGGGTTAAGAAGTACAAACAAGCCCTGGATGGTGTAGCTCAGTGGAGTGAGTGCAGGCCTGTGAACCAAACAATCACGGTTTGATTCCCAGTCAGAGCACATGCCTGGGTTGCAGGACAGTTCCCAACAGGGGACACAGGAGAGGCAATCATACATTGATATTTCTCTCCCTCTCTCCTTCCCTTCCCCTCTAAAGATAAATAAATAAAATCTTTTTTAAAAAAAAGAGTACAAACAAGTAGTTACAGAATAGCCATGGGGATGTGAAGTACAGTATAGACAATGGAGTGGCCAGTGAATTTACACACGTAAGTGATTGACAGGAACAATGGTGTGGAGGCTGCCTGAAGTGTGCTGGGTGGAGGGACACAAAGAGGGAAAAACTGGGACAACTGTAACAGCATAATCAATAAGGTATAATTAAAAAACAAGATAATCAAATTTTATTTTTTTAGTTATGCCAGTGGGTGATTATACAATCTAATTTTGTGAACTTTTGTACATTAGTACAAAAATTGGTAAGGAATTGGAAAACTCTTTTATTTGAATATTAAAATCAAACTTCCAACATAGATGCAAAGATGTTATAATTGCTATTTGCCAGTAATGTGTCCCAAACTAGAAAGCACTGTAGGTGAATAAGAAGAGAGAGACAGAGACAGAGAGAAGAGAGAGAGGGAGACAGAGAGAGAGAGAGACTTCTGCACAAAAGAATTTGAAACTGTGTCAATTATTTGAAAAATCAATTACCAGTAAGCCTAGTCTCAGCATGCATATATCTGAGTTTAGATAATCATTTTTTAAAATGCATTTCTGCATCTTTGTCTTAATCAGTAGTATTATATAGCAGCAGCAGAAGTCTCAGGCTGCTGAAATCAGAAACAATCTCACTTACTGTGTGGTTGATAAAACACATTTAAAACATAAAATGCAATTCTATTGTTAAATGCAGTATCAACGAGTAGTCTTCTTTCACTTCCATGGGAGAACAATAGGAGTTATATAATTCTGCCTAAATTTGACTCACTGTGCACTTCATAATTAAATATATTGTTACAAGTGCCTTTTCTACTTTGATGTTAATGATTAACAAAAGAACAATTTCACCTAGATGCTGTTAATTGTTATTCAAGAGGAATAATTATTATATGTGTATATATATTATATTATATATATACACATATATCATCCACACTTAACTTTTAGAGAACATTTTGATTCAAATTGTGTATACATGCTTATAAAGATTTATAAGATCTTTGGTTTATCTTTTACAGTTTAAAAATTGTTACTGTTAACAGATAAATTACTCACTTGCTTATTACATCAAATTATATAAACATATTTTGTATATATGCTAATTCTACAAAATTGTGAATATATTATTAAAATCATCAAATTGCCATATTTTTCCTTGAGGTTATGAATTCTATTTTAAGACATTAATGGTATATATTTTCTAATATGTATGTCTTATGTGCTTGTACGTGTATGTATAATCAATATACTTTGATTTTCTATGCTATCATCAGAATCATAACATATAATTACAATATTTTCTGTCATTTATCACTATCTTAATATGTCACCTGTATAATTTTAAATAATAATTTTGCTAAACGTTCTATTCAAGTGAAGAATTTCGTAGTCAGTCGTGGTTAGTGGAAACACTATGGGTTCTAGAATGTTGAAAACTAGGTCCCCGGTACTGAGTTCACAGCTACCTATTATGGGAACTTTCTCTACTTCGGTTGTATTTTGTTTGTTTGTTTGTTTTTTAATCTTACGTTGGAAGTTGGTTAGGATAATCAGACCTGTTTTATATATATATCATATCATATCATATCAATATTGTACAATAAACCAGATACATTATTACACTTCTTATTCACAAGGTTTTCATTTTTACCTAATGAGTATTTATTACCCCTACTCACCATATATCTATAACAGAGGTAGTTATAGGAATAGAAATGACAGAAGAACAAATACATTCTACTTGAAAACATGTAATCTAGTATTATATGTAATATATTAGCCATAAATATGCTAATAAAGAATCATGTTCAGTAATTTACTGGAACATACAGTGGGAAGCTTTTAATTCAGCTTGAGTGGTAAAAGGGAGTTAAACAGATGATATTTGACCAATGTTTTTAGGATTGAATATGTGTTCTTCAAGTAGATTGAGTTTGAAATTAGAATGGGTTGGGAGGGATATTAAAATGAATTGCTAGCAACTCCACTTCTGGGTATTTATTCAACAAAAATGAAAACACTAAGTAGGAAAGATACATGTACCCCCATAATCATTGCAGTATTATTTATAATAAAAATATATAGAAAAACCATAATGGATAATATTTATATATTATTCAACCAGAAATGAATGAAATCTTTCCATTTGTTACAAGATGGATGGACCTCCAAGGCACTATGCCAAGTGAAATAAGCCACGGAAAGACACATACCTTAGTATTTCTCTTATGTGTGGAATCTAAAAACAAACAAGCTCACCAAGGCTCCCAGATATCCTAGTTATAGGGAGTCATTTGGCCACTGTCAGAGGTGGGGGTGGGGAGTGGAACAAATAGGTGAACTTTTCTTTTATTCATTTTAAATAAATCCAATTAAAAAATAAGAAGAATAGAAGAGAACAGCAAAGAAGCAAAAATGAACCGATCAGGCAAGAACCAAACTGAAATAAATTAATTAATATAAAGTAATAATGACATAAAATTTAAAAAAATTAGAAACTTTCTAGGACTATGGATCAACATATGGAATAAAAAATAAACTGACATACTCAGCTACCTGAAAATAAGAACAAACGCTCAGGTTCAGGCAGAAGATGAGATGTTGTCCCATATGGAGCCACACAAGCCATCCTTACAGAAAAGAGATAGCAGGAGCTGATCTGTGAGTTACATCTTCCCTATTGAGGTCAATTTAATTGAGACACCAATTTTTCTCTAAGGCAATAACCAATTCAGCGTTATGATACTTGAGATAAGGAAAGCATAAGAAGTGAACTCTACATTTATCTCAGCTTTCCTCCTGGTGTGTTTGGCAAAAGTACAAGGGAAAATGCAATAGAAGCAGAGGTGGCTACATTGTTGCATGGATGAAAATGGGAAATAAGACAGGGCAATGAAGTTTGGGATGCAGGTTATGAGAAAGGCAGAAACTACATACAAGGATATCTAAAAATCTATATAAAAATTCCCCTGGTATCCTTGGCTATATACATATTTCCCAAAGGCAAAACTTTGGGAAACCTAGGAGAGAACAGATTCCCAGAGACTGAGAGCCAAATAGGAATGCCAGAGGTTTGCAGAGTTGAAATCCATTGGTATATAAACTCAGCCAGAATAGAGATAACTTGCTGAAGATTCTGGGGATTGAGACACTGAAAACCACAGGAAAGAGCCAACAGAAATAAATCCACATGAGTAGTCCTAAAATTAGTCCACACTAAATGCCCTAAAATCCACATTAATAGTCCTTATAGTCAACAGGACCCAGGTGATCCATGAGCATTAGACTGCATAACAAAACAGACACCACTATGCCTCAGAAAAAGTCAGCATACGCCAGCTTCTCATAGTAAAAGGCCCAATATTCAGTACGCAATAAAAATTGTTAGACGTGTGAAAGAGAAGTTCGTCAAGTGATATTCAGGAGGTAAAACTGTCAACAGAAGCTGACTTGAAAATAACTGAGATTATGAAGTAAACACAAGCATCACAAAATTATTTACCTATTAAATTAAAACTATTTTACGAAATGGATGAAAAGATGAGTTAATGCTAGACTAATATTATTGACTAGAAAAGAGTATTAGAAAACTTAAAGATAGTTCAAGAGAAAAATACCCCACCTGAAATGCAGGGAAGAAAGGAAAGGAAAAGGTGGACAGCATAGGAAAATGTAGCATGTGATAAAAAACAAGGATGTAAATAAGGTCATAGAAAAAGAAGATAGGGAGAGAATTACAGAAGTAATTTTTAAGAAAAAAATAATAAGAACTTTTTAAATATGAAGAAATACCAAAATGCATATCTGAGAAAGTGAATAAAGGAACCACAGGAAGAAACACCGAGACAACTGCACCCAAAAAAGTATACACAAACCGCAGAGAAGGAAACATAAAGAGCAAATCTTACAATCAGCCAGAGGAAAGAGAGAAATATTATTTTTAATGATCAACAATACAAAATAACTGATTTCTCTACAGAATCTTTTTCTTAGCTGAAAACAAAAAAAAGTGTTATGGTTCATTTGATGAAAAAACAATAGAACAGTTAATAGAGAATTCTATATGCAGCAAAAATAGGCTTCTAAAATGAAGGTGAAATTAAAATAGTCTCAGAAAAATAAAAGCTAAGAAAATCTGTTTTAAGTGTACGTTCACTATAGGAAATGCTACATCTCAAATGGAAAGAGATAAGAAATTCCTCTCAGAAGGAATAAAGAGTAACAGAATGGTAAACATATAATTAAATATAAAATGCCATTATTGTTTATAGCATTGAACTATTAAATACAATGTCTTGTATTTTATAAACATATATAGGATTAAATATATAACAAAAATTGCATAGGTAAGTACAGAAAATGAAGTCATTCCATTCTAATTGTTTTTGTATTGTTTTAGATGCTGTAAAATAATAGTAACTTGTTTAATAATAAAAATATATAGTATTTCTCTAATATATTAAGGCTATTTGTTATTTCTAAGATAACCAGTAGAAGAGCAATAAAACGTATAGCCAAGAAGCTACCAGAAGAAATTTAAGTCAATGAAATAAAGAGTACCAGGACAGGAAGAATAAAAAGGAAAATGATGAACAGAAAACAAAGATCCATATGATAGATATGAACCCAACTGTACCATCATTTATATGTAAATGATCTAAATATTCACAACACTCATCAGATAGGTCTTAAAATAATAATTACTCAAACTGTTTTTAAAGCATGTATACATAAAAAATAATTAATCATATATAAAGCCTGAAATACCCAGAAAGGAGCACACCCTCTCAAAGAAACATGCACTATATAAAGCTCAATTCTAACATCAATGGCATGATTACCAAAGTTTTCATTATGCTTTTTTTCTCCCCCATAAGACAACAGAAGTACTCTTCTGTTGCACATTACAGAGTTTCAGGAAATACATTGTGTATGTACGTCCTCCTTTGCCTTTCTCTGTAACAATGTTGGCCCATTCTTTCTGAATCAACTTGTCACCTTTTGTGTAATTGAGTTATAGTCCCAGTGCAGGCTCAGTTGATGTTAGTTCTCAGTAGTAGTTTGGAACCCCACAGATATCTAAGACTTCTGCTGCGAGTGCAGTGCTGTAATGCAGTGTGTCTTGGCCCAGGTGTCAAACTGGAAAAACAACCAGCATCAGGTGGGAAGGTTTACGCAGGCCAGAAGAATTCTTAAACTACACCTGGGTCTCATCTCCGTAGATGCACTTCTCTTTGTTTTGAAAGCAAACATTTCAAATTTGATACTAGTCACTTAATACCTAATTCTCTGCAGGGGCCTCCAACCTTTTTTGACGCCAGGGACCAGTTTCATGGAAGACAGTTTTTTCAGGGACCAGAGTGGGGTGAAGGTTTCAGGATGATTCAATTACATTACATTCAAGGTCACCTCCTGCTGTGCAGCCCCAGTGCCTAACAGGCCCTGACTGGCACAGGTCCTTGGCCCAGAGGTCGGGAGCCCTGCTCTATACCAATGGCATTGCCTCATTGCATCCTTACAGAGACTCTATGATTAGTTTCCCCTCTGTTGTGTGAATTTGAGACTGAGATATTGAGTAACCTGCCCAAGTTCATACAACTAGCGCATGGAAAACTTGAAATTATTGTTGAAATCATTGTTTCAACAATAATCATTGTTGAAACCCATTCTCCAGAAAAGTGGACTATGAAAAGAAAACCACACAATTATGCTCAGAACATGTAATGTGATGTTCTCATGTTTAGCATACTAGAAACAAGTGCCAGAATAAAACAGATTTGGGTTCAATCCCATCTGTACCAGCTGGTAGCTATGTGATCTGGCTGTAACATCATGACCATTTCTGAGCCTACATTTCTTTATTTGTAGGGTGGGAAAATTTCTGCATACCTTTTTATATAATTGTGGAGATCCAATGAGGAAAATGTAGGAGGTAAATAGTGCAACAACTTACAGTTGGTTTTCAACTCTGGTAGTTTTGTTAAGCATAACATCAATTAAACCTAAAACAAACAAAAGGCAATGGTAGTCTAGTTCTTCTGTGTGCTTATTTTTTTCAATAAATTGAAATTGCTATATAGGTATTAAGATATTAATCTTCGTACACAAGTGCCAAATGATGAAACCAAGTGTTGGCAAATATTACATTTCCTTTTAAGGTGTGTTTGTAAAATTGTTACTTTAGTTGTGTCTGATAAATCACTCTGCTGTATAGATAAGGTTAGCTATATTTAATATACAATAAGGTAATTGCAGTAATTTCTTTCCTTTAGTGAAAAAAGAACTTTAAATCCTATACATTCATTAGCTGGCTGATTTAAAAATTAGAGAAGTGCTTTATGAGCACTATTGTTGTCAGGCAGGTGATGATGCAGGTGCTGGCGATAGCACCATGTGTAAATGAAAAAAGATTTCCTTCTCCAAGGGACTTAAGTCGCATGGAGGGAGATAGGCCTGTCAACAACAGACAAAAGAGAGAGAAAGAAATGTATGCCCTTAGCGATGCCTGATGAGGAGTGGTACACTAGGGGCACCACCATAAAGAAGGTGGAGATTGCACCGTATTGAAGGGTTTAAAAATACACAGAGGACAGAAAGGCTTTCAGGCAGAAGGAACAGTATAGGCAAAGAATGCAAACCAAACAAAAAGCGGTACATTCAAGGAAGTATGGAAACTTCCATTGACCTTGAGTCCTGCATAATGGTACTGGAAGCACTGGAGACTGAAGTCTTCAGAGACCTGTAGATCCTGCGTGCTTAGACCCTCTCGTCAACATACCCAGAGGCTGAATTTGTAAGCCTGTTATTCTCAGGTCGGTTCCCTGGACTGTGCTTGTTTTCGGACCTTCTGATTGGAATCCCCAGGGTACCTGTGGAGATCACCAGGACCTTGGCTTTTCCCTAGAACAGCTGAATCAGAATTTCAAGAGGAGGAGCTTATGTTCAGGCGATAGTCTGTCATGTGTGGATACGGCCAAGAACCACTGACCTAGTTTTATTCCAACCAGGGTGAGATGCCATTGGACAATAGATGAGAGTCAGAAATATTTCCTTTTAGTAGGTTTAAAAAGAAAACTTCACAAGGTCACCTTCATTCTCCAAGGTATAAATTATTCTTTTGGTATCTTAAGAGAAGAAACTCAGACTTTCTACTCTGGTGTTTCAGCACTTCTACCAAAGTCCTGTGTGTGTCAAAAGTTATTCTTCGCTAATTTAGGGAGATTATGTCAAAGTCAATGTTTAACTCAGAACTTTCCATCTTTTCTTGACTGTGCCCTTAAAATATGTATGTGTGCATGTATGTGTGTGTGTGTATATATGTGTATATGTATATTTGTGTGTATATATGTATGTATATATACACATATGCTTTTGCACTATTTTAATTATGTTTTTGTACAAATCATCCAATTGATACTTATTACAATTATAACAAAATACAGTGTATTGAAATATTATATACATTGTAAAACTATAAAATTGCAAAGATGAAATACATGTAAATTCAACAGTAATTTATTTTTTTTAAATCTAAAAGAAAAATATAAAAGACTATACATTAGATTTTTCCTTAAAACATTTAGGAAATTTTAAAAGCGACATTGTTAGCAGAAAGCTGTGCAAGACATTTTTATTAAAGTCATTGATGGAAGTCTCCTTATGAACCACCCATAAGAAATTGCTATTAACTAAATTAAAACATGACAGAGACATAGAGATAAATGTTAGCTTACTTGTTGGAAGACATATTTTTCTTCTTTCAATTGCCTGCAATTTTTGTTATTTTCATGGGCAGGCTCCTTTTTGAAGCTTTGAGATACTGTTTATTATAAAGCTCTTTGATTTAGAGTCAATGTTTCTAGAATTTAAATTGTTGTTATCAGTCTTTTAAATATCAAAGTGTTTCAATTTGTATAAATGTTCTATGTACTTATAAATCATTATAAAATTGTTTTGGCCTTCTAACCTAATTCCTTATTAGAACTTATTCTAAATCTAGGTACACATTCTCTACATTAAGATAATATTTATAAAAAATATAACAAGGAAAACATGTTAGATATAATTTTGTACTGTTCAGAAATTATGAGAATTAGACATTTCTCCAGGGGATATGTAATATTCTAGTTACCTGTGTCCATCAGCTCATGAGTTGGGATGTACTTGGTTGCCAGCAGTCAATTGAAGGAGGCAGTAGGTCATAGTGCTGAAAAGAATGAGAATTAAATTTAAACAGAACTAGTTTCTGCTCCTGGTCCTATCAAAATGCTGGTTAAGTGAATTTTGTCAAGTAACTTTGCTGACCATATTACTTTGCACTATATCAAGAAAAGAAAAAAAAATAACAACAACAACAAATTCCAGCTTTTAGAATTTGAGTTGTTTCAAGAAATTTAAGAAATGCTTATAGGTATTAACAAATATATACATAAATTATAGCCATTGCTATTATTATAATCAATGGCGTTGTTATTACTAGTGATAGGAAATGGCAGTTGTAATAATGGTTCCAGAGGTGATTATAACCATAAGTAGAATTTTCTAAAGATTAGTGAAAGAGTCACTATAGGCCATTCATGTTTTGCATGGTTTATGAACATCCAAGGAGAGATTTCAAGGATTTGGTGAACTTTCTAAATTTTCATCTTCTATATTAAGCCTGGAATGTGTCAAAGCTCCCTGAACTCGGAAGAAAAAATGAAGAACAACCAAGAACAGCAACACTGCCTCTAAAATTCTACTGCTACTGTGTTATTTGAAGTAGGACTCTGTTCATGATCCCAGAGCATATGTGGTTCATACTTTATTCACTTTACCTTTTCCTTAAGTTTTTTCACCATTCTCAGGAAAAAAAAAAATATCCCCTTTCATCTGTGTGTGTGCAACCACGGAGTGCAAACAGAACAAGAGATGATGTAAGAGAGTGGTTTGGGGATGAACATGGACGTGAAGTCACAGGAGGGGAGGTCCTGCAGGGGAAGAAGTCTTGCTGGCATCATATCACAGAGAGTGACTTGACAGTAGGATTCAGAACTGGGAGTTTTCTGGAAACAAAAAAACCGTAATATGCAGGTCGTATTATTTTTATAATGAAATGTTTAGGTATTAAGCCACAGTTTAGCTACAAACACAAATTTGGACACGCACACAGGTGCAAGTCAAGGTTTTCCGAGAAAAATAGTATTATATGAAAAGTACCAGTGCAGTCTTGCAGTGGGCTGAATGTCTGTGCTCCCCCCTCACTCAGATGGTGATGTCCCCCTCTCTATGGTGATGCTGCTAGGACGTGGGGCCTTCGGAACATAACCATGTCAGGAAGGGGAAGCCTTCACTAATAGGATCAGTGCTCTTCTGCAGAGAACCTAAAGGATCCCTGACCCTCCCACCACATGAGGATGTAGCAAAAAGATTTAATTTTAAGGTGAGGGTATGCTGGCTTGCCAGGCTCCAGAACAGTGAGAAATAAATCTCTTCTGTTTATCAACCTCCCAGTCTATGGTATTTTGTTATAGCAACCTGAAAGGACTGAGACACATTTTTTGATTGTCTCAGCTTTCTCCATCTCACAGAGTGGGGTGTTTGGGTTGGATATTCTAGGCGATTCCTCAGAAAAAGATTTCCCCATTCACGTTTGGGAGTGTGGGCACCAGATCCCGTGATCTTTCCTGCTGAGATAAGGGCGTCAGGATGAAAGTAGCTCTCCTCTCTGACTGTGCCCTGTAGAGACATCCACTTGTTAATCATACAAGGCAGGTAGAACCCTAGTAAAACTATCCAATTTAGTTCTACTGAGTCAACCCATTGTTAATTCACCTTGAGGTAAAACAAACAAACAAACAAACAAACAAACAAACAAAAACAGCTGAAAGGGAAAGGAGAAAATGATCACTGGAAATCAAAAAAGCAAGGCAAGGAGGAATCAATGCATTGTGAGGATCACCTAAGTGGTTGCTGAATTTATTAAGGTCTTTAAATGATCTAAACAAGCACAGTAAGACATGACTAGATCTACGACAAGCAAGACATTCCTTAATCTACGGGTAGAGGAATGAGAACAAACAGCCAGGCGTAGACAAACAAGGAGATCATTCACTCCAACGCCAGGCCCCGTGGTCCACGGGCTATGTGGCTAACATCATCTCTCAGATGAGAAACATGAAATGCAAAATAGTTTTTATACCGCCAGTTTTGAGTTAGAAAATTGAAGGGGGTGTTAAAGAAAAGGCTGAGTACACAAAGAACCTTGTGAGATTAAACAGATTCACCCTCAGGCATAATTGGTCTGAGGGGATTTCAGGGAGATTCCGGGATGCCTGAAGCCACAATGATAAAAGATCACAGTGATGATAGGTGATTGAAGAAGCTTCAACTCCAGAGAAGGTTTGCTGTAAGTTGTGGTGTGAGTAATGATGGTTTGTAAGGGAAAAGGAAGGGATGATTTATAATTTTTTGCTCCATTCCTGAGTATACGTTAATCTTGAGTTTGTAGGAGCAAATCTTTGGTGTTGCGGTCTGCTAGGGGGTATTCATAACAGTGACGAGTGGAAGCTGTTGATCACAGAATTTCAATTTTCGCTGGGAAGGAAAGAGAAGTTCCTACCCGGCTGGTCCTGTGACTGGTGCTGCTGCACAGGGAGCTCTGCCCCACAGCCGTTCCAGTGCCAGACACGGGTCTTCATGGAAGGGCGTCGCTAACCACTGCAGGCAGGACGAACTCTATCCATAAACACCTGCTCGAGTTGATTGCACTTATGAATTCACCCTTTTTTCCCACTTCCGTACAAGATTAACTAGCATTGTGACTACACTGTTTTTTCAACATTTGTCTCTCAACAATTTGCAAAATGATTATTGTGAAATAGAATGGTATCTATTACAATAAAATGCTAAAAATATTGAGGTTTTCTACACAGTAAGAATACATCAGTTGTCTTGAATGGTATTAAAGTATGGAGTCTTCAAGTATGGAGATGAAATATATTAAAAACAGAAGAAAAAATCCATGGTGTCTTTTCTCAGTAGTAATATATTTAAAGTTCCAAATGACTAAGTTAATAAGATAATATCTTACATTTGTTGTTAATAAATTTTGAAATCCAAATATACAGGAAGATGAAATATATTCCTATTGTAAATAATGATGATGATTAATAATTTTTGCAAACCCATTTGCTAAATATTCACATGCATTATTCTTAGTATTAAAAACTGTTTGTATATAATATTGAATGCTACTTACATCTGAAAATTTACAATTACCTACACACATGATCTAGAAGAATTGTCTGTAATTCCAAGATTTGAGTCCTTTTTTTTCAAATGCTCCATCCGTGATCACTACAATTAATGAAGAGCAAGGTAGCAACTCCTGAGATAGTAATCATTTTTAACCTGGCAATACTCTGCCCCTCTCCCAGCCCATGTCTCTTTTTCTAAGGGTAGTAAAAATAACGTTAAATTAGGCAATAGAATGCTCTGTTGCATTGTGGATTTCACACAAAACAGTCTTTCCTTTCAGTTGGGTGTCAGTGGGAGATGAAATGTATGCAACTTTAGAGATTTAAAGATTTTATTTGTGAATACTTATCTCAAACTATAATAAAATACTTTGGTTTCTTTTTCCTATTTTACATATATTACTTTGTCTCGGTATTAACAAAGAGACTTCTATAATGCATACTTTTATCAAAAGGAGCAAGTAAATCTGGCAGAAATAAGTATAAAAGGACACGCAAATTTTAAATTATGTGGCTTTGCTTCAAGAAAACACTCTTAGCCTCCATGAAGAATCCACTAAGCTGTTGTTAACCATTTCAATGTATCTGGTCCTGGACAATATGCATAAAGTTTATTTATTTCTCTTCTTTTCTTCTGTTGTAGAGGAACAAATAAAGTCCCCTTTTTTGCTTATCTCCTGTATTTTAAATTCATAATTATTTAAAGCCATTTACTAGAAGTTCAATTACCATGCATTAGTAGTGTCACCTTCTGCTTGGGGATATGTAAACCTGTATTTTCTACCTATTTGTTTTCCCTTCTAAGAAATAAATTTCCATAACTCACACGCCTCAGAAAGACAGCTCTGTTATCCACACTTCCTGGATAAGCTACAGCACTGGAAAATAAAAAGAACTGGCAATTTTATTTTTATTTTCTACTGTTTTGTTTGAAGCATCAAATAGAGTATTGATACATTTTGGCATTTAAGCTATTTACCTACTGTGACTTATTGAATCATTATAAAGTGAGTCATATCCCCAGCTGTACATTTCATACAACTTCTTTTCAGAAGGATTTATCTGCTAATCAATGTCCTTCTATTGTGCCATTTCCAGAAGTCCTGAAGGGACTTCTCTTCTGGAACGGGGTTTGACTCTGTTAGGATTTGCCCTCTCTAAAGGCTGTGCAATGCACAACAGCGAGTGTAACAGGTGGACCACCTTTGCCATGTGGCTGTGGTCACTTTTCCGGAGCAGGTGAAAATCCCTCAACTGCGTTATCAAGTATAAGACAAAGTGTTATAGCAACTTGACATTATACTTGAAATAATTCTTCTTCCTGCAAAAGGCCATTATAAAACATCGACACTAGATGCTTTTAAGTTACTGTTTTGGAATTTCATTTTAGTTTGTAAACTCGTAAAGACGGATAAAAATTCATTATCATCAATAATACATTTAACATGGGTTATTCCTCTTCCTTTTATTACACTTGGCATTTTGGTATTGAACTGAAGGATGTGGTGGTGAATTCTGCAGAGACTAGGCAAGGAATTCGTTCTGAGAAACAGTGCTCCCCACGTGATGTGTATTTTCGACAGATGATTTACAGGTTAGACATGCTGTGACCTTTCTCTCCCAATTGCAAACAGATTAAAGGAGCTGATTAAAGGAGACTAACAACACGGCTTTATTTTCTCTTACGGGGGTCTCTGACAAATCCCTCCCACTCCATTCGCTTGCAAATCACCGTGAGCAGAGTTCTTCACTGCCCTAGCCCCAAACCTGGAGCGCTGCAGCGCCTTCAGCGGCAGTATCTTCCTGTGCGGGGACCGTCTCTTACTAATCAGAAATGCTGAATGGAAACCAATCAGATACAGAGTTCCTCTGGCTTCAGCTTCCTGCCTGCCTGAGTTAAAAGTGATGCTCGAAGAGGGAGAATCACTGAGATGCATGAAGATTCGGCTGTGAAGATACTATAAAAAGAGGAGGAATAAGACAGCCACACTGCTGCCGGGGTTGTCAGGGCTGAGCTGGGCTAAACTCTGTTCCGTTGCTTAAGCCAGTAAGTGTTATTTACTTTGATTGCAAATGTGAGCTACTCATTATTCAATTCTTCTTCCTAATAATGAAATAGTACAAATATTGCTTTTCTTCTATTAGCTATATCTCTCCCTTTCTCTCCCAACGTTTGGATCAGGTAAGAATACATTTTGTGGTAGTTGAATAAGGTATTATTAAAATGCTCGCGTAAAAACTTGCAAACATTAGTTTGTTATTTCACTTTTACAAAACTGATACCTACCCAAGCTCTTGTTATAGTGTTCAAATCTGCGTATGGAGCATTGTGATAAAAATAAAACTAAACTTTGAATTGTTAGTTGATATTAGTAGCTTTGAATTACTCACACATTAATGGATTTATGTTTATTATTATATTAATTTTAAATGGGCCCTTGTGTTTCTCATAACTGTTGTTTATTTAATTTGAGTCAGAACTGCTAAAAGAACCACATCTTTTTCACAGGTTAGGAAGATATGATTTCTTTGTTTTTAATATTGAAATGAAGTGATATGTAAATGATATATGTAGATGGGCATATGATGTCAGGATTATGTGATCACTTTACCTGGTAAAGGTTTATTCAAACATCTATGGCCCTTGCTCAGGTCAGCATTCTGAATGTGCACGTTGGTTGGCTCTAACTGCTTTCCATTACAGTGGGCAAATGCATCCTAATGTAAAAAAGCCTGAATCCAAACCACAGGATGAAAAGAGTTTCAAACAAAATTGGCATGTTTTATTTGAAGTGACTTGGAAAATGCATTGATCTGATGAAGCATTGTTTCTTTTTCTTTGCATACTCAATACAACCATCCTCATCAATTAATTTTAAGCACATTAAGCTCAAAACGTATGATAAATTTTAATTACAAGGTTATCATTATTCCAAGGATTTGCAGTTAGACATTGCTAACATTGTATGCTCTTGGATTCTATTTTAAACAACAAAGGTGCACTAAAATAAATATGATCACCTATAGTAGATAAATTCACATTGATTTTTATGATGTACTTTTAATGAAAATGTAATGGACTATAAATTCAAGGAAGTTTTTGAAGGGTTTTTTTTTAGATCTGTTGTCATTTAATATTTTGTTTTGAAGATCTATATGACTACTAAAAAGGGGTTTTTTTTTTAACAAGGTTTTAAACTATGTAGTATGAAAAAATAAGGGATTATTTGATAGCAAAAAAGTGGTAACTTTTGCATGAAACTTTCTTTTTACTGTATGTATGGAATTAAAAGAGCTACCAATCTTCAACTACAGTTGACTGTGAGTGAATTTGATCATTCAATGTCCTCTACATGGAAAAAATATAATTTAAACACCTCCGGCATACAATAGAGGGTAAATTCTACTTTTAAATGCAGACAGTGCTTCATTGCCTAGGCAATGCCATGTCAAGTGCAGGAGGCATTCGTGCAAGTATGAAACTGCCTAATTCGGGTTTGAGTGGTGTTTTTTTGAAAGATAAAGAAAATGAAATAACATGCTACTCCAGCACGTGGAAGTGAAGAAGTTGGACATGATAGGAACAGCTTGTATTTGTGATCTTGTCATAGAGCACATAATTATTGATCTAACTGCATTTTTTTTTTCAAAGGAAGAGCACAGAATAATTGTGTGCACTTAGATGTATGCCAAGATGTTAACATACTGTCATCTCTACATTTGTTTGGAAAAATGAGACAATGGAAGATAAAGTGCAGAGTATGATGAAATCTAATTCTGCAAATAATGACTAGGAAAATGCTGTAGAGGAAGCTGATTATTATATCAATTTAAAAGTAATTCACTAACTTTAGTCAGATATACTTAGTAGGAATATTGAAGCAAGTCATATAAGGTAATATTTTCTAGAATTAAAAAAATGACTTTTCCTTTTATTACATGATTTGATAGTTTCTAAAACAGTTTTGAAATGGTTATGCCACCATCACTGTATTCATTGTATAATTGAAACAACAATGTCTTGTACCACTGCCTACATGTAACAAGGTCACAATATCAAAGTTGGCTTTGAAATTACATTTTTAAGTACTGTGTTGCTCAACTTGATACATTGAATGTTGGATCAGAAGCTCTTCTGAGTGTCACCTTGAGTGGAGATTTCATTTGGTGTTTTCCTGTGATCCTAGTACTTGCAAAGTTTAATCAGTACACTCAGTCTCTCTACTGTGGTACAGTCACCAACAGAGTTAAAAAAAAAAAAAAACGTTAATTGACAGTTTCTTTCTATTGGCTCACCTCTGTAGATATTAGTAGTGATTTGAGGCAAATATGCATTTTCTACAAGATTTTCAGTATGAGTAGGTGCAGTTAATCAAAATGCTTTAGGTAATTACATCACAATGTGTGAGCAATATGGCAATACCTTGCATGGAGGAATGTATAAAGCAAAGTAAAAGTTAATGTAATGACTTACGTGAGTATGCAACTTGCCCTCTGAAAGTGAGCAGTCTGGATGGATGATTGTTTAGCGTTAATAAAAACACTTCAATGTAATGCATCATTAGTTTGGCATTCTTTAAGACTAATTTTGTTTCAGCAAATGAAAATTTACATGTAATGTATAAATAAAGCTAACATTGGAAAAAAAAAGTGTGATACATTAAGAATTGTTCAATATGCTATTTCAAATATTTATATTTCCTATATATATTCTTATATTATTCTTTTTATTTTATATAATTTATAATATCAAATCATAGTAATATTAATTGTAGAGTGAGTTTGGTTTATGGTAAAATATTTTACTATAAAAGCTCTAGTTAGGTTCTTGGTTTGGGTATTTTACTTTTTAAATTATTTATTTAAACAAAATTAATTTTTCTTAAGAAAGAAGAAAATATCTTAAATAGGAACAAAAAGGCCTTGGATTTAATTAACTTTATTTACTTTTACTTTACATTGATTTATAAATATGACCATTTGTGTTGTAGAACATAAGACATTTCTTGAGATAAAGCATTTTTTCTTTTTATTTTGCATAGTTATCAAAAGTGAGTTGTCTCTTAGAATATACTCCCCAAAGTCTCTGAATAACTATGTTATTATCTTATTTAGGGGGTTACATAAATTCTAGAACTTCAGCAAAGGGTTTTAACCACCTCCAACTCTGATGTGACCCAAGAGCACTGAGGATTTTAAAATCAGATTACATCTCCAAGACTGTCAAATTGTGTATGAAATTTACACACACACACACACAGACACACACACAGACACACACACACACACAGAGTGATTCGCAGAAAACAATGATTCCTGGATTGTTTTAAACATCCTGAAAAAGCTTTTTTATTTATTTAATTTAATTTTTTATGACTCATTTCATATCCCTCTGCCTGAGACCATTATTCTCACCATTAAAATACAGCGAGGAAGGCACAGTGAGGAGAGTGGCTTTGCAGTACTTTATACATTTCCATAGCAGCCCTAACAAATTAATGCACTTGTCCCTAAATTCAGCACTAGTAAGAGATGGTCTTATATACACTTTAAAATGCAAACTGCCTGAATAAAAGCACGATGCCTGGAGCCTAACCAAGACATTTTACGTTGGCACCACCAAGAAGCCCCTCCCAAAACAAAACAAAAAAAGTCATGATAATGGTCTCCCTATGATGAGAAAATGGAAACTTCATGAGGTACTAGTTTCCTGGTGGTAGTGATGGTGGTGGAGGTGGTGGTTGGTGGTGTGTGTGTGTGATGTTTATTTACTTTTATGAGAAAAGGTAAGGAAAAGGGGAAAACCTATATATTTCCTAAGGTATTCAAAGTCATTATTTTTTCTTTTTCTGTTCCATTACTTTGCTAAATTATAAGACAGTTGCAGGAGGAACGAGTACTCTCATCTCATACTATTTCTCTTCATGAGCAAGATAATTCTTGGTCTTACTAATTTATCAATGAAACACCAGAGTATAATTGTTTCATAAGTATGAATTAAAAAGGCTGTCACTCATGTGACTTTTTGAGATTGGATTTACAGTGGTGAAGAGCATGGATGACTTCCTTATATTTTTTACTCTAAAACTTAATCAACCTAAAATGGAAAAAGCAATCGCTTGTAGCTATTATTGAATTTTGATTTTAAAGATGAATGTTTCTTAACGCATTGTAAGAAATACATATACCTCACAAAATTTATTGGAACATGCTAAATTTACTGTATTTTATGTAATATTAATAGAATATCCAATGCATATGGATTTTTTCATCATATTTACTAAAACAGAATCTTAGGAAAGCCAAGAAAAACAAGAAAAATATTTATAGGAAGTCAGTGTAAGAAGTAAAACAACAGCCCATGTAAACAAGGTATAGTCTAAGCAAATAAACACCAACAATTCACCTCCTGGCATATCTGTAAATGAAATTTAGTCTTGGTTGTAATGAAGGATCTCAATGCAAAATATGCACTATTTATGTAAGATAAGATCTATTCATAAAACTGGGACATCAATTCTAAAAGTTTTCAATAGGAGTTTTCCTTCAGACAATCAACTAACTTTTTTTATCTATTTTTTCCCTAGAAATTGTGTTACCATGATAATTTACTGTGACTACCAGAAGTAGTTTTCACAATATCCACAATATGTTCTGTCTGTACTTCACAATGCAAAGACTTATCATAGATTCAAGACATATATATATACATATATATAAATTATAATGGTAATTAAACCACAGTTGAATCATACAAGAAAACTTATGGATGAAATACAAAGCCACATCTGTATATTTATAATTTCATATCTTTATATATCTGCATCTATACATGTGTTTACATTTCAACTTCTGCATATCTGTGTGTGGAAGTAAAGCTATATGCATGTACAATCTCAATGTATATGGTAAGTAAAAAAACTAATAAAATTATTTCAATTTATACATTTATTATAGACTTTAAACTGTTACAATGGTGTAATATCAGACACGAATGTTAACATTAGACAATCATATATATTATATAATGAAGAAATGACAAAATAACAATTTCAACTTATTTTAATTTAGAAAAAGTTAAACTCAGTTACAGTCCATGTGTTATGGCTGATTTAGATAATTTTTTAATTAGGGAGAATTAGGTTTTCATATCTTAAAACTATAAGTGGAAGTAATCATTCTTCATTCTATGTCTACTACTCTTGAAGATGTAAAAAAACAATATAACTCCTGCCCTGGCCACTGAGGCTCTCTTGGTTGAAGAGTCATCCAGTAGGTGAATGGTAGTGTGTTGGCTGATTCCTGGTTGGGGCACATGCCTAGGCGGTGGGTTTGTTTCCGGTCAAGGCGCTTAAGAGAGGCAACCAGTCATGTTTCTCTCTCTCATGGATGTTTCTCTGTTTCTCTTCTTCTTTTCCTGTATCTCTTTAAAAAAAAGAAAGAAAGAAACTCAGTTAAGGATAAAATATGTATATAAAAATATATAATCTCTTTACCTAGTCTTATGGTAGATTGGAAAGTGCTATATTAAGTGGAAATAACTATGCTATCTCAAACCATATTATGTAAAAATTAGGTTATTGATATATCAGAATATAAAATTCCCATTATTTTTCCTTTGTTATGTAGAATGCAGAGGAAGCACATTATATCATGAGAATTTAAGTTATTTATTTGGTCATTTTCCCTTGCTTATTCAGGTCACTAGATATTTCATATTTTTGTATTATTGGGTAAGTTAACTGCTGAATTGGAAATTTGTTTTATATTAAAAATATGATACTAAGATTAAATAACATTGCCTTGTATCTGATAACAAGTACAGTAAATAATAAAACAGTAAAAATAAGTATTTGTATTACAGCCACCTCTTCCATATTAATGTTATAACTTATGAGTGTATCATAAATTAACTATACATGTACTGAACAGGGATCAGAATAGGTTTAGACTTTAAAAGATACATAATATTTTTTATTTTTCCCTAAATCTTCCCAGTTTTCTAGGTAATTTGACATTGTATATAGTTTCAGTTCAGCTATGTTTTAATACAGAGCATTAAATAATATCCAGGTTCATATTTCTGACAATACTTACTCTTCCAAGGATTAAATAATCACTGCAGTGTTATTATTATAATTATGGTTGTGTATGCAAATCATGTTTTGCTGTCCTTTATGTTTAGCTTAAAATTGTTTTGCCCATAATACAGTCATTAATGAGGAAAAATGTTATTATAACTGCAATAAATATATATTTCTTTGTAATTAAAATTAACTTTGGTCAGTTAAAAACAGGGAGTTCTGTTAAAATATAAATAGTAATGTCAATAACAAACATATATTTAATATCACAGTGCTATTTTAGTACATTAAAATGTCTCTTTTAACCAGTCCTGTCTCTGTATATTTATTTTTATAAATCTAGGTAGATATTTACATAAGTATAATGTGTCTCAAGCTCACTACTTTGGGCTTGAGACCTTGTGACAAATCTTGTTTTTAATAGCTAACATGGAAGATTATTTTATTTATATAGAAAAAATCAACTTTGCACATTTTTGTGATTTTACAAAAGGGATAATTGTTCTGATAGAATTTTTTAAACATACGTGTATATCAGGAAACTACTTGAGTTTGTAATTCCTTGCACCCCAAGGTGAACGTTGAAACTGAGGGAGACCGAATGGCAGAATGAAGGGAAACCAGAAAGTGGAGGGACTCCATCGCGGACTCAGGAACAGAGTCTCACAACGGTTTGAGTTAATGATGAAGTCCTCACAGTTTCTGACTTCGCCCCAGACCTGAGCTGCTTCACAAACGACGCAGGGCCTTAGCGATCTCCGCAGCCTGTTATTTATGCATGGGCCTGGAGATCCTTCTTCAGTGCCCTTGAGACTCAACCGTGTTAATGGAAGCCTTACGTTGAAATTGAGCTTTGAACGCAGGGAGAAACAAAAAATGTTATTTTAGAATAAAAAAAAAGTCACTTTGATATGTCTTGCACTGTATTTCAGTGACCATATTTATAAATTGAGCTTTTCTAAATTTACAAGAAAATGTAAGTAAACAACCTATATGGACAGAGTATGAAGAAATTCTATCTCAGAATGAAAATTTTATCCAGATTATGGGCTTGGACAAACATATATATTTCTAACTATTTACAAACCACATCTTACTCTATAAAATATAGATTTGAAAGTAAATTTTAGAAAATAAGTGTTTGATCATTATAAAATTCTATACATATTCATATAATACAGAGGCTTTCTACAACTGAGATGTTTTAGAAACTATTGGTGATATGTATTTGTTATTAAATTTGAAGCTTTAGATCACTTTTCTAAATGTAATTATTTGATGATTGCATTACTTTTTATTCCCAGTAATGTGACTGGTGTCAATGAGTTGTGATGGTTTATTTCTCCTGCTACTTTTCACTTCCTGGGTGTCCTACCTTCATTGCAACTGCAGTCTTGATGCTACATATGTTTCCATTTTACTTGGCTCCTTCCCCCTCATCATCCCCTTCCCTCCTCCTTCACTTCAAAGACAGAGTCCATTGAACTCTAGGCGAGCATCCTTCTTCACCGGGCTGGTATTTTGTGGAGACGAACTGTAACAGAAAAGGAGCTTTCCCAACAGAAGAAACTCCTTAGATACCGAGATAATAAAAATTAGTCACTATATTCATGGACGATTTTAGAAACTCTGCTACATGTCTCCCTCCTTTTACTGTCTATTTGACTGGAAATGAGCCTTCTAGTGTGTTGAGTGCCACCAAGGTCCCGATTCCTTAAGAAGGCGTAAGTGGAACAAGGAGACATGCTGCTCCTGACAAGAGAGTTTGCATGTAAGTTCAGGAATACAGCCCTGCAGGTACCCACCTGCAGGAGGATTTTGGAGAATAACATGTTCTTGAAAACCCAAGGCCACCCCTGCAGACTTAATATTCATAAGGGGTGTGTGTGTGAAGAGACAAATTGGCAAAGTGTTTTGATATTGACCCCAAGGCTGCAGGAGTCCCCAAATTGAATGCGAAAAGTATACAAACTTTTCACATTAAGAAGCTGACCTTGTGTTCCATTTCCAGGTAGTAGAAACGGCAAGTCCACCTTACAGTTTGCAGGTGTAAGTAGAAGCTATGCTTTTCTTTACATGCAATATTCAATTAATTTATCCACCGGCTGATTATTTTGTTGTCTTATCTTTGAATTCACTTGTTATTGCACCCCTGCTGTGATTTAGGCTCTTTTCTGTCAGTGAAACACAAGCTGGGAAACTTTTTCATGGACATCACTGTTGCCTCCAAACCACTTTCGATGTTAGAAGTTCTCTTCTTGCCAAGTTGCTTGGAACTAATCTTTGTTCTACCCCTACCTAAGAGCGTTAAATTCATGCAAAGAAAACACTGTGCGTTCTATAGTTTCTGCTCCGTGGAACCGCTCCTGATTACTTCAGCTTAAAAACAAGCCCCATTTTACAGCCCGCTCTCCCATTCTGGTCATCCTGTGTAAAATGAACTCTTGTTCGAGGATGCACCTGAAAATGCAATCGATAATGCCAACATGAAATACGAAGCACAAAATAATGGGACTATAATTCCCTCTAAAATCTACTTTTCAAATTAATCCAAGACTGTACTTTCACTCTTCCTCATTGCTGCCAAAGTCACACCCAGAAAAATTGCCTTTATGATTTGTTATTATCCCTTAGATAAAATTACCGAGTTCTGAGGGCTATAAGCCTGGTCACATGCTGCATTGCTCTCTTACTGTCTAGGCTTTTGGCTGCTCTTTAGGCAAGAACCTTAATATCTCTTTGCTGTACGAATATACCATCATCTTAAATGATCACTTAAGCAATAATTTATCTAACTACTGATATATTTCACACAGGATAATTTTGTAAATTAAAGGTTTTTCAAGTAAACTTCCCTCCCCTCACCTGCAACCCACACACCTTCAAATCTAAAAATAAGTCAGTACTCCTCAGCTTTGCACCTAAACCTTCAGCAATTGATTTTATCTTACATTTTATGTTTTTCTGCTAAATTGTGAGTTTTAGAAAAATGGCCACAACCTTAAGTAGCCTAAAGGACAGGCTTTTAAAGTATCAAAACTATTCTGAAATCTTTACAAAATTATTATACTTATGATTTATTGTGTGTATGGCATTGAGAAACTTTTTTAATGCCTTGGAGCACCAGGAGTGTCTCGTGTAAAATTAACATATTAACCGTATCTACATTATAATGTATTATGAGAAGACACAATTGAGTGTTTCTATAACCAACTGTTGTTGTTGTCATTGTTGGTGTTTTTGTTGTTGTTGTTATTAAGAATGTTGTTGCTTGGGTTTATTATATCTAGGTAAGAGTATTGGAACTCTCAATATAGAAAAGCATAAGAGAGACCTAGCCTAATTTGTTGACTAATTTCTTTGTTCTTTAATTTAGATAAGACAAATTTACATGACTTACAAAATTTTGAATATAAATATTAATTAGTACTATGTGCTTTTGAAGGTGACATAACATACAACAGAATACAAATTTTGAATTATTTGGTTTTGTAAATTTATATTGTGTTGAAATTAATATAGAATATTTACTATTACAGAATACTATCAAATTTATTGCTTTAAGTTTGAATGAGTACATTACACATGGATCTTAGGGATATGAGTTATAAAAGTCTTTTAAATCAATAGTATTTCATATCTCACATAATTCAATGCCATGCATTTAAGTTTTCTATCATTTTTATGGTTGTCCACTTTAGTTTTTGAATTTTATTAATAACTATGTAGTAAATTACATTCTTGACTTTAAAATGAATAAAGTTTATAAAGATGGTTTATTTGTGTGACATGTTATTATGATTTGAAAATTATAGTTTAAACCCAAATAGTAATAATGATGGCATGCTTGTGAGACATATTCGCTAAAGTTAACTTGAAGTTATATTTGTGATGAATGTTAACAATTTGATAGCTTAGCTGTAATCCTTATAAAAGTGAAGCATATTATTCGTAAAATGTAGCAACTATTATAGTATTGAGCACACTTGTTCTATAACCATGTATAAGTACCACGTAGTTTTTCAACCTTCTCCACGCACATACCGTTTTTCTGCCGCTGAGGTTATGGCAGCAAACACAATGCGAGGAGTTTCCAATCATAGGAATTTCCTCTCTAGACTAGGGACCCAAACAGCAAATAAATGTGGTATTGATGAATGCCGAAAAAGTAGGCAGTGTGAGGGACAGTTACTTAAAGGAACAGGTGGAACTTTGTCAAGGTGGCGAGGGAAGTTTTTTTTTTTTAAGATTTAGAAAATTTTATTTTTACAGACAGGAGAAGAGAGGAAGAGAGGGAGAGAAATGTCCATGGGTTGCCTTCCTGGGGACCTGGCCCACAACCCAGGCCTGTGCCTTGACTGGGAATCAAACCTTTGGTGTGGAGAACAATATCCAATCCTCTGAGCCATACTACTCAGGGATGAGGGAGGGTTTTTTGAGAAGGTGATATTTGAATAGATTCTGAATAGAAAGAAGAGAACATTATGAGAAATATCATCTTAAATAAAAGAAATAGCAGTCTTGCCCTGGCTGGTGTGGCTCAGTGCATTGAGTACCAGCTCAGGTGTGACCCACACTCAATTCCTGGTCAGGGGACGTGCCTTGGATAAAGACTGGTCCCCAGATGGGGGCACATGAAAGGCAGCCCATCCATGGATCCATGGATCTCTCACATGGATGTTTCTCTCCCTTTCTCCCTCCATCCTTTCTCCTTTCTCTAAAATAAATAAATAAAATCTTTAAAAAAATGAAATAGTATTCTCAAAGGTTCTGATATGTTAACAAACTTTGCTTATTTTATAACATAATCCTAATCACAATTATTTTGATTTATAAACACTACATTAGTATATTATGATTATTTAGAGATAAACTTAATAATAAGAATGTGAAGTGAACATTTTCTACTTTTCAGAGTAATGTTATCTTAACAACCTGTATTCTTGAATATTTTTGCTTCATTACATGAGCAGTTTCAGATATAATATTATAAAAGATATAATATTTATCTTTTATGCAAATAAACTTAGGCTTTTATTAAATCTTACTATGTATATAGACAGCTACTGTAGAATATTTAAATATTAAATATGAATGTCCAAATATTTAGTTTTCCAGTTTCTGCTGGTTATAAGTAGAAATCTCACTTAAGGTAGGGAAAGGTAGCTTATTGTAAGGAGGATGTACATAACTATATATATCACTGTACATTTCTACATTAGTATCTATAATGATAAGGGCCATATGGTCTCACAACTCTCCAAAAAATGGAGTGTGTAATAGGATTGTTCCTTCTTAGTACTGAATATTGAAGAGGGTTCTGTCTTCAGAGACACTAGGCATAGCATGATCTACTCTCAAATTCTCTCAAATGTCTCCAAAAATCAGTTCTTTCATATTTGTATGATTTTATCTTGAACATGATTTTCATACTTTTAATACAGTTTCCAAAAGAAGGAATCTAATTATGTGACTTCAGTTCTCTGCTTCTGAAGACCTACTCTCCTACAAGTTCCACTCTTGTCACTTTGTGTTGTACGCCATACCAACAAACCTCCATGTTTCCTCTTTCATTTGTACTGATTTCCTCTCTCTGATGATCTCAGTTAAATTTTTTGGCATAATTGCATAAATCTAAATTTTGTTTCTTTGTACCAAGACCCTAGACAGTGATCTGGTTGGTATTCAATATTTTCCTAGCCATATCTGATTTAGATGTCCCCAGTTGTCTTCTCTTGGGTATTTGATACATAATGCATTTCCTGAAATGCTAACTTTCACCCTCACAAGGATTAGTCAGACAACCTTCTTTAAAGAACCGGTCAACATAGTACTCACTATATATTAATAGGTCCATACTATTTGTACAAAGAAAAAAGTATAATGACAATATTCTCCCCCCACCAAATAACATGCAGATAATATGTATGCTTCTTTCTTATGCTACAGAATGGTGTTATCTTGGTGAAAATGTATTTTATAGTTCTAAAACAAACATGAAAATATGCCTACTTTGGACTTTTAATGTTATGTCATAAAACTTACTAAATATTTTCAACAAAGAAGAATAACTGTGTTTTGGATGATTCATGTTCAGCAAAATTACTCTCTTAGTTTTGCATTCCCTAATTATGAAACTGATTCATCTACCATATTGGAAGTATGGTATTTATAACTACCTGTCTGATGCTAAGTCAAGATCTCCTAACTCCCTGCTTTTCTTTGCCCAACCCAAATCTGCATGCTCTTCTTTTGAGCTACAGAGTAAGGAACAGATCATGTTTATTTTAATATTAACTGTCAGATTTTTGAGCCAGATATAGCAGCTCATGTCTTGCCTCTAGTGTGGTCTCAACAAATTTGTTTCATTTTCCTAAATTTCAGTTTTCTTATGTGAAATGTGAATAATTATAATCATTAAGGATGTTCTCAAGAATGATTATGACATTATCGAATCAAGTGCTTATCATAGTAGCCACTTAATAAATATTAATTTTGCTTACTATTATTATTATAATCACAGTGTGCTAAAACTGTCACTTTATAATACAGTTTTTGGAAAATTTTACTATTGTATTTGGGAAAGTAGTTGCAATATTCTCTACATATTTTTTAGAACTTCCTCTGTCTAGACTTTTAAAGCAGGGTAGAAAATGAAAAATAATTATACCTTCAAATAATTGATGGAAAAAGATGCCTTTAGCCTGTGCTAGGATACTTCATTAAGCAACATATTTTATCTAAAAAAATATACACTGGCTTTTAAAATTACCATGTGATCAGTCATGAAAGCAGACTAGGAGTGACAATGAGAATATATTGGAAAAAATTGAAGAAATGTTAAAAATTATGAACCCCATTCACACCTTTAAAAGGCACAGAACACTAAAAAAAATCCCAATTATCAGAGTATAAAAATATGTTTGAAAATGTATTAAAATATTGGTCTTGGAAAAATATTTATACAACATTTACTATTAATAAAAATAAGACCAAGTTGTCATAATTATTTCTACTGATATTACATTCTATTTTTAAATGGAAAAAGTTTGTCTCATAAAATGTGATCTCCCCCTTGGAAGCAAGGTTTTAAATTAAGGAAAGAATGATTTAACATAACCAGGAATTACAACAGCAAGTTTGCTTAAAGTTATCCTAGAGGAAAAAATCAGAGAGTACAACCCAGGTCTCCAGAAATAAATCTTGTAATTAGAAATGGCTTATAAATAAAATTGTTATATTTTTACAAAATTATTTTTGGTCCTTAACCCTGTGCATGGAAATTTGGCTTTAGAGTAAGCATGTGTAGCCAAAGGTAAAAAAAAAAATGTCTGCCATTTGGTTGACCAATGTGGTTGGGCTTTCCCTGAAAACCTTACTGAAAAGTAAAGTGAACCAACTGAATCTTGAATGTAGAGAAGGAAAAATAAATGTGTGCCACGTCCATGCCATCTGGGTTGACTGTCTACCAACTTTTACATGGTGGCATTACAATCCAACCTGGTGTGGAGAGGAAAACAGTGAATGGGAGTGTAAAGACCGGAGATAAGATGTCTGTGTAGCTTGCGCACTCCAGATTTAATTTCTTCATTTTAAAAATGACAGAAAGAGACTAGAAGACATTTAAGGACCCTTTCTGTGCCAAAGTCAATTGAATCTTTACTTGAAAATAATTATATATTTAACTTTCAACTGTTTCTGTAATAAGCTTCAATCTTAAAAAAATAGAAATACTGTGCTTAAAAATATCAAAAAGCCTGGATATCACGCTCTCAAACCTGGTCCTCTTGAAGGCCTGTTCTGAGATGTCGATTTTTCTATGTTGGTCTCCAATCTAGTAACGAATGCCTTGCCTCTGTTCAAATGACCTTCTTCATATTGCCTGTATTTCCAACACTGATATCAGAATTCCCATGTATACAAAGAATGAGTTGGAATTACATTATCATCAGATATATTACTAAATGTATTCATTTCAGTGCGTCCACAGCACTACTCTGTTTCAAACACTGTATCAGCATATTCGCAACTATTATAACACATTCAAATATCAACCACCTCAAAGTAAGACAAGCTTGTCCTTTATTTCAATGCACTACTGTGTGCTATAGCTAATCGAAGGAGAATGATATATTCTTTTGTTTGAATATACTTCTGTGTGTATAAAATTATACTATTTTATACTATTTATGTAAACAAATTATTTTCATACTACAGAAAACATTACATGATATGGAACAATTTCTTAATACAATTACCCAATATTTGGGAAAAAAAGGAAATATGTAAGTTTGACAATTTAAAAATAAGGATTGAATTCATTTGAAGAATGAATGATTATAATGGGAAATGAAGCTCCAAAAAACTCAATTTGTAAAATACTACATTTATAAAAAGGAATATAAGGCCAGTTATTTCTTTAAGAGGTTATATATTGACATCATTTCACAAGTTTTTTAAAGATTTTATTTATTTATTTTTAGAGAGAGGAGAAAATAAGGAGAGAGGGAGAGAAACATCAATGAGTCGTTGTCTCTCATGTGCACCCTACCAGGGACCGGACCTGGCCCGCAACCCAGGCATGACTGGGAATTGAACCAGTGACCCTTTGTTTCGCAGGCCAGAGTTCAATCCACTGAGCCACACCAGTTAGGGCTTGTTTCATAGTTTTATCCATGGATATTATTTCATTGTTTTGTTTTGTTTTAAAAAATATTTCTTAGGCACTCCAGGTACTAGACCCCACTTAAACCTGGAAGAAATTATGATGCATAACCATTTTCATCTATAGTGTTATGAGATTAAAAAGAAAAGCATGAGCATGCAAGATAAGTTCTCCCAAATCACAAAAAAGCAACATGCCCTGTTTCAATGTAGCCTCTTGAGGAAACATAATACAAATATCTGATTAAATATTTTGCTTTCATAATCTATTTACATGAAAATTAATTATTTACAGGTAAATTATCTCTTCTTGTGATTTCCTACTGGAATTACAGATTTCTTTCTGATGTTCTAAAGAAGGAAATTAATCTATTTACTAATTAAATTAATCTCATTGTAAAATTCCATTTTGTAGTAAGGATCTGCAGATTTTATTTTATTTTTTTCTTTTGGCAGTGAACCTTTATTTATAATGGTATCTTACCCAAGTCTATGGGGAAAATGAGTAGCAGCTGCGTTCGATATACTACACACATAATTAGCATACTGGATCTCTTTGCCAGTGATATTGCTGAAGTTATCTATTCCTGGGGTGTGTTTTATAGATGAATCATATTTTTATTACTTTTAAGAGTGTTCTTGAAAGACACAGTATGCATCCAAATTCAGTTTGTATTGTCAATATTGATTCTTCATTTACTTACACTGTACCACAGATAAGGAACTTCATCAAAATACATGAAGGAGCCTTTTTTTCTCTCTCTTGTGAAATCCTACCTGTTTAATCCAGAAATCTTAGCTTAGAATCCATAATCATTTTGAGGCTTTTTTATTGTTGATTTTCTAAGTAATCACATTTACTACTAGCCAAATGGCATGAAACAAAGTAAAAAAGTAGCAGTAACTGACTGGATGAAAGGAGTGGCTTGGCAACATTTTTCTACGGACAGATAGTTTTCCCTGCTTGTCTTCCATTAAAACCTGTTATTTATCCACTGATAAATTTATTGATCAATTCATCATTTATTCATTTACTTGTTCATGTATTATTTAAATGTATTTTTAATATCAAAGTTTTGAAATTTGGTCAGTTAACTTGGCTGCTTCTCAAAGGCATGTTTTTAAAATATTTTAGCTTCAAGTGACTTTACTACAAAAAAATCTCTCAGCTTGCCTGCCCTGGGAATTCCTCAAGCCCTTTATTTTGTTCCTACCGAATACATTGGCCATGGAAAAGTAACCCAGTACTGAGAAATCTAGGGAGAATCACTCACTAAACCCAGAATTAGAACAAACGAACAAAGTGTGCATGTGTGTGGAAACAACCTCAGTATTATTGTAGTAATGCTCTTTTCCACAGGAGACACATTACAAAACTTCAGTGGACACCTAAAAAAAACAGTACCAAATCCTACCATTGTTTTTTTCTTTCTATACATACATTTTCACTTAAAGTAAGCACTTTCAGTCTTCTCTTCTGCATATCTGAATCACCAGCACCACTAATCTTGTGTCTTGGGATAACAGAGAAAGAGAGGTAAGATTTTTTAAAACTGCTCGAAATGGTGTGCACTTTAAAACTTTATGAATATTTCTATTTATAATAGAAATGTTGGACTATGAAATATTTTTGGACTATGATTGACCTTGGGTAATTGAAGCCATGGAAAATGAAACTGCAAATAACGGGAGATTACTATAATCCCATAAGTGTGGAGAAAAATCATGTGATTCAGTTTACTTGAGGCTTATATGATTCTTCCCCGTCCTTTATAAGACTCAATATTAAGAAATTTCACCCTGCCTGGTGTGGCTCAGTGGATTGAGCACCGGCCTGCAAACGAAAGGGTCAGCAGTTTGATTCCCAGTCAGGGCACATGCCTGGATTGCAGCCCAGACCCCCAGCAGGGGTCACATGAGAGGCAACCGCACATTGATGTTTCTCTCCCTCTCTTTCCCCTTCCCTTTCTCTCTCTCTAAAACTAAATAAATAAAATAATAAAAAAACAAAAGAAATTTTACATAATGTTCCTTTCATCTTTTGTAATTAATTTTTAAAATTTTATGATGGCTGAAAAAAATAATTTTCTCCTGGAAGAACATTCAACCTTATGGCCATAAGGTAAGTACTGTCCATTAATATGTAAATATTAATAAGTCAATATGAGACTCAGTTAAATATACATCTAAACATATTGTGCAGTTCATATAAGAAACAGATCTAAAATCTCACATTCAGAAAAACAAGTTACTTAGCACAGTGCATTAGCTCCCTCTTTTGGATGGCTCATATTATAATATGAAAATAGGAGAAAATGCCCTAATTTGCCTTTTTTTCTCCTGGCATTATATAATATTTCAGGCAGTGTTTACTCCATTATTATACTGCATAAAATTAGTCCTTTTAATCAGTCTTCAAATGGACATAAGTCAAGCCTACATCTAGTAGTATTTTCTTAATTGAATTCTCAGTTAATTAAGACTGTGTTTTAAAGTTAAAGATGTACTTTGCCAAAGTGTTTTAGTCCATATTATTTGAAATGAATTAATGCTTACTTCACTTATGGTGATTTTAAATACAAATTCGTCAAATAAAATATTTCAGTTCAATTATTTCATAAAATATGCAATAGTTATAACAATAATGAAAGATATTTTAAAAGTATTGATAAATTTGATGGATTCTTACTTTATAGGTTTTTATGTGTGCTCCATGATTATTTTAGTAATTATATTGAAGATCATGCATTAGGATGTATAAAACAAATATATGTGTCACCTCTTGGATAATTATATATTATGTTTATATGCATGTGTGTATTTATATATACATATGTCATAAATACTTAAAATAATTATATATCTTATTCAAAAAATTGTCACTTAAAAATTTAATAGTAACACCTAAATAATCTAAACTTTAAAAATCAAATTATCATGTATAGTAATAACCTTGTATTTGCATTGTAGTAATTGAACAGTATTTATTAAGTTGCTCAATATTTAATAGCAATAAGTATAAATTACATATGTTATAGTTGATGAAATTGTTGCCTTCTAGGAGATAAAAAGTGGATAAATTATGATTTTTATATAGCCAAAATATAAATTAAGTGGTATATTTTTATTTTTATATTTTTGCCATTGAAATTTGTTTAACTTTATTTTGAAAATTTAAGAATATTTTTAAATAATTAAATTGTGAAAACTAATTATGTTCAAAATAATAATAAAAACAATTAAGACAATTAAGGTTCCAGATTAAAATATTTTAAAATTGTATTTCACAATACTGTTATTATCTATTTATAGAAAATAAAGTATACTAGATATGTATCATCAGACATTCAAAGAGAGTATAATTTTATCTTATTTATTCCAGTTGTGTTCACTTTCTCCACAACTTCCTGGTAAGATAACACTTCTTCTAATGTATTTATTTAATTTACAGATAGTTTAAAGTACAATCATTTGTACCACTCAAAAGCGCAAACATATTTTCCAAAGTCCATATATAGTAGATGATACTAGAAGCTTTTTTATGTATGCACAGCTCTTTATAAATTTTCTATATTTAAAAATATAATTTTCTTTAAAATAATATTAAAATTATTGTTTCCAATGACTTAATATAAAATCTACTCCATTTGTGTTTATGCATTACTTTTAAATTTCTTTATTGAATGGCCAGTTTTTTCCTAACTAAATGTGAGTTGACTCCACTATATCAGTACTAATTTTTCTGCTCAGTGAGTTCTGTTGAAGAAGTGGAAATTAAATAAGAAATGTGCAAAAGATTTGTCATGTGCTGGAATTTACCTATTACCACTTCCTTAAGATGTTTCTTCAAGTTTCTCAGCTGATGTCATTGCTTAACCCTGAATAGTTTCCTTTTTATTTCCCTCAGTCCTACTAATACTAGGAAGGAACAATCATTAATAATAAGGTCACATTATACCCTTTACAGAATGATAAAAAGAATGAAGATAATGTTAAGGAACACAGACATCAAGAAATAAAAATTTAACATGCAGTACATCACTGCCAGATCTAAACTCCATAGCCAGTCAGTTTTCCAGGACTTACTCACGGCTATTTTCATCCTTTGCTCTCAGCCTTATAGATGGTGAGCATTTCTCTAACTGACAGGAATGACCTTGACACTAACTGTTATTTGGGAGTCCAGAATCCTCGATGCATCCTAGACTGTGGGAAAGAGTTTTAAAAATTAAATAATTTACTCTCGTATCATTTTCCCAGAGATACTAACATTCATTTATTTTTTTACATTATCCCTATATGACACATGAACATTTGAATTTTTCTGATAGAAAGTGCAGGGCCATCATTTAACCTACATCTATTTGATGTAAAGTACTCTCCAGGAATAGATAGAGCTTCCATAAAGATCAATCACACTTTCTTGTAGTAGAATCTTAAAAAAAAAAATGGCTATAATTTTGTCAATAACATTTTGTCCTAATAATCACTCATGGGCCTGAAATCTTTTGTACTATTTTTCCTCTTCATTTTAGGCAAATACAAAAATTACTTAACTTTACATATGTTTAATATGTGGTTAAGTAAAAATGACATAACTGAGAAACATTCTTATATAATATGTATGCCAGAAATAAAAAATAGAATGGTGAAGAACAGAAACTTATAAACAGTTTCAAGGTGATGAGTTCTTGTATTTCGAACTTGAAGCTTGTCATGTTGCAAAAGAGGAAACGGAGACAGAAGACAATAATAACGGAACTCAATGACACTCAAACACCTGAACTCTAAATGACCTAAATGCCACATTTCAAAAACTGTTCGGATGTAAATTAAAAAATGCTTTCCCTCTTGGTGGGTATAGGTGAGGTCTGTGCAGAAAATGTCCAGCCAGTGTTAATATACAGTTTGCATGACACCAATATAACCTGACAGCCAGGGAGAGTGGACTGGAATGCTCACACATGAACAATGATGATTTCACCGCACCGGTCAGTGGGGGTGGTAAATGCCATTGATGCAGCATGTGTACTGCGTGCCTGTTGCATTCAAAGTGACTAAGAGAGTAGAGCAATGAATCTGCCTCAGATTTTGAGTCAAGCTTGATCATTCCTCTATGGAAACTATTCGGATTATTCAGAAGTTCACAGCTATGGGCAACTGGTGACTGGCAGCTTCATCACGACAATATGCCCACTCATGCATCATGTCTGATGCAGTTTTTTTTGTTAAACTTCAAATCACCCAGTCGACTCAGCCCCTTTACAGCCAAGATTTGCCACCCTGTGACGTCTGGCTTTTTCCAAAACTAAAATCACCTTTGAAAAGGGAGAGATTTCAGAGCATTGATGAGATTCAGGAAAATACTCTGGGGCAGTTGATGACAATGGGGAGAACTGTGTGAGGTCCCAAGCTGCCTGCTTTGAAGGGGACTGAGGTATCATTGTTCTACGTACAATGATTCTTGTATCTTGTACCTCCTTCAATAAATGTCTCTATCTTTCATATTACATGGTTGGATATTTCCTGGAGATTATATATATACACATATATATGTATATATATGTGTATATATATGCATGCAATAGACACATGGATTAAATAATTCTGGGAATTACTATTAATGTACATGATACATATACACGTATATACACACACATATACATACACACATATATATGTATCTCACAAAGACACACATACAATTTGTTCTTTGAAAATTTCTATCTTAATCTCTAATTTTTCTCTTGATGTAACTAAAATTTCATAAATGAAATTTATCACATTCTAAGTTTTGACTCTTAAAATATTTTTATCAGTTGGGTGAATAAAACAATTTTATTTCATGGATAATTTCCACATTGGATTTAAGGTATGCTGGATTTTAAACTACCACTTACGATCAAGTTCTGTGACCAATGCACTAAACTTCCTCCCAAAATGGACAGAATCAAATCCTTAGGTTTTTCAATGTAATCATTGGAAATCTAGTTCACAAACAGGTAAAATTAAGTAAGCATTCTTATCAGATGAATAGTACATATATTAAGTATATTGGCCACATGGATTCCCTTTCAATTATGGCAAACTTGATTAATACACAGTAATGAAACTTTTTATGTATAAATCCTGTAATTGTTTCTGTTCTCACTGTGGCATTTAGTGATGAGTAATGTATTTTTTAGTCAATTAGCAATCTCACTTTCATACCCCCCTCAACCTCATGCAGTCAGTTTATTCCCTCTGTGTCATGGAAATGACTTATTAATGCATGGCCCAAACCCATTCTTGGTATCACATCTATGTTCTAGAAAATCAAATATAAAATGTATTAGTAGGAAGTATTCACAGACCACTGCTTATTGTTAGAGATTTATTGAGACATTACACTATCTATTTCTGAGGATGGTTACAATTAAAGAAAAAATAAACTGTTTAAAACCAGTAAACTATGTAGGATGTTAAAGAATAAATTATCTCAGTAGTAAAAATGACACAAATCATCAATGCATGTTGTGTTTGTCCTTATCTATGCAGTTCCTTTATCTATTTACCTGCGTTAGGCCTGATGATGTGATGTCTCATTAGAATAGGGTGACAAAGTCCTTAACTAAGAATGACTTTCCGCTAAGTTATTGTCAGGAGATAAACCCTGAAAGCTCTGCATCTCAGTGTTGACACAGGCAACCCTCACATGCCTAATAAGCAGAATTCTGTTAGAAAAGACAGCCATGACAAGTGTTTGGCAGATATAGAGTTATAATGTTATGCAATAGAAATATAAATCCCGTGGTTCTGGGAATTACTATTAAGGTCCAGGAAAACAGAGCATATGTTTCAAAATTTATATTTCATCACAGGCACCTTCCTAACAGGCAAACGTTTGATGATTTTTTGGCTTCAATGAACATATATTTAATTGAGTATATCATATCTCTCATGCTTAATGATGCTATTTAATCAGCAAACAAATGTCCCTTTAGCAAATATAGATAAAAAGTAAAATAATATGATTTTACCATGTGGCAAACAAATGGGTTCCACAGAGAGATGGATTCCTAGCAAGACTTGTAAGGAACTTCAGTAAGGCCTGGTTTTGGAAGATTAACTCAGGTGAATCTTTACTTTTTAGATTTCCTCTTCACAAATGAAAAATGTCCCAAAAGATCATAGTGAAAGCATGATTATTTAAAATGGAAATAATGCTATCTCTTTAAATTCAGTGGGTTAATGAAGATATTCAATTGTATAATATCTTTGTTGTATTTCAGTGTATGGCTTATAGTACTTCTAACTAAATTTTAAACATTTTCAACTTTGCAGTGCTTTAAAAATGACAAACAGTTATGTTCATTATGTGTAAAGTGAAAGATAACATGTTCAAATTATTGAACTAGTCCACTGTAGTTAGGTGTTTCATTATATGTCATCTTATAAGGCACAGTCTCGGTGCACTGAATCGCTTGAACTATTGGTCTCCCATCCCTCCTCCAAATCAGACCAAGTCCTACACTAACTCTGTATACATTATGAGGATAATTAATTTTTATTGTAAAACACTTCTGATTCACAGGCTGTAATTTAAAAATCTTCAGGGGAATTGAGGGAATTGAGATTGGCTGATGGAAATAAAAATAAATCAACAAAACAAGAGAAGGTCCTTGTATGAACCAACAATAATTGTGGTCCATGAACACAGTGTGTGATTGATTCAACAGTCTGCACATGATGTTGGGGCAGTGGGGTGGGAACTAAGTCTACTCCTTAATAATTTTTCCTCAAGTAGGTTATTTGCAAAGTTAAATGTGTTAATGCATCTTTATACTAAAATATATTTTAAAGTTTAGTTAGAGGGTATTTGAAATTTGAAACTGTAGGATATTTCAGTGGTTGCTTATTTCATTTTTGTAGAAATTTAGATTTTACTTGACTGACAAAGTGAAATAATGTTGAGATCTATTATGATGTTGCCAAATGGTCCACTAGACTCATGTTATATTGTGACCATGCAGTGCTAATTGAAAATGCTACCATGGTGATTACTGTAGTAACATTTAAATTGTCACCAGTGCCAAGAAATTTTCACTAGAGCTCTCACAGTATTTCACAGTACATTTCAAGAATATAAATGTAATTTTGCTGGTATTTTTATTTATGTAGGCTGATGGAAACAAATTAATGTATGCATATATATTAAGTAATAGATGTTGAGTAAAATACTTAAATGGAAATATTAATGATCTATATGATTTTATATTTTAATGGTATAAGAGTACCTCATATAGTATCTTTTCATATCATTATATTTTGCTATATGAATTCTAAAATTGTTGAGATATACTATATGTAATTGTACATAAAGAACATTAAGGATTTTAAATTCCAGTTATTTAGTTCCTCAACATTTATTTCTGATCTCCTGCACTGTGTAAGACATTTTAAATTATAGTCTGACAAAGAGAGAATTGCAAGTGATTTTAAGAAACCTAACCTTAACAGAGCTTTTATTTTTTCTTTGTTCTGTGATTTATCTAGCCTTTAACTTTATTTTTCTTACATAAGTTCATTTCTTATATCAGTTTTAGATTTACAGAAAAATTGGGAGGATAGTAATAATGTTTCAATATATCCTTCATCCACTTTTATTATTAGCATAATACATTACTATAGTACAATTTTTACAATTAGTCACTGTTTTGTTTGGCTTGATACAATAAAAACGGGTTCCTTTACAGTATGAAGTTGGGACGGCTGCCATCAAGCTGCTGTCTGGGCTATGCTCTCTGCATAGGCTGCGGTGGAGGATAACACTTCCTTATTTCTTCCAGCTTCCAGCAGCTTGGCTGGTGGCAGCGTAACTCCAATCTCTACTTCCATCTTCTGCTGACCATCTTCCCTCTATGCGTGTGTTTCTTCTTTTCCTCTTATAAGAACACCTGTAATATTAGATCAGGGCCCAGTCTAATTAAAGATGGCTTCATTTTAACTTAATTTTATCTTTATACACCCTATTTCCAAATAAGCATACATCATTGGTCCCAGGGGTAAGGAGTTGAATCCCTGTATCTTTATGGTGAATTATATTAAACCCATAAAAATAACTCTCATGCTAGTGAAACAATATCAGAACTGTGGACCAGCCATTTCTGAATTTATCTCTTCCAAACATACCATAAAACTGTACGCCCCATCTGTGAAGTTAGACATAACTCTGGGATTTGCTTTGCCTACTGAAATGGGAGTGCAAATGAGTGTGTCTCTTATTTGTGGAAGGCCTAAAGGTCAACATGAGTTTTCCATGTTCCTTCACCATTGTCTTTGCAATCATGAGAACATGGTGATGGAGCTTCCCTTGCCTTTTCCCAGTGAGAATCCTCCCAGGAAAACCACAGTGGTCGTATACCCTAAGCAGTTTCCAGTTACCACAGCATAACCCAGTCTGCTGTGACTGGTGAATAAAAATCTGCTAGGAGTGTCATGCTGTTCTAAAAATAATAAGAGAAAACAGAATTTGTAACATTGGGTTAAGACCTGGCCATCTAGCAGTGGAGAAAGCCTTATCAGGGTCTCAAAAAATGGAAATTTATTTCATCCAGTGGTATAATATTTGGTAAAGTTATTACTTGTGATAATTTGGAAGGTAGATCCTCAGCCAAATGAACTAGTGGCACTAGGAAAAATGTGGAAAAAACAAAGTATCATTATAGTTGTATTATTGAAGCACTATAAGAAAGAGAAAACTTCAAAAGCTGTTGCCAGTTTGCTGGCAGGAGGTAAGGAAATGAAGACAGCATGGATGAGGGGTTGACAGGTTGAAAGGAGAGCTAGCATTTCACGATAAAAAATAATAGTTTTTTTGTAAATGACTGATTGAAACTCTTAAAGCAAAAACAAGAGAATGGCCATCACAGCTATATTTAAAACTATATTTTGAATGGATGATATTAGCAAGTAAGGAAGGACTCAGCTAAGTAAGTGTTTGGATCCAGACAAATAATGTTACCTGGACAAAATATGTCATGTTACAAACACTGAAGCTGTGATTCACCCAGTGAAGTCTGATAAAATGAAGGAAACTATAATCAAGTAGAAATAGCCATACCTCTGAAATAATGGTAAGAAAATAAACATATAAACTCTAAGAAGTATATTTAAATTAAAAAAAAAAAACTTCTAAGGAGTGTCCCTTGACATGTAAAACTAAACAGAGTCAAAAAGACAAGGAGTAATTTAGTGTTTGACAGAGCTGTTCTGCCAGAAACCACAAGCCCAGGCAAAATAAATAAATAAATAAATAAATAAATAAATAAATAAATAAATAAAATAAGGTGGGATCTCACTGAAATCTAAAACAAGCCAGGGGTGCTATTGTGGTAGGACCCTTGCTCTTTCTTTCACTCTTAACTGAAAATACTCTCTTCACATGTCTACCTGTTGCCCTTTCTTGAAATATTTACTCAAATAATTTCTTCTCCATAAGACCAACACAGAACTTCATTTTCCTTCTCTAATCCATACCGAGATTCAACTATATTGATCTATTTTTTCAAGAGCTGTGAATATGCTTTATGTTTTCATATGTATGCTGATTGAATAGTGTTTGTCTGTTCCTGTTTGAATGTGAGTAGCAGGAGCCTTGGTGCGTGTGTGTATATACCCCAGCACCAAAAGTGGGCTGTGTGCCTGGCAATAGTCGGCGTCTGATAACTATTTGAAGAACAGCTAAATGACTCATGTCTAATAAAATGGATGCTCATTCAGACTCTGTGTGTGTGTGTGTGTGTGTGTGTGTGTGTGTGTGTGTGTGTATTTTTCCTAGTATCAGTCTGAGACTTGTATTTGACACAGGCTATTATTGATTTAAAATGTGCTTCTCAGGTGAATACTGTAAGGGAGAAAGTGAAGCAGGAGGGAGAAGAGGAAAGAACACAGCACCAACATGGTCTCAGCTTGAGTCTAGCCTGGGCCTGATTACAGAGAGAAGGCTCTGGGCATGAAATGAGATGAAAGTTGGCATGCCTTGAGGCAGGGGGTCTGGCTATTTGTACCTGAGTGCCATTGACTATGATGGTGAGTGAAGTAATGTCCCTAGCTTGGTGGTTCTCATCATTCTAGGATACTTCTTAGAAAAAGGAGTACCTCAAGGTAGTTAGCAGCCAAACCTCAGAGTAGCTGGCTGGTAAGTAGAGGGCTTTGTCAATGGGAGCTGCATGGAGCACCAGGCCATCTGCAGAATCTTACAATAAACTTTCAGTGTGCTTATTTATACTTTTAAAATGGTTTATGTAGTAGTTTATGACTTGCCCAATTCTCATTTATAGTTTCCTAGACAAATACATATTCTTTTATTGCAGTTTAATAGAATATAATTATATAATGATTTCATCAATAATTTCAGTTGGAAGTAAAGGAAGAATGTAATTGTATATTGCAGATCTACAAGATTTCTACTGCTGCACAACCCTGCACTCCTCCAGTGCTGCTCGTCAGTAAATGTCAGCTCTAAATCTGTTTTTCAAGTCACAGCCTGTGATGTATTTCTGACTCCCTCGCTTCTATTAATTGTAAGCCTGTAAAAACATTTTTATGAAGATTATTTCAATCACTTTCTCAGCATTTTCTGCATCTTTCCTGGCCTTGTTAAGTCTATTTTTCATTTGCCAGTTAGAAATACCCGTTTAATATTTTGTCATGATTGTCATCTGGCAAGCTCTCTGGTGTTCAGTATCATGAAGTTGTAAACTTTTTGTTATAGCTTATAAGACTCTGGAAGCCTTGACCTTGGAGTCTATAATGCTCCCCCTGTGTATTCAACGGTACTTACATGTAGGTCCTTTCTCTGACTTGAAGGTGCTTCAACTGCATATGCTTCCCCCCCCAAATCCCCCAAACCAAGAATCTACATTTTGTTCGTTCCTTTTCTGGAACACCGTTTCCATTGAAATCCTCCTAACTCATCCCTAGCTCCCTTGAGCTTTCTGCTGAGGCATCACCCTAATTGAAAGGCTCTTTTGACCACATTGACAATAACAGTACCTCTCCCAGCACATATAATTTGTCTACCATTTAACTTTATTTTTCTTAAATAGACTTTACTTCTTAGATTAGTTTTAAATTCACAGAAAAACTGGCAGTTACTTCTTCTTTTGTCTGTTTATTTTTCTCCTATCACCATATCTACAGGGCAAGGTGCTTTGTTCAATTCATTGGTCCATGTCTGGAACAGTCTTTATATATGGTATGATTTTTTTATCAATTTTGTGTAGACTATGAATGCATAAATGTCTTTAATGCATTCATGCCTCTATTAAAATACCTACCTATAACTACTATTTTGTTTATGTTTTTAAAGAATATTCTTTATATATTAACAATATTGACTCATGCTCCATAAAATTTGTCATTGCCCCTTTTTCCCTCCTTTTCTCATATACCCACAGGGAAGTCTCACCAGACAGTGAGATGTGTTGAGACTGGGCACTTCCATCATCCATTCGAACGTAATGACCCTTTCCCACCTAAAGCCCTCTCTGGATTCCCTTTATTTTCATAGACGCTGTGTTGTGCTTTTATTTATTTATTGTTTCCCCTCAGATGAAGTGTTATATATTCTCATGCTGATAGGATGGTGCGCATTTCCCTTGCCTTATTACAGCCCACTTTATGCTGCGTATTACATCATTGTGCCACACCAAGTTAAAAATCGTTTTGTCTAGTATCCGGTGTATAAGACATGGAGTAAACACTTCACCATTTGCTTGTTATAATATTAAATTTTACCTTCTCCTAACACCAATAACACCCTGTGAGCAAACAGTCATAAAAAGTCAAGAACATAGACAACTCTTTTCTAGCAGGTTGTTTTTTAGTCACTGACACAGTAATGATTGACTTACGTGGCATATCTAAAATTAAAATATTTCCAATATAATACCAACTAGGTTGTCTAATACATTTCCCTGTCCTGTTATATTTTAGGGAGTGCATTAATTGAGTAGATATAATAATATCTTGGCTAACTTCAAAATGGGCATCTTTGAAATAGAGAGTCATACATAAATTTTGTTACATTTGATCCTCATTCAGAGGTGTATTGGGGAAAATTTTTGCTTGGCTATCTCCTTTTAATTGAAAGACCATATGTTTTTCATATATCAAAAATTCATCAATCATTATTTTCTGAATCTAGCTCTATTAACCTTATAGATAGTGGTTAGTTTTCTCAAATACTGGCAATCAGTTGTTTATATGTCTTTATATTCTATAGTACTATATATTCTATATATGTCTTTACATTCTCTCATGTATAATACTATTATTATTCATTTGATAGGATATTGACAAAACCTGATTCAAGAGCTTCTCCTAAAAATTTATATATCTGGTTTTCTAGGAAGATCTAATGTTAAATTTTTAAAACTGGGACTGTAGTGGTGTTAACTATTAATGATTGCTTACACAAACCTGACAGCTCATATTTCTTCCATCATCTTCTGCTTTAAAAAAATATTTCCTAACATTTATTTAAAGAAAGGTAGAATCCCAAAATACAATACAAAAGTATGTGGACATAATGTCTTAAAATAAATAGTACATTATTTTGGAGACTTACAAATATATAATATAATATAATATAATATAATATAATATAATATAATATAATATAATATAATATAATATAATATAATATATAGTATACAGGATATGTTTGTAATATTATATATCGTATATTAAATATATAATATAAAAGATGTGATACAATATAAATATTATATATAAATGAAATCTAATATTTTATGTGTAATACTTTATTTTATATATAGTATATATGATATAACAAACTAATGACCAATTACATATATAGTCATATATATATCCACTTATATTTGCATAATCCATATGAGTAGTATCAATTATTATAAAAAACATATATTATAACATATATCCCTAAATAGTACCTTGATATAAAAAACATAGTAATGTATTAGAGAAAAATCAATGGTCAAGGAATTAAACAATATACATAGGAATTTTGCCAATACCACAAAATAACTGGATAATCAGCAATGGTGTTCTTCATTTCTCCAAAACTCATATATCTCATCTGGGAAAAGTACTTAAATTGTGTGACCATATCTTATAGTTGTTGCCATTTTGAAGATACATAAATTAATGTATGAGAAAGTACTTTGTTGATTACAAATTGTGTAATAAGGTACTAAAATTAATCACATACACTTATCTTATGTGTATATTTCATCTGAGAAGCTTTGCCTGAAAAACAAGATTGAACTTACTAAAATAGATTATTTGTGCTTAAACTACGAGGATAAGAAATAACAATATAATCTAATTTGGGGTGTGGGTTTTACATGGTGAACATTTACTTAATTATACTCATGCACATTTTTTTCTTGATTCACAAATAGCCAATAGCCTTTTTTTCCTCAAATGCAATTGAAATATAATTAAGGGAACAGGGAGTAATAATAAAACAATTTTCAGTTTTTAAAGTTAACAAGATTCAAATGTATTCCCTGGTTACAAAATCAAAGTCAACCCAAATTTAAAATACAGTACTTGATAATGTATCTGATGTTATTTATTTATCAACAAAAATGTGATTAAAATGCACAGCACTTAATGCTGATAGAGATAATTAAACAGAAAATTTAGTAATCAGCTTGTTGCTATTGAATGACTACAGGATATAAAGAATTTTTAATAAAACTGGTGGGAAAAGAGCTTGCTAACTTTAAAAAGAAATGCAACAAAAGTCTTTTAGAATGAGCACTTTGTGTGGAGGAGAGAAATATACAGATGTTAAATCAGTCATGGGGTGGGTTCAATAACATTTCCTAAATGTGAAGAATTATGCCAAGAATTATGAGGAAAATAAAGTTAGTATTTCATGAAAGGGCTTCAAAGTTTAAGCAAACCTTCTATCATTTATATCAATTATGTTGTGAAATTTATACTAATTCCTTATTATGAAAATTTGTATAAATATTACTCTTACTTCACTGCAGAATGTATTCCATTTGTTTGGGAAAAAACAACAACATTCTTTTATTTTTTAAGACTTTATTTATTTATTTTTAGAGAGAGGGGAAGGAAGGGAGACACAAAGAGACAGAAACATCAATGTGTGATTGCCTCTTGCATGCTTCCTAATGGGGACCTGGCCCACAACTCAAGCATCTTTCCTGACTAGGAATCGAACTGGTGACCCTTTGCTTCACAGTCTGGTACTCAGTCCACTGAGCCACATTTACCAGAGAAACAACATTCTTTTAAAAAACATATTTCTTCCCAGGTCAACTCTTTCCATATTTCTATTACCTTATTTATGGAATGAAATATTAAATTAATCTAGGTGATCCCAAATTTATATTGGGGATTACCAATTTTATGCATGTATCAGTTAACCAATTAATTTTACAAATACATATTCAGTACTTACTTTATATTAGTAATTGCTTTATACAGGACACAATGATTTACTAAATATCTCATCATCATACAAGTTACATTATAACAAGAGGAAAGAGTCTATGAACATATAATCCACTAAATGAAAGAGATAATTTAAGTCATGTTAAATGGTATTAGGAAAATAAACGTATGTTATAAAAGAAATCAATAGAGAATGAAGTAGAGTAAGCAATTTTTCAAAAAAGTTGCTTAGAAGACTTCTTAAGAATTCAGAACATTACATAGACTGAAAATAATGAGGAAGAAATGGCTATGGATGAGCCAGGTAAGATTATTCAAGGACAGAGTGTGAATAAAGACAAGGACCCTGGACTGGGCATATGAAGGAGGCCTCCCGATAGACACATAAGGATCAAGGTTACTTAGCAGCTGTGCAATTACTATCACAAGAATTGTCATTGGTCAAACAGAATTTAAATCTTGAATGTCTTCCACCTTTTCCATAGGTACCTTCCATCCTGTGATATTAGTAAGTTACTTCAACAAGCAAAAAACTCAGTTTAATCCTTCATCTAACACAGCCATTTTCTCTTTGTAATGGTGCTGAGATGAAAGCTCAATAAAAAGTGTTTGAAGAACGACTCAGTGAACTGCCTAGAATAGGAAGCAAGTTAAGAGAAGTGTTGGCTGCCAGCACCATAGATGTTAGTAGGTTAAGCCTAAGTGTGATGGAAGACCTAGTTTTGAGTCTCAATTTTTCTCTCTGTTTATATAAACTCAGGCAACCATTGAACCTCTTTCTACCTCAGTGACCTTATGATAATACGAGAAATTACATAAGACACTACTTTAAAATGTCATATATATATGACAACACTTTAAAGTGGTTCTGCAGGGGGGCTCTGGAATGTAAATAACATGCAGGTTTTTGTATTTCTGCACCTGTTAGACAATGGCCCAGGGATTTTGTGGGAGGCGATGGTAGAGTTGCAAGCACTTTAGGATCCCTCTGACTGTGGGCAAAGTGGCACCTGTAGCCAAAGGAAATTCTTCAAAGAGTTGCAGGTGCAAGCCATTAGAAGAAGCAAAAACATACACAAATGTAATGTACGCTGTATGTGTGATCATATTTAAAAAAATCAAAGGGAACCCAAACAGAGTATCACTGCATACATCAAACCACTTCTCTATAGGCCACTGTCATCTCTTCATGGACTAGAGCAATAGACTTTAACTGATCCCCCCTTTCACCAAATCCTTGCCTACCCTCTAATGTATTTTCAACTCTGTAGCCAGATTGATGTTTTATAAGCACACCATGTTAAAATCTGCAAACTGTTTTCCAGTGCACTGAAAATGAATGCATTTTTTCCCAGCTTTAAGGCCTATGGGACCCTAGCCTCTGTCTAAATCTCTGGTTCCATTTAATACAACTGGACTTTTCTGCTTAAATGCTTACATTCTATCTGAAGTGGCCATCATCGTGAGAACACACCTCAGGAAATGAGGAAGGCACTACACGTTCTCTGGCAAGGGTGATCAGAAAGGACAATGGCCAAAAAAAAAAAAAAAAAAATCTCCAATGAGAAGAAATTGGGATAATCAGTATGGTCAACTAAGAAGTTTGTCATATGTTAACAAAGTGAGATATCAGCTGCCCTTGGACTCCCTGGCTGCTCGTTTTCCACTGCACCATCACTAATCGACAACACGCAGGGCACGTTCTGAGCTAGTGGACACTCAGTGGTACTTTTCCATAGCACTTTTTTTCTTTGACGTTGCAGTTTTCTGATATTAATTTCAAAGTTTCACATTCACTGCTTGTGATTAAATTTAGCAGTTTTCCATAGTTACAAGGTTATGAATAATAGCTGCATAAAGTCCTGATAAAAGAAAATCCTATCAGCCAAGAGTTCAGAATCAAAAGTGATGTGACATTGTTTCCTCTAATTGTTAAGTATATGAATTTGTAGCTATATGTGTGTATTTTGGTAAGTAAGAGCATTTTAAAAATAATAGGTATAAAAATTAGTGTATCTGTGTGCTGGACAGAGCCAATACTTCTGCGCCATCCTAAGCATCCATATTATTATCTGTCAATCAAAATTCTCTTCTCTGCTGTGTTGGAGATTATTATTGTGTATGTATGTATGTATATATGTATATATACACACACATCCCTACCATATTTGATAATAAAACATTAACATATTGAGAATTTGTATGTCAGTGCTGTGCCAAATTCTTTACATACATAATATAAAAAATACTATTAGAGGCTGTGTATCTAAAACTAGTTCCAACACTTATTTCCTGTAAGGTCTTCTTTAAAAAAAAAAGATTTTATTTATTTATATTTAGAGAGAGGGGAAGGGAGAGACACATCAGTGTGTGGTTGCCTCTCACGCACCCCCTACTGGGGACCTGGCCTGCAACCCAGGCATATGCCCTGACTGGGAATCAAACGGGCAACCCTTTGGTTCACAGTTGGGTGCCTAATCCACTGAGCTATACCAGCCAGGGCTATTTCCTGTAAGATCTTTATCAAAATGCCTAATGTCTATACACCTCAGTATTTTCATAGTTAAATGCTACTGTAAAAATAATCCCTTGTACTACAAATGACTATTAAAATTTCAAAGTAAAATTAATAATGCCTTGTTTGAGTCAGGTACTAATTATTCTTCTCTGATGGAAAGAATAGTTGAGGCCTAGTTATGTGGGTAAATATTCCAAAGTCTCACAGATAAAAAGGGATAAAGCCAAGCTAGCACTTTACATTTGACATTAATCCTGGATTACTGCAGTTGAGTTTGTAGATGGAACCTTGAACATCTGCCTGAACTAGGCAAATCAGAGTCCATATCAGGACTTTCCAAACTCAATTTAGAAAAGACTGTCAGTTGCTTTCTGGATTGGAACATGTTAAATCAGAACTCCATGTATTCCCATACTCCATGAAGTTGAGAAGACAGTTCAGAGCAAGAGAGAAAAGAGAGAGACAGAATCAAATACAGAGAATAGTACTGAAGTACTCAGCCCCACAAGTCTAGTTTTTATGAGCAAGAAATGCCCTATAGTGTGTTTGCCTCTTACATTCTTTACTTTCCAGACTTAATTTGATTTTAAGATCAAATCTTTTTTTGTTGTTTTTGCTGACACTAGTTTGTGATGGGATTCTATTGTTTACCAAATCATTATCAGCAGCAGCAGCATCATTATTATAGTCTGATATCTACTAAATTAAATGCCTTACACATTTAAACCAATTTGCTAATAAATGCAATTCTGATATAGCAAACAAGTTATCAGTTTTAGTTCAAGAAAAATCTATTTACTTCCTCAACAGACACACTGTTTCAAAAGTGTAGGTTAATTTCTGCCTTAGATAAAATCCTACATTTAGTTTTACCATACTAATTCGGTATGCTCTTTACTATTATTATATTAGGAAATAAATGTGCTGTGGTTTTTATTTATCAGGTAAAATGTTTCCACTTAGAACATGTTCAACTCAGTCTCAAATAAATTCGGGGTACTCATTCAAGTGATTATTGGAAAAAATAGTTATGGATTGTAAAGGATCAATATGGTAGAGTGTTAGATACAATCTAGGTACCATCCAGATACAAAGGATCACAAGATACAATCCAAAGTGTATTTGGTATCATTTAATTTGCCTTGAAGCAACATCTCAACTTATTACAGAAGAACAAGGAGGGGGAGGAGGAAAAGCAGGAACTGGAGGAAGAGAAGAAAGAGAAAAAGCTTGTAAAATTTAAAAGATTGTGGGCAGAAAACAGTGTTAAAGTATATAAGTTCACATATATGAATATTACAATAAACAATCTACTTTTATTAATTTTAAGCAAAGTTCAAGATGATCTTTGATATATTGTAGAGATTAATTGTTCAAAACATTTAGTATTTTAAATTACAAATAATTCACATTTGTATGCTGCATTATAGTTACTATATTAAAGTCAGTGATTAACTTCCTGTTTAGTATACATGTGTTACATATGTCTTCCAACTTATCTGTATGAGTTTTAGAGAATAATTTACAATGTTACATAGAAAAATGGTGTATATATAACATATTATACATAAAATTGAAATAACATTTGGAAATTTTTTACAGCATACAGGTTATTTTAAAGTGAAATGCAATCTAATAAACCATTTTCTCCCCCTACTCCTCAGGGGAAATAGACGGTACATTGAATTTGATATCCTGCTGAAGCCGCAGATAATGAGGACTTACAATTGCCTACTACTATTCATCTGGACCTATATGTTTTATACAGTTGATGCTATTCCATTACAAGAAAAAGCTAACAGTGATTTACCAAGCAAAATGATAATGAGTCTGACAAAAGATGATGGTAAAACGTTACGTCGCACCAAGCGTGGTTGGATGTGGAATCAGTTCTTCTTGTTGGAAGAGTACACAGGAACAGATACCCAATATGTGGGCAAGGTAAGACTGTTTTTGTGATAATCTAGAAGCTGAAAGTGGTAGCAATCTATTTTTTACAGAAACTTTTCATATCACTAATGATTATTAAAAAATATTCGACTAATTATGATCTGCAAAAGGCATGATATTGCACAATATTGAAGTAGGCTAGGGGCAGAAATATGATTTATTTGACTAGCTAAATGTAGGTCTGTATTCATAGTATGCCTCAAAATAAATTAAGTTATATGTGGACTTGATTTATTAGTAATCAGCTGAATAATAAGATTTAATCTTGTATGTGCATCTAAACAATAAAAAAAGTTTCTTTGAAATTTAATTTAAATCATGGATAAGTAGTAACTAGAGTGTTATAGTTCATGATACAAAAGCAATTATAGAATACCAAAAATCACTAAATTATATTATTCTCTATCAATGAATAACATTATAATTAGGAATAGTATGATATGTATGAGAAGTAAATAGGCACAAATACTTGTAGATGCTCCTGTTTCTTAATACTTAGTTAAACTGAATACTCCCTGCTTACATTCCAGACCAAAGGGTTTGAGGCAGAAGGAGGAAGAAAAGAAAAAAAAAAGAAAAAAGAAACTTTCTTTAGAAAGATTTAATAGCATTCTAGTAGCAGGATGATGTTGCTCATTAGCTTTCTGTAGATTGTTGATGTTGCTCATTAGCAGTTGGGAGCAAATGACAATGGGAGATATGTAATTCCCTTCTTGAATTCAATCTTGAGAAACAGATCCATTACCTTTCTCCCTCTCTTTCATCTGTGTCTCAGATTATGTAACATGATTTTTCCGATGTCCAAAGTTTTCTCTTTATCTATCTCTTCACCTTAACTATCTCATTCATGCTACTTTTTATGCCAGGCAATTTCTGTGTTCATTGGGCATCATCCCCTGTTTATGCCCACTAATTTCAAATCACGAGAATAAAACATATTTAACAATTATGTTTTGAATACTAAATGTTATGAATACTAACATTTCCCATAGATCCTTGTTTGCTTTGCTTAATTCTTAGCATGTGATAAAAGAAATGATTGTAATTATATGAGAATTGATTGATTCACTGCAACATCAGGCAAATATGATAGACTAGGCCTAAACTATAACAAAAAAGGACCTGATATCACCAAAGTTATGCCTATGACTTTTAAATAAGAAATACCTTTATTTATGAATTTTCCAGAACCTTGATCTGACTCTTTATTTTTTTGTGCATGACAGTATATATATTTTTTTCAAATGCAGCTTCTGTTATCAGAAGTCTATTATTTCTGCTTCTATTGAAATCTGTCTCCTCTGGTTTCATAGGTCAGACTCATTTTACCCCATACAGTTCACCTGATGATTCCTTTGTCTCTCTTATTTCTCCTCAGGTTAGTCATCGGGCATCCTCCAGCAACCCACATTCAACATCACTTTCATTCCATAGTTAATAACCAACATCCTGATATTTCAAGTTCAACTGACAGATATTTTTGTGTCAAAGAATTTGAAATTGCTTTATGTTTCTTTTTCTAAAGCAGTGTATAAAGGGCACATTTCGTTCATGGGGTCTTATATAAAGGGTTTCATCCTGGGAGACTCGCAGATAGAGGACACGTAAAAAAGAGACACACACAATTTTAAGGCAATCAAGGCCACACTGCAAGCTTTTATTTTTAGCTGTACACAAAAATGCTTTCTATTTAAAAATTGAGTGTCCATTGATTAATTAACCACCATTGCTGCACTGATATTTTAAAATATACATTGCATTAGGCCTCGGCTGGCTAACTCAATACACCAAGTTTGCAGGTTTGACTCTTGGTCAGAGCATGTAACAGAATCAACTGATGAATTTGTAAATAAGTGTAACAACACAATGATGTTTCTCTCATTCTCTAAAATCAGTAAATAAAATATGCATTATGCTGTAGATATTTTTGTACCATTTCTCTTATTTTCAACTAATTCTGTAATCTGTCAAAATAGCTACTAACAGTGTATATCTAGTTTTTTAAATTACTTTTCATTAAATGTTACCAATTATTTTGGGAAAATAACCTCTGCATTTACCTACAGACAAACTAAGGTGTTCGACTATCTTTTGCAACCAGATCATGAGCCAAAATGGAAAACCCATATATAATAATCATAACTTTCTCAACTGAGGAGAATGAAATCAAATCCATGTCAACTATTTTATATTATCCATGGAAAACAATATGCACATGAAAGACAAATTTCAATGAAAACATCTATACTACTTTGTAAAAAAAATTACTTTCTGTCTTTGGTAATAAGGCCCTGTCTTAGATATGCCATACACCATGTATTTATTTAACCATAAAAGTGTGTTTCCAACTACTTCTTAGCCTTCCTTAAGCCCAAGAGGGTCTATAAATCCTCTCCTAACCCACTCTCCAGGCTTTTGTCATTATTATTCATTTGTGTATACAGAGACCAGCTAGACTCAGTCTTCTTGGATATCCTGTACTGGCAATGTCCCACATGAAGTGAAGGCTTACCATATTCACTGTGTACCACCAGCATTGGGCAAGAATAGGTAACTTCTAATGGGAAGAGATTTTCCCATTTTTTCATAGTTTTACAGAAACTAAGTATTCCAGAAAAATAAGACCCATATTAATTTATAGGTTATGTAAAATTGTATAAAGTCAGAAAAATATATGATTCTTGAATGCAAAACCCAGGGTTTGACTCTGAATTTAGAGGGAACAGTTTTAGAACAAAGAAAGTAGTACTAGCAAGGTTTAACATAAGCTATGTATGCACACTTACATGCATGCAACTTACGAAGTTTGGTCCTGGTTACACCATTTAATAATTATGCAGAACTTAGAAGTCAATTAAACTTCCCAAACCTCAGATTCTTGTTAGGTTAAATTAAATTGTCATTAAGATGTATTTAAGTCCAAATTTCTGATATATTCTTAGATTGTGGGGAAGGCTGTGACTATGGACTGTAGGAGCTAGTAAAAATATAATAAAAATTTGCCTGTAGATAATCCAAGGAGGTGGGATTGCATATGGCCTAATAAAAGACACACACACACGCACGCACGTGCACACACACACACACATACACCCAGGCTAGTCCAATGGGTGAAATATAGACCATCACCATAAAAGGCCCCAGATTCCAGGCTGAATTATTTTTACATACAGAATGGTACGTGAGTCCCTACTGAACACATTTGTACAAATGCATTATGGGTGGAGTCCAGTCTAGGATGATAAATTTGCTTTCATTGTCAGGATGGACTGGAGGAGCAAGAAAATAAACCACAATAATATTTCTATAAGGAAATGCTATAGAACGTTTTCATGTCATTTCAGACAGTTGCAATACAGGAGAGAAAAGTCAGAAGTGTTGAATGAAATTAGGAGCAATTTTTGTTTTTCCCAATAATATCATCTGGAATTAGGTTGCTTATTTCTGACTGAAACTGCCAGATAATTACCAATTCTGTTTTCTGTACCAAGAGAAACTATTGGTATTTACTTAAGAGGATACAAAGTCATAGCAATTGCCATGTAGCTTCCCTATCATTTGAATAAGTACATGTGACTGAATTACTTAGGCAGACTAGCAACACTACTTGAGATGAATTAAAAGACATTTAACAAGAAGTATAGCAAAGGCTTCTACTTATCTGTTAGAAAATTTTCATATGCATTTGCTTTTTTGCAATTAGATCTAGTCCCTGAAAAATCTCTAGTTGTTACAGGTTAATGATTAATTGATCATACGCCTGTTGTTAAAATTAGCAGATTTAAGCGTTTGATTTTAACACCTGGTTATTAAAGCTCATTTATTGCATGAAGAGATGCCAAAATTACAGGTGCAGTATTTATTCATTTTTAAAGAAAACATCAGGTTATATAAAATAATTTTGAAATACCAACTTAATTGACCATTACATTTTAATTCAAAGCTATATTTTTAGCACTTACTTTGCTGAAGGCAATGGGCATAGTATCCAGGAACTGTCTATAAGTAGTCACCATCTGAATATTATATATCTCCTTTACAGAGTTAGCTATCAATTTTTCATAGCTTTTATTAAAAATTACTATTCCATATCTAAAATCATCATTAGCGCAGCCATAGAATCCTAGAATGGAAGGGGATTTTAACATTTATCAAGCTTTTGTTAAAATTCAATAGAATTTGTTTAGATGTTAACTAAAACAATGGAACACAGATACCAACTCCAAAGCAGATAAGAGTCTGGTTTATATTAAACTGAGTTATCAAACTGTTGAGTGACCAAGCATTTGCACTTATCTATGTTGACATAAGCACTAAAAGCACTAAACATTGATATTTTCCTAAAGCATTCATGAATAATGTATTTGGATACATTATATTAAATATTCTAATATTAAATACATTATATTAAATAATACATATATAATTATGTATTATTATATACATATATAATTTAATATAATTAATTAAATATTAATTAATTATATTAAATAATGTATTAGAATATGGCAGTTTGGTATATATAGACAAAAAACAAAGTCTCAAATTTCCTGCAGGATGTTTGAGAAATTTTTATAGTATGCCACTGTTTTTCAGAATCAAAATAAATTATGTCTACAGAGGTTTTAGAATTCCATTTCTCATGGTACAGTACATATAGCAGCTGCTTCTGGTTTGCAAGCACCTTGCATCTCAAAATTCTCTTTATAGATTGGTTGTTCACAACTAGGAACACATGAGAAAAATATTAAGCATTAAGGGTAGGTTCTCAGGACAATGCACAAATGCTTATTTCACATGCATTATAGAAAAAATTTGCTTTTCTAATAGAATGCTATCATTTAATTCTTACTGCCAGTACTGTGTAATCAGATCACTGCATAGTATAATACACTAAATAGCCTTTTTACATGAATTTATTTTAATTTTCAGACTATATTACACACTGTTTCTTGAATAATACTAATATCTTAGACAAAATATCTATAGAAAAATAACTCAAAGTTAGTTAAATATAATTCAAAGTATTCAATACCATTGGACATTTCAAGTTCTGTTTTATGTTACCATAACTATGTAGTCTTAGTAATAGGCAGAATAAAACTTTCTCCTCTCTTATACTTGACCAATATCTAATTATGTTCGCAGACCTTTTGCCAGGAGATATCTAAGCATCCTTTCCATGACCGTTTCTATTCTCATTGTTTTACGTTTAATATCAAATGCATCCTGTCACATAAAGCCCATCTTCATTCTCCCCAGCTAGAATTTCTCATCAAAATTATATCACCTATCAAAATCTTAGTCAAGGCACAATTTTAATTAATCTGGCCTGCTATTTTACGGCCTTGAATCTGTGTTGGGTTTTAGTTCTCCAAAGTGTTTGACATTATATATGTGCTCAAAATTCGCATTCATGTGCTCTCTCAGTAGATATTTATTGAGCTTTTATAACCTGGGTCCTGAGAGACTGACACTAGGAAACACAGAAAGAGCAGAGAAAATTTAAAATAAGTGTATTCCTTTTCCTGACAGATTTAGTGCCAAATTCAACTCTTTTCCTGTATTTCCATTATACTTGAGGTCCTAATTGCAACCAAGCCCCTCCTGTTTTTCTCTCTGCTCTCAAACAGCACATATATAGATTCACTTTCACTCCATGATAATTTCTATGTCATTAACACAGAAAATTTCTAAGAGGTATTAATGATTAAAGGATAAGATTAGACAAATTCCGATTAAATAAAGAAAGGCATTGAAACTACTCTTATAAACATTTGCATTTAAAATTTTAGTGATGTTTTTGCTGGAATATAAATAACTGTTAAAGCACTGAAAACTATTAGAATGTGGTAGAAAAATGTTTATTAGTATTATTGAAAATTATGTGTGATTTTCCCTGACACTCATTTCAGCACTTTAGTACTATTTCTAATATTCCAATGTTGTGTCCTGTTTCCAGACTTGTAGAACATCAAATCCACACTTATATACTCATCAGTGTTAAAAGAAAGAAGGAAGGAAGGAAGGAAGGAAGGAAGGAAGGAAGGAAGGAAGACTAAAATAGAAGTAGTAAATCTTCAGGAGAATACACAGAGAGGGATAGAAAAAATATGTATTTAAGCATGAGCACCATCAAGAATAATATAAAAAGTTCATTTTTCAATTTCTGTTTTTACCTTGGTCATTTTTCCTCCATTTTGTGCAATTATCAAATGAATAGCCAATTATATTTTATGTTTCTGATTAATGTTTTGTTATTATAAAATAGTGCTCTTTATGATTGATAATACTACCTGATTAAAGTTTATCTTCTCTGATGCAAATTTACCTGCACCAGTACTTTTATGATTGTGTTTGTGCTGTTTATCTTTTTCTATCTTTCTGCTTTCAAGCTTTTTGTATAATGTTATTTAAAACTCAGCTTTGTAAACAGCTAAAATTTGATTCATGTTTTTCCACTCTGAAATTCTTTAACATTTAATTAAAATGTGAAGTCCATTCATATACTCAAATAATGAAATTAATTTTTAAAAATTTTTAATTTTGTTTATTTTTATTTTTTTAACCTTAGGTATGTTTATTGATTTTTAAAATTTTTAAAGATTTCATTTTTTATTATTTATTATTTTTTATTTTAATTGTTGTTCTTGTACAGTTATTTGTCTTTTACTCCCATCCCAGCCCACTGCCCCAGCCCTCCCCACCTCCCTCCCATTTCCACCCCCCCTAGTTTTTGTCCATGTGTCTTTCATACTTGTTGCTCCAAACCCTTCCCCTTTTCCCCTGAAATTCCCTCCCTTCTCCCCTCCCCTCTGGTGACTGTCAGCCTGTTCTCAATTTTTAGAGGGAAGGTATGGGAGGGAGAATGGGAGGGAGAGAAATATCAATGTGTGGTTGCCTGTTCAGCTCACCCTACTGGGGACCTGACCTGCAAACCAGTCATGTACCCTGACTGAGAATCAAACCAGAGACCTTTTGGTTCTCGGGCCTGCTCTCAATTCACTGAGCCACACAAGCCAGGGTGTATAATGTAATTACTGATTCATTTGGATTTAAGTCTACTGTTTTCTTATTTTCATTTATCCCATTGTTCTTTAAACTTTTGTGTTTGCTTTCTAACTTACTTGGGTGAATTCAGGATTTAAAAGGATACCTGAATTTATGTTCTTTATAAATAGTCCTTAACATATTATAAGTAATGTTATGTATTTTAGTATATAATGAAATAATCTTACAACAGTATAATTTAATTTCCCCTCTGGGACTTTATTTTTGTCATATAATATAGTTCCTTCTGTATATACTATAAAATTCATCACATATTACTAATCTTTGTTTTAAGCATTTTAATATTTATTTAAAAACTTACAAAAATAAAATTTATATTAGTTATATTAATTATATTATAATATAATGTTATATTTTATATTATTACCATTTCCAGTTAGTGCATTTTACACATTTGCATAGATCTGAATTTCCATTGCTATCATTTTTCTCAACCTGGAAACTTCTTTTTACATTATTTGTAGTGTAAGATCTCTGCTCAGTTTTTAACCTTAAGGCTCTATTCCTTGGAGTCTTACCATATGAATTATCAGTGTAAAAGTCAGCTACCTGTAACATGTTGAATGTATTCAAAGTTTAGGGCTATCTTTTCTCTTGTTTCCTCTGTTCCCAGATTTCTTCCTCTCAATTTTTAGTCATTATGATAGCACTGAATATTAATCTCTGGGCACACCCATACACACTCTTGTGTACACAAAGTCACTTTCCTTCTTTTGTTTCCAGTTCCATGCCTTGTTCTCTCCTTCCTTGCTCTCTCCCTCCTCTACCCCTCCCCCACCTCTCCCTCCCCCACCTCTCCCTCCCTTTCTCACCTCTCCCTCTCCTGCTAACTATAACTCTTCTCAAGCTTTGTTCTTTGGGTCTCTTTGATCTCTGCTCTTGATTCTCTCCCCTCCTCTTCCTTCCCTTTCTCCCTTCCTCCTCCTGAACTCTATTCTCTTTCCATAGGCCCTTTTCTCCACAGTACCCCCTAGTCCCACCAAGGAAGGCACATACATGCACACACACTCTTTTATGCCATATTTTACTGTATCTTTTTATGTTTAGACATGTGTAGATGCACAGCACTTACCATTGTGTTATAATTGACTACATTATTCAGTAAAGTTATATACTGTATGGGTATTTAGCCTGGGAGCAATAGGCTATACCATCTATCTTAGGTGTGTAGTAGGCTATACCGTCTGAATTTGTGTAAGTGCACTTCACCGTGCTCACACAACCAAACCATCTAATGATGCGTTTCTCAGAACATATGCCCATCATTAAGCTATGCTGACCATAACATAAATAATGACTCTGAACAAATAATTCCAAATCAACAGACAAAAATTTTAATAAATACGTGGATGTTTCTATGCATTATGTTGACAACTTTCTTATTCAAAGATGTATATGTATGAATAATGTATGTACATCTTAACTGAGGCAAAGAGATTTTACATTTGTATATACCTATGTTAATAGAACCAAGGCCACTATGTAGAAAATTGGCAGCATCCGGGAATGCACCCTGTCATTCAGGACTTTCTAATCAATTCCCTAGAGGTAACCGCTTTGCTGACTCCAATCCTTCATTAGAAGTTTGACAGTCCTTGAATTTAATGTGTATGGGTTTAAATGTCAGGTCTGGCTTCTGTCAATCAACATCATGGGGATGAGTTTATCCATGACACTGTGAATAGGATTAAATTTTTACAGGTGATACAGTTTTCCATTGTATAAATGTACCACAATTATTTACTCTACTATCAATTGCTGATTGATAGATAGGCTTCTAACTGGAGATTATTACAAAAATGCTATAAAATTTTATACATTATTATTTTCATACATGAACTTTTTTCCTTTGGGCATATTTCAACAATGGGGTCACTATGTCATGGAGTGGACATATATTGTTAGCAGATGCTAGCAAAAGCTTTTCAAAAAGATTGTACAAAGTTACTCTACCCAGGAATTTGTGAGAATTCCAGTTACTCCACACATTTACTAATGTTTTATATTGTTATTATATATTTTTAAAAATTTAACCTTTTTTGGTGATGTGTAGTACTATTTCATTGTAGTTTTAATTTGAATGACAATGACATTTTAAAGTTAGGCATGTTTTCATTTTATATTGAATAATTGGAGATCTTAGTTTTGAATTGAATGCATGGGCAATTGCTCAATTTTTTTATTGTTACCTAACTTTCTCTTGTCATTTCATAAAGCCCTTTATTTATACTACATACAAGTCATTTATTAGATAGAGATATGGAAATTATTTTCTCCCAATTTCTACAGGTTACTTTTTTCATTGTTGTTATAGTATCTTTTGCTGAACAAAGTTTGTTACTTTTAATTCAGTTCAATTTGTTAAACTCTTAAGGTTATTAATTTTGGTGCCTATTTAAGAAACATTTGCTCAGTATTCAGGTAATTTTATGTATCATAATTAGGCCTATAAGTGAATTTGAGTTCATTTATGGAATAGATGTAAGGTAGAGATCAAAGGGTCCATGAAGATCCGGAGTTGCCCCAGCATCATTACTTTTAAAAAGTCATTTATGTATCTAATTACAATGGCCTTCAAACAATTCACTTGTTTGTTTATGTGTGTATGTATTTCTAGTCATTTTTATCTTTTGTTAATCTGTGTGCTAATACCAAGCTGCCTTAATTATTGAAGTAACTTTTTTAATCTAGCCATTTAAGTTCCCCAACCATATTCCTCTTTTTTCACTGTGGTTTTCAAGATCTTTTACATTTTCATAAAACTTTTAAAATTAGCTTTTCAGTTTTCACTAGTTTCAAAAACTATTTCAGATTTACAAGATTAAAAAGACCCAGCTATTTAAGGAAATATGTGATCCTGGATTGATTACTTGATTTAAGTGGGAAATTACAATAAATGCATTATTGGAATAATTGACATATTTGAAAATGGCCTTTATTTTAATGTTAAATGTAGTCATATTGTTAACTTTTTAAGTTTTATAACTTTGCTATAATATATTAGGTAGTTTCCTAATTCTCAGGTTATAGAGATGAAATAATCCTCTAGAGGTATAAGAGGATAGGATACCTACAAATGGGAGAAGATAATTTTAGAACATATAATCCAGGCAATAATACATAGGACAAGTACTAAGACCTACAGAAGCCTATAAAACAATAAAAAATATGAACAGGTATATAAAAATTGGCAGAATGTTTGGATAGGTATTTCACAGAAAATGATATCCAAGTCTCCAGCAGGAAGCACATAAAGCATTAAGTCCTCAGCTCACTGGGAAATGTAGATTGGAACCATGACAATCCAGAGTGACATAAAGGGCAAAGGGAAGGTGATGACATGCGCATTTGGGACTCTCACAGGTTAATGTTAAAGAGCAAATGCTGGAAACATTAAAGGAGACTGAACTGGAGAAATACAATATACTTAGAGATTAGAAGACAAAAAATCCGAAGATTAAATGTACTCCAATCAATATTTCTGTGCGTTTCTTTAACTTTATTTCAAAATAATTTAAAACTTTGGGAGGGTCACTCAAACTGTGCGAAGTAATTCTATACATCATTCAGCACTTTTACCAGTTCTCAACATTTTATCTGATTTGTTTTATCACTTGTTTTATAAAGATTTTATGTTATGGCAGAACTATTTCCATTTGCTTATTGCCTCTAGGACTTGTCCCTTTTAAATACTACAGGAGACATGCTGTACTTGCAAGCCACACTGACTTGGCAAGGATTCAGTTCTCACTTCTGTTCTCTGCTTATCAAATCTCCGTTTAGTTTCTTAGCATTCTTGCTGACATTATCTATCTTACTTCGAGTTTTATCTTGTTCACATGAAGTTTAGACATCAGCTAAGTATTTGGGGATTTTAACAGAGACATGGAGGATCAAATCTCTGTGGCTCCCTCCCCCTTATGAGCATCCTGTCCAGTTCCTAGCTACTGCAGCAGACCCAAAGTTTAACCATCTCCACAGCCCAACACTACTGCTTCTCTCTGCTTGGGCTCTAGTTACATATTATCCCCAACCCCATGACAAGAAAGTAGCCTCTGTAAGGAGAGTGGGCAGGGACTGTTCAATGGTACAGGGTTTCAGTTTGGGGTGATGAAAAAGTCCTAGAGATGGATTATGGTGACAGTTGCATAACAATGTGAATGTAATTAAAGCCACTGAATTATACACTTAAAATAGTGAAGATGGTTACTGAGCATTATGTATATTTTACCACAATTAAAAATGTTTATTTGCTATTATTAGATTGTCAGAAACTTCAGAATTTACTGTTACAAATTTTGACTTCTATCAGTGCCTTGTATACAATAGAATTCAACATTTTTTTTTTTTTGTGAAACAAAGGATTCAACTTTCGTAGAAAGAATAAAATACTTATTTTAAAAATTCAACCAATGTGATGACAAAATAAAGAATAAAATCTCCTTTGCATTTCCAAGGATGCTAGGAAGAAAGGAAAGAAGGAGAAGAAGGATGGAGGGAGGGCCTGTGAGATCAGTGATCACTGTCCCTTCTTTCCGGTACAGATCTGATTACCTCCACTTATTCCACCAGTACATCAATGAGAGTAAGAGGGCCAAAGTCAGGGCACTAATTTCTTATCATTTTTTAGTATCTAATCCTTTATTTTACTGTGTATATAAGATATGTGAGATATTTTACATATAAGATTATGCAAAATAATCATCACATCACTGTTTTGTTTATACTGCAGTTTATAAAAGTACCTCTGTTATATTCAGACTGTTTACTCTGAAAATACAGATACTTCTCTTCCCCTTAGTTCAATGCTTGATACATATTAACACTCATTTCAATGTTGGTTTTAATCTAGGTTTTTGAGATAAGACTGTGTGATGTTGTCATCACTATTATAAATACTGCCGAGATTAAGCACAAGACAAAGCTAAAATGAACAGGCATATAACACATTGAACTTCCGTGATGGAGTTTTTTCAAAGGGAAGAAAATCCATGTATCATGCCCCTTTGCTAATTTATCTGTATAATACAGAAGTCATCATTTTGATCCCTAAAGGTGGCTTTTTCTTAACATGAAAACATAATCTTAAAAAAATGGTACAGGAGAGGAAGAATAAGTTTTAAAATATATTATGTGGGATACTTAGGTAAAATAAGACATTAAATAACATAAACTTTATATTCTTTTTTGTTGATGTTTGATGTACTTCAATGTATAAAGATACATTATAAACACTGTTTCGAACTTAAAATTTATACATGCTATTAAAACAGATAATGAGATAACAATAGAAACTCAAAGAAAAAAATCAAGAAAATATCCATTAAAATATGTTCCATAAGGTGCATTAGGGCAGAGAGACAAACATTAAAATTAGTTAATTTTCTTTTTTTTTTCTAAAGATTTTATTTATTTTTAAAGAGAGGGGAAGGGAAGGAGAAAGAGAGGGAAAGAAATATCAGTGTGTGGTTGCCTCTCAAGCACTCCCTACTGGGGACCTGGTTTGCCACCCAGACATGTACCCTGGCTAGGAATCAAACCTGTGGCCCTTTGGTTCACAGGCCTGCACTCAATCCACTGAGCTACACCATCCAGGGCTCAGTGAATTTTCTTGTTAGAATTATTTGAAAAATGTTGGTTGTGAAAGCATTTTAAATTGATGGATAATATTCTATAATTAAATTTTTGTGATGAATTTAAATTCCACTTCAACTATGAACCAATAGTTAATATGGCTCATACCACTAATCTTCAAGTAACCTCTTCAGCAATAGAACACAAAATAGAATCAGTGTCATTAGGTGAACGCAAACTAACATATGAAAGCAAGTGATATATTATTTATTCAATCAGATATCTATTAGAATCTTACACAGCCTATTCAGATCTTGGTGCCTTAAGTTTTTAAATTTCATAAGCTCTTAATGTAAGACATAGTATATAACTAATAGAGAGAACACTTTCAATAATCCTATCTGAAGCCACATCTCATGAACACATATCACTTCAAAGTTGGATAAAAATATAAGCTTACTACCTTACTGCAGTTAACAATCCTAAGAGTGTAGGCATATGTACACACACACACACACACACACACACACACCTTTGTTAGCATAATAAGAATAGCTGTTTTTTATAAGGAAACTTCACAAGCAAATATCTTACAGGAAATTCTCTTGTTAAAATATTTCAGCCGTGCAGTTGATTCTAATAACATACACACATATGTCACATAATAATGATTCAGTCTATACTTCTTTTTGACTTGCAGGTTTATATATAATGGATTTTGTGCATTAAAAACACAATGAATGATACTATTTAAAATTGTTGCTACTGAGGAGTTATTTTTCTAAAGTTGGAATGAAAAAGAAAGAGTGACAATACATTGCTTTAGTTAGCACTCCCTAGAGTACGAAAATTGCCTCTTGAAAATGATGTATTCTAGCTATAATCTTTGTTTGTATTCCATGAGATACAATATGACCAATGAGTGAATCCCAATATTCTCTCATGTCGTTTCACTCCTGGCAATATGTGCTTCATCTTGACCATTTTTATGGTGAATAATTCTGAAATCAGTATACCTTCTCTTTTCTGATGTTCTGGTCAAGTCTAGAAATAGAGGCTCCCATTTTAGTTTTGCATAAAGCTGAAAAGAAGCCAAGTATGCATTTATGTCAAAAGGAACTTCCACAATAAAAGGTAACAAATGTGTGAATTGTGATAAGAATGTCCTCTTCTTGTCAGTAGTATTTCTGAGGTTTTTGTTGCTAACATCCCTTCCTCCGCTACAGATCAGGAAATTTAGAGAAAATAATAGTTTATGTTGATATTCATTTTGAATTATATGTGACAATTCCAGGACCATTTTGATCATACTTATATGTGACATTTGAATCACTGTAGTATTTGGTGATATTTATAAGAAAGAAATCATCTTATTTATATGGATACAGGTATACAGGACAAGGTCAAATTTGCAAAATTATTTTTTGTGAAATAAATAAGGTATAATTTATATAAATATATGGAAAGAAAACTCAAGAAAGGCAGAGAAATGAAGATTCTGATTACGAATGAAAAACTTCAACTTGTACTCAGTTATTCTATTATTTTTCTTTGCAGTTGTTGCAATGACTTAGTTATTTTCTATGTTCATCTTAGGCTAACAAGCCTGATAAATGTGATGTAACTTAAACAATGAAGCTTGACCATGACTATCCAAGCACAACAATATAGGGAAACTGTTTCTAGAACACATGGAACCACATGTATCAGGTATATGTGTAGATGCTGATGCAATGAAGTTGATTTTCTTCACCCATTTCTAAGGTTAAGTAAGTTGTGAGCAAAACTACAAATACATCTATGAGGATGATCCTTTACTGCTAACCAGTGTGCCTCATGGTCATTTCTTCAATAAGCTTTTTGAAAAAGTTTAATTGGTTATTAAAAAACTGTGATTTAGATTAGTAACAATATGTTAAACTGTACGCAAAAACAAAAAGATGAAAAAACAATACCTCTCGAATCATTGACTCTTACCTTTGTATGTATGTCCTTGCTCCCTGTGATTATTACAAGCAAACATTCATTGCAAACCTGAGATATCCTAGCATAGTACCTGAAACTACATGATACCAATACCTAGTTGTAGAGTTTAATTGGACTGTATTGATACTTTTAAAATTCAAAATTTCTTTTGCCTGATAACTCTGTTTATTATTTATTTTAATTATTTTTGCTTTTCGGCATTGCTGACATCAGGAATCCTCAAATTTTATTTTGCTCTGCTTCTGTTGATTTCACTGGTAGGTTGAAAAAGTTTTCAATACAGTCCAATTAAACTCTACGAATATGTGTTGGTATCAGTTAGTTCCAGGCCCTATGCTTGGACGTCTCAGGTTTGCAATGAACGTTTGCTTACAATGAGCACAGGCAGCAGGGACATACATGCAAATGTAAGTAAGAGCTAATTTTTTTCACAATCCACTTAAATAGAATCCCTTCTTTTGCCTTACTTTCATACTCTAATTCATCACACCGATATTTCAAAAATTCAAAATTATTATCATTCTGAAAATCATTTTCTGCCTGCTAACATAAGAACATTTTCTCTATTTTATTCAAAATAACAAAAAGAACACCAAAGCAATAGTGAAATGCAATTCTTGTCCAATAAGCATTGTGAAATGAAAAAGTTTGATACTTGTCAAGGGATTTTGAAGTGCATTTTAGTGATAAGTATCCTAAAATAACAAATAACATAATTAATAGTTGATGCAGCAATTCACCCACTAGAAATTTATCCCATAAATATAATCTTAGAAATATGTGAAGATGTATGTTTAAGAGTATTCACTACAGCACACAATGTAGTAACCAACAAGAATGACAAAGGAATCACCCTAAATATTAATTTGTTGAAAATTGCATAAATATCAATAAATTATTCATTCACAGTGAAAAACAAGTACATGAAACTTTTAAAAATGATGTAAGAAGCTATCTGATAGAGATTATTTAGTAAAAAAGTTACATAGTTTAATTTTAGGAGGACAAGAGACATCAAGTAATAGTTGCATATATATACCTTCTGATGTATTAGACTCTGTTTTAGGTCAGTAAGATGAGGTCTTCATATTCACTTTGCTTTATACAGTTGTTTGTACGTATGTATGTACATATTTCTTTAGTGCTGATGTAATGTCTTTGGAGCAAGCTATAAAGTACTAGCCTGAAATGCTCTGGCTGGGCTCAAATGTCAGCAACAAATAGTTGCTGTCACCAAAAACCAGGGAAGACAGAATCCGCATTCAATAAATTTCTGATTGGCCACCTTTTCTATATAGTTTGAGAGAGTCTAAGGCATGAGTAGCTTATTCAAAATCAACCTAAAGTAGTTTTGCTATAAGTACTTTAAAAGGAGCTAGAAGCTATATCCACGGTTACCCTACAATGAATATAAATTATCTTGGTACTATTTATGTTCTAAATTTTCTTTTAGACAAAGCAATCCCTATACCTCTAAAAGGGAGGGGGGGCTTCTAAATGCCATAGATTAAGGATTATATCATTACCAGACATTCTAAGTGATTAATTCTAATGTGATTTAATGGGTCTCACCAACTATTGCTCAGTATTTATGTGTATCATTGTAATTGTATTTGCAAATAATAGTAATGAGTAATAATTCTTTTTTACTTTTTAATGCTCATGAAAGTATTCTGCATATTAACTTGTTCAAAGATAATAGTTTTTTTGTTGTAAAATATGTTGACTTAGCTCTCAAGATGATTCTTTTTATTATAAAATATTTTGAAGAATTGATAAACTTATTAGAAAGATAAATCTTTATGTCAGCATTGAACATTAAAAAGAAGTTGAAAGGAGACAGTTGTTGTTGTTGTTCTGTTTGATCCCATCCTGTGGGTGGGCAGTACAAGGAAAGAAGATAGTAATTTAGGGACCTCCCAGTGGTAGGTCAACTGCCCTGGTGAAGAAGGGTCAGTAAAAAGCAGTAGGAACATCTTGTGAGTAGTTTCTAATTGAGCCGCTTCTACTTTCTACTGCATTTTATTTTAAAATAACTGATTTTTTATGTTAACAAAATTTATAAATGTTATTCTCAACCCAAACACCCCAGTGTCATAATAACATTATTACTTTGAACGACTAACGTGATGTGCAAATTTTTGTTATTTTAGAAATGGGATACAAAATGTAAGCTTTCTGTGTGTGTGCATGAATTGTCTTGGTTTTATCCTCATTTTTAAAAATATACTTATTTATTTATTTTTAGAGAGAAGGGAAGGGTGTGTGAGAGAGAGGTGGGGAGAGAAATACCGATGCGAGAGGGAAACAATTTGTCACCTCTCCTGGGAACCTAACAGGACACCTTACCCACGACTCAGGCATGTGTCCTGACTGGGATCGAACTGGTGACCTTTTGCTTTTAGGAGGACATTCAACCAAGTGACACCAGTCAGGAGTATCCTCACATTTCATCAATAACAGCATTGAGTATATAATTGGTGTTTCACAATAATTTGAACATAAACATTGAGGGCATTGATCACTCCTTTATCATTTAGTGTTCAAGATTGTTGATGAGAAGTCTACTGCTTATCAAATGCACATTCCCCCACAGGTGAACTGCTTATTTTCCCTTACTAGAAGCACTGAGGTGATTCTCTTTCTGTAGTGAAATGTCCTGATAACAGAAGAGAAACAAAGTCAAATGAAAGAGATCCAGATTTCTATGACTCATTGATTTATCTCTTTATTTTACTTTGTTGAAGTATTACTAACATAAAAACCATTTGAAGTGCAGCATTTTATGGAATTTAATACATTTTTAATGTGCAGCAATCACCTCCATTTCCTAAACATTTCATCACCCCAAAAAGAAATTCCATACTTACTGAACATTTGCTCCCTGGTCCCCTAACCTCCAGACCCTGCCAAACACTAACCTGTTTTCAGTCTCTAAGGATTTACCTCTTCTGCATATTTTATATAAATAAAATTATACACTGTATTATATTTTATTTCTGGCTTCTTTCACTCAGTATAATTTTTTGAGGTTAATCCATATTGTAGTATGTATCAGTGCTTCATTTATTTTTATAGCAGAATAATATCCCATTGTATAACTATACCAAATGTTCTTTACTCATTCTCCATTGATGGATATTTGGTTCCACATTTTGCTCCTGCGAATAATACTGCTACAAACATTAATATACAAGTATTTATTTTAATACATGCTTTCAGTTCTTTTGGGCATATACGTAGGGGTGAATTGCTGGATCATGTGATAATTCTATTTGTAACTTGCTGAGGTACCATTAACCTGTTTTTCTTTTTTTAATTTTTATTTTAATTGTTGTTCAAGTACAGTTTTCTGACTTTCACTCCCATCCCAGCCCACCCCCCCAACCCTCCCCGCCTACCTCCGATTTCCACCCTACCTAGTTTTTGTCCCTGTGTCCTTTATACTTGTTCCTGTAAACCCTTCCCCTTTTCCCCTGAAATTCCCTCCCCTCTCCCCTCTGGTCACTATTTTTCATGATAGATGAACTGTTTTACATTACCACCAGCAATACTAAAGGGTTCCAGTTTCACATCGTGCCAAGATTTGTTAGTTTTCATTTTATTTTCAATACTTACATGGTAGGTGTAGTGTGCCAACTCATTGTGGTTTTGATTAGCATTTCTCTAGTGCACAGGTGGCAAACACAAGGCCTGCAGCCGAATCCGGCCCTCCACCTTGTTTTATCCAGCCTGGCACCTTGTTTCTACCCAGTGGCAGTGCTGAGCTCCCTGCCCCTAGTTAAGAAGCAGTTACTTTTATAACAGTCCTAAAATTACATTTGGCCCTTTGAAGGCAACTGCAAGGCTGATGTGGCCCCCAATGAAAATGAGTTTGACACCCCTGGTCTAGTGACTAGTAATGTTGGGCATTTTCTCAGGTTTTTGTTGCTGTTTTGTGTATATTCTTGAGAAAGCATCTATTAAAGCCATTAAACCATTTTTTAATATGCTGTTTGCCTTTTTGTTGTGAAATTGTAAGAACTTTTATATATTCTGGACACGAAAGCCCTACCAAATACATGCTTTGCAAATATTTTTTTTTCCATTATGTAGCTATTTTTTAACTTTCCTGGTAGTGTCTTTAATGCACACAGTTTTTTTTTTTTTTTTTGTTATTTTTTTCTTTCCTAAGACATCCAATTTACTTATGTTTTATTGTTTTGCTTGGGTTTTTGGTGTCATATTTAAGAATACACTGCCAAACCCAAGATTATGGAGATTTGCTCTACATTTTCTTTTAATAATTTTATTTTTTTGACTCTTAAGCTTAGGTCATTGACCTATTTTGAGTTAATTTTCAGCCTGATTTAATTTTTATTCCAACCTTTGTCTGGTCATTCTTATTAACATTTTTGCTACATAGATTCTTTCTGTATTTCTAATCGTCCTTCTTTTATAATTAAATATTTTTCCTTAGTGAGCCTAAGTTCTTCATGAGTACAGTAAACACATTATTTAGAATTTATTTAAAGTAATTTTGTTTTCATTGTAGTGAGGCACTACTTCTTCTTTTTATTTTGCATTTTTTACTGGTGTTCAACTATAGTTGTCTCCATTTTCCCACCACCACTTTCCCTCACCCCACCCACCCCCACCTCCCACCCTCAATCCTTCCCCCCTTTGGCTTCGTCTAGGGGTCCTTTATACATGTTCCTTGATGACCCTTCTGAGTTCAGTTTTTTAATCTCAGTTACTTTCTAGTCACCAGTTTTCTTCAGACATATCATGAACATTCTTTGTTCATATCTATCACTGCTATCATGTCCACTATCCCCTAATTCATAGGTGAACTTCAGCTTCGTGCTTAAGGAAGATCCCTACGAATGAGAGACATTATTTTAGCAAGCATGTGTGGGTACTTACTTGGCAGGTAAAAAAGGCAGTTATTTTTCTGGTAAATAAATAAGGAAAATCAGTGTAAGACTTGTGATTTCCTAGAAAGCATATCTCCTGTTTCAAATTAAATGTTGGTTAGGGAACAAGGGTGGCAAAAAACAGCCAAACGATGATGCCATTTGAAAAACTGCTCTTTGGTGAACTCCTTCTGTGGTCATGTTTCTCATTTTCACTTTCTATCCCTGTTAACCTCAGAGGTTCATGTACTACAAACTCATAGACTCCTCTGTTCCTCACTAGAGTGTTATTTGTTGTAGTTCACTGAAATTTGGGCTCTTCTCTCAAAATCATGTGCTAGTAAATCCCACCCATTTGCTCTCCTCTAGGAATTGGCCAAAATTAACTAATGCATCAGTTCTTATTCTCAACACTATTTTCTTTTTTTTAATTTTATTTTAATTGTAGTTCTTGTACAGTTTTCTGTCTTCTACTCCCATCCCAGCCCACCACCCCAGCCCTCCCCAGTTCCCTCCCACTTCCACCCCCCCAGCTTTTGTCCATGTGTCTTTCATACTTGTTGCTCTAATCCCTTCCCCTTTTCCCTGGATATTCCTATCCCTCTCTTCTCTTGTTCTCAATTTCAGTGTCTTTGGTTATATTATGCTTGTTTGTTTGTTTTTTTTGATTAGGTTCCTGTTAAAGGTGAGATCATATGGTATTTGTTCACTTATTTCACTTAGCATAATGCTCTCCAGTTACATCCATGCCGTCGCAAAGGGTAGGAGCTCCTTCTTTCTTTCTGCTGCATAGAATTCCATTGTCAACACTATTTTCAATCCATCTATTTTAGTATTTCTTTTGTCCTGTTTCACTTTGTTTATGAGAAAGAATGCAAATCTAAATTTATTCTCTTATTCTATAATTTTAAATCAGAAGCCTCACAATGACTTTGAGGTAATTTGTTAATATAATCATATGTGAAATAATAGTGATTTATTTAAAACATAGGCAGTTCCAGAACACATTAATTAATTTGATGCAGAGCAAGCATATCATTGTATAATATGGAATCTGCCGAATACCTATAGTTGTGAATTGAATTTGTCATTTAGGTAAGTAATTCCAAATATTCAAGAAATAACAATTTGAGTACAAAATAATCTTTAACAATTAGATTTTATTATTCCTAACCTATGGTGTTAATATCATTTCTCATTAATATTATATATAAATGATATTAATATCATATTAAATGTATTCAATACCTGTCTTAGAGCAAATATAAGTACGAATTTCAAAAATAAGTTTATTTATTTTAGTGTTTTACCTGGAAATAAAAAATATAAAAATTCAACTAACTGGATATTTTTGAATAAGCAAGTAAATGAAATTAAAAAGTGGAGGTACAGAAGTTTTCAGATTAATTACACCATAATATTTTAATAAAATGTTAAAAGCTAAATACTAAAGATCAAAATTAATTAGATGTCTTCATAGACAAATAAAAAAGCAGAGAAAAAGACAACTTTATGGAATTTACTAATGCTTATGTGTAATATTTATTAAGCACTATCATGGCTTAGGTATTTTATTGTTTCATATATTTTAAAGAAAAAATAAGCCTTAATTCTAAGAGTAATTGCTATTATTATGATTTTATGGGAATAGTGAAAGGTTAAACTACTTGCTCAAATCACATAGCATCAATTGCAGATCTAGGATTTTAAACATGTTTGTCTGCCTCTAAAAATTCATCCTTTTAAACCATTCCACTATACTGATGCCTAGTGTAGCTTAGTGTATGATATAGCAATCCTGTATCTGCTCACTGTAGATAGATGAGTGTATGAAACTCTACCTGAAGATATGTGATAGGAAGGAAGAATGGTATCCCTATGTCCTAATACCTAGAATCTGTGATTTTAGTGCATTTTATGGCAAAAGATAATTGAAGTTGCTAATCAGCTATTCTTGAAACAGATGATAGATAGATAGACAGATAATAGATAGATAGATAGATAGATAGATGACAGATGGATAAAAATGTAACCAATAAAGAAGGTTCAGAGAGCTACCATATGAAAACCTGCTGCTTCTGGTTTTGAAGATGGAGGAAGGGACTTAAGAGCCAAGGAATCAGGCAAGGAAATGGATTGCCCGAGCTTCCAGAAGGAATGCACTCCTGTTGATAAATTGATTTTAACCTTGTTAGATCTGTGAGACTTCTCAGTTAGAGAACTGTGAGAACTGTAAGATAAGAAATTTGTGTTACTTTAGGCCATTAAGATTGTGGAAATTTTTAGAGCAGGAACAGGAAACTAACACAAGCTATAAGGACTTCTATGTACTGTAACATTTACCCTAAGCCTTGAAGAGCAAGTCAGCAAATGATACTTCAAGAAGTGTAGAGAAGACATTCTAGATAGTGGGAGCTGATGCTTGAAAAAAGGGAGGGAACCAACAGCTAAAAAATAATAGTCAATGACCAATACAATAGAGAGTGATGTTGGTTTTAGTTGACAGTAAGTGTTTAATAGCTTAGAAAAATAGTCTAACAGTTTGTTGTAAATTGTAGCTTAAATTGAGCTTTATGATGACACACGACACAGCATTTTTACTTTAAAAAGTCTTGTTGGAGTGATTATAACTTAAAAATTATCACATATTTTCTTATATATTTTACTAGAACATGTTAATTTCAGATGTAACAACGATGTTAATGTCAACAAATTAAATTCTTAACTTTACCACATAAACTTAGCCATTTAACTATTTTTCACAGTCAGCTCCTCCAAAAAAATTAGGGGAACTTTTCCCTTCTACCTCACACACCATTGTTCCACAGTGATTCTATTTTTGGAGGACTTTAAATTGAGTAAACTACTTTGATAATATTTCGGAACTTCTTTTTTCAAATAAAAACTAATCTGGGCAAACTGTATATTGCAGATTTTTCTACAGATTCTTTTATTAAGAGTCCAAATGCAATCAACATCATATATATATATATATATATATATATATATCCTGTTTTCCCCACATTAAAAAACATCTGTCCTGAAAAATGAGTAGATCCTGTGATCATCCAGTTAATAGAAGTGTTTTACTTCAATGATAATTTTCAACATATTTTAAAATAACCAACTCAACTTGGGCATTATTTTAGTCTTTACAGACTTATAAGCATATGAACTAATACCAGCTTCTATCTGTTCTATGTAATCTTCCTCCATTTAACATGACCACAGAAAGGGAGTTCTTAAGATTCAGAGCGATGATTAATTTTTTTTCCAAATGGGGGCAGTTGGGTAGTTACCAAAAAAGAAGAAAATATTTAAATTTTCCAGAACTTTAGTTAGAGAGGGAATTAATACTCAAAATTGATACTAAATCACAAATGAAGGAAGCTGTGGAAAGTGTTACTGCTAATTGGAATTTATAAGTTACAGAAAGGAATGAAACACAATAATGAGGAGTCAGGAAATCCTGTTTTAAATGCCTTTCTTCAATAAAAGTCTATCATGACCTTGGGCAAGGTAATTAATCTGTTACTATAAAGAATTTATACTCAATTATATTGAGATGTAGGTGAAGAAAGAAAGCCAATATGGGTATAGTGTAGTGAGTGAGGAGGGAAACAATGAGTAGATAATTTGAAGATGTAGAAAGAAAGATGGTCACGTAGGTTCTTGGAAGTCAGTAATTTTTGGTTTTATTTGCTTCTTTGGTACATGTGTGTATACACATATCTGTTGTGGGGGCAGGGGGGACAGTGGGGGAAGGAGCAGTAGAGAGAGAAGAATGACTTATTAGAATGAAAAGCCACAGATCTGCTTAAAGCAAGTGATTCATATAAACTAAATCTAGTTTGAAAAAAATTACTCTCTGATTATTATGTGGAACATGGAATTTGAAGGAGAAAGACTCAGGGAAAGTGGGTGGAAGCTACTGAAGTAATTCAAGTGGTCAACATTGGTGGCTTGAACTAAGTTAAAAGAAAAGATTGAGATGATGGAGTTTACAGATAGAGTGGATAAAGGAGATGAGAGAGACAGGGAGGAGATAATTTTGATGCAGTTAATCATACAAAGGGTAGTGCTATTGTCTACAGTGGAGTGTATGGAAAAGGCGAGGTGAGAGGAGGGCTAAAAGAGAAGTAAAGAACTCTATTTGGACCATATAAAATAAAATATGGCTTATTTGACACATTTATGGTATGGAAAGCAGACATCAAGATACTAGATTTGAAAAGAAAGTAAAAGTTATGAATGAAATGTCATTGTGAGAGTGCTTACATATAATTTGTCTACAAACCACTTGACAAGGTAAACTACTTAGAAAGTACAAATAGAAGACAGCAATAAGAACTCATTATTGTATATGATACATTTATTAGGGCAGTATCTATGATGATATCTAAGAGAAATGTTTTGTGAATTCACTTGTAGTGTATTACTGCATCAATTTTAATTAAAAATATTTTTGAAATATAATGGAGAACAATTTAATGGAATGATAGTTACCATTTAAAATTCACACTGTAATAATTGAATCAAAATGATATAAGGTTTTTGTATGTCAAATTACCGTCTTATTAGATTTTCTAAAGAAAATGATGTACTAGTGTAAACTTTAATGTTTTGCAATAAGAAATGAGTAAATATGTTGCAGAAACATAAAAGCTCCTATAAACACTGAGGTTACACTGACGTCAATGAGAAGCATTCACTGATGCCAGGATGTTTTATGCTCATACCACATAAAGTGTTAATTATATAACATGATTCTTAGTTGTATATTTATTTTAATTTCCTTGCCATTTTAAAACAGCCTTGGTATTCAGTTTTGACTTTTCTCTACTTAAACTGGGTGCTCCTAAGGAATTGAGACATTTTGGGTTAATTCAATGAGAATTAGTGTCTTAAAACAGAAAATTTAAATTCCTAGAGAGAATTCTGTTTTTATTTTAATTGTACCTGTGTATTGAGGATGAAAGTTTTGTGGGCATGATTGGACCACAGAAAGAGGTAGCTGTGAGAACAGCATTGGGATGTCACTATTAAGGATTGATTAATGATTGTCCTTTCCTTCTGAGCAAAGACAAATGATAAGGAATTGTCAAGTCAGACTTGCATAGAAAGACATATTGCCCAATATCAAGCTTTACTGATAATTTCAAGGGCATGTGCAATCTATGGGAGAATATAAAGTAAGAAAAGGTGCGAGGTATTCATTTCAAGTTCCCAAATCTCCAGGGAATGCATCTCTAGCACCTGTCTATAGAATAGGTCCCTAAGTAGACAGTCACCTGCTTTTAAAAAATATTTTATTTAAGTTATGAAGCATCTTCATTATGTACTCACATATCTTATGAGACATTTTCCAGAGAGCATGCCTCATTACTCATAAATTCTTGATTTAAGTACCAAAGGCAACCCTAAACCATGGTCAGTCCACTAAACACTACAGGACTTTAAAGTTAAGTATTCTCCTTCTACCAAATAACATTCATTTTTTAGGGCATCTTTTCAGCATGCTTACAAAAAGATAGGCCATGTTCACCTGCCTAATTTCAACCTCTCTCCAGGACTGTGAAGGAAACCTGTTGTAGGTGAACTGTTGAACTTCCTAGTTAATTCTCTATCCTCGGGCAATATCTCTATATTTCTAAGATGTTTTCAATTCCCTGTGCTATAGTTTGTGTTATATTTTCTACAAAGTTTAATCTTAATAACACCATACCAGTAAAATGGACTTAACTCATTCCATATTTAATAATAATTTCCTTTGTGAAGGTTCTTAACACGGTGGTATCCCTTCAGAGTTATTTTAAAAGTCTTTTGTCACTGTGATTACTCTTAACCCTCCAGTGGCCACAGTCAGTTGAACATTTTTATATGTGTTGATGTGAGTATTTATGGAATGTGTAATTTTTATAAGGCCAAATTTTCTTCCTTTTCTGGACAGTTTTCAGAAGCCTTTTGTAAAGTGATGACTTCAATTTAGATCATAAAATATTTTCTCATTCTGGAGAGTTATCATTTACACAAGTGTAGTTTTAATTTAATTCTATAAATCTATTTGCAAAGCACTTGTTCATCCTATAGCTTTGCCACAGAGATTAATACAGTAAATTCCCTGTATACCATACATTCCAACTGACTGAGATAATCAAAAAACATCATTTTGTGAATTCTTTGTCACATTTGGTTTGTGGATATAATAACATCCCAGTTAAAACAGGAAAGGGTTTGGAACACTGGCTGACAGGTGTAATAACAAAATCTTGTTTCTCTATCTATTGAAACCCAATGAGTTACACCATTGTAAAGACTTTTTTAATCCATAATATTCCAGACTTTAAAAACCATGATAAAAGCCACACTTTTATGTGATGTCTTACTATTGCTGAAGTTTAATACAGTATTCACACAATTGCATTACTTTTAAAAAATATTTTATTTATTCATTTTTTTTTAGACAGAAGGAAAGGGAGGGAAAAAAACATCAATGTGTGCTTGCCTCTCTCACACCCCCTACTGGGGACCTGGCCTGCAGCTTGGCATATGCCCTGATTGGGAATTCCAGCTGGTGGCCCTTTGGTTCGCAGGCCAGTGTTCAATCCACTGAGCCACAGCAGCCAGGGCCAAATTGCATACCTTTTATTTGGCTGACTAAACCACACAGTTACTGGCCCTTGAAGCCACCAGGGATTACGACATCAGATAGACTGTTCGTATAACAAATAAGCCCTCTTCCACCACTGCTGACAGCTCTGCTAAAGTTATTACTTAATTAATTAATTAATTTAACAAGAGCTTTGTTTTCTCTCAAGCTCAATTTCCAGCCAGTCTCCTAACGAGATTTTCCTAATGTCCTTATATGAGTTAGCAAAACTGTTTCATCGTACTGACAACATTCCAGGAATGTTATTTTAGTCCTATTCAGAAACTACAGATGAGCTCTTACCATATCCACAGAATATTTTAAATGGGCCAGTGCTCATCAAGTCACGATATACATTTTTGCAATGGCAAAATGAGCAGAAGTTCAGTGTTTCTTCTGTAGGATTATCAATTACTGAAGTCTCTCCCTCCACTTTCCATTTCCACTTTTCCACTTTTTATTAGACTGGAAAGGGATAATAACTAAGAGTATCATTTTCTTGCCCTGAGATGCTCTCTTGGAAATTGCATAAACACATCCCTCTGGTACACTAATCATTTTATGACTACCTTTTCCTTTTGTTATATCTCACATTTATATTTATTATTTTTCCACCTAAGGTTGACTGTTAATTTAGCTGGCATGTCATTTACCTATGGAGATGGTAATAAAAGCAGCCTTACTCACACTTCTCAGCCATTTTCCACCCCTGTCTCTAGGCAGATTAGGGATTTGGCAGGTAGAGGATCTAGGACAAGCCTTTGCTTAATAATGGAACTGAATTTATAGGTAGCTTTAATTAGTCCACAAGGGTTGATGTTATGACTCATCTTTAAATACTGTTAGAAATAAGTGCTGGTAAATTCAGTTACATCAAAATTAGACCTTAGGCATTAATCATATACATTAAAATTTTAAATTGGCCTGGCATCACTGGATAAGGAATAGTGGAGGGAAAGGTTTCACACATAGAAATGTGAAGTGTTTGTAATTGCATCCCCTACTCCTCTAGCCTTATGTCTAGGTTCTACAAACGATTCTAATGACAACTCCCCTTACTTCCTGTGGTATTCAGAATTACGACATGTTCATTAAATGATAAAGCTAACCTATAGAGCCTTTTCGTCACCCTTTTTAAGTAGCAAGTGTCTCAATTGCCTATTGAATAGAGCATTTCTCCGCAAGCAATGAGATCTGTGGTACAGTCATAAAAGATGTTTCTTTGATTCTTTCTGTTTAATAATAACAGTGAAGAAAATGTGTAAGTTACTCAAGAGGAAAAATATACCTTTAAGGGTGATGTAAAACATACTATTCTTGAAAATATATTAGTGCATTTGAACATTATTAAAACATCAGAAATAAATACTATTATTAATAGTTCTTTTTAGCAGCTGTCGGCAATAGAGCATATGTCTTTCCTTATTAAAAACTGAACAAAATGGTAGACAATTTCAAATATATTTTTAAGGGTATATGAGTATTGCTGATAGTAAGAGTTAGATATTATGACACACTTTTTGGAATTAAAAAGTTTAAACAGAAATAATTTAACCATTAGTAATCACCATTAATAAGCATTAATAATAACCATTAGTGGTCTTATATGGATTAAGTTGTTGTAGTTTCCCATTGACTTTAATCACAGGACAGAGCAATATTAAGAGACCCTCTAAGGGACCTTGTGTTTCCATATACTCTTCCATGCCTTGCTTGGGGAGTATCAGTGCACTTTTCCCTGCATGGTCAGTACCAATCACCCCAGGCCGTACAGCTCCTTTCTTTGCCTCTTGATTCAGAGGCATGAGGAATCCAAAGTGACCAAGGAATTGTTCTCCAGTTCAATGGAATCATTTTAATGTCTCTTTGTAGACATTCCTGTTTCTGGAATTAAAAACTTTATTCCATCATATTATAAGGTTGCTGGAACTGGGAACAAAAATTTTGCTAGTGGGTCACTAATAATATTAGTGGTGCCACCCCTATTTTGATCTCTTGATTCTTAGACCCATGAGTTCAGTACCATATACTGGGGGCTGATTCGGAGCATATGTAGCCTTCTGTAGAGACCTGCTTCAACTCTGTAGGTATTAGTTCCCAGTCGATACAGTGATTGAGTTTTCAGAAGGCCCTTCCACAAGCCTGTCAAATCAGGATGATGTGAACCATTGTAAAACCAATTAATTTCATGAGCATTCCACTCCCATTCAGTTTTGCTGTGAAGTTATTTCCTTGATTAGAATGTTGTTATTTATCATGATGATGGTAACACATTCTGTAAGTCCATGATGGTAACTTTGGCTGAAGGATTGTGTACATGGAAGGCAAATCCATATCCGGAGCATCTACTCCAGTAACAATAAAACATTGCCTCTTCCATGATGGAAACAGTCCAATGTAATCAATCTGCTTCCCGTGGAATGGTGTCATCTCAGGAACTCAATGTTAGTCAGCTGCTGGCAGATCAGGCATTCAGCAGTGGCCAGATGGCCCTGAGTGAGTGGACGTCGGAGCTGCAGAGATCATGCCTAACTTCCATCTCTGCTCGCATGGCCAGTTTGTTCATGAGCCCACGAGATGGCAGGAGTGGCTGGGGAAAGAGACAGACTGGTATGCTCAGAACAGTTCATTCAATCTACTTGTCATTAAGATTCTAATTAACTGAAGTCATCCTTTGCTAAGCATTCACAGGGGATGCATGTTTTTTGCACTTTTAAACAGATGTGCCCAGAAGATTCTTCCTCAAATTTTTTTTTCACCATTTTTTAAAATCATGGTCTTTTCAACTTGTTGAACATCCAGCCAGACCATTAGTGACAGCTCATGAATTGATACAACCAGGCGTACATTGTGAAGCTCTGCCTACTTAGAGGATTTCCCCTCACCACTGTCCTTTAAGGATGTTTGGGAAAGGGGACTATAATGATTCAGCTGACCGCTATTTAGTGATGCCTGAATATCACGAAGTATCTCTAAATCAGGTCCAAGACTTTTCTTCTTATGTCAGCTGATTGAAGGAATTCCTTGTGAAACCACAGGTACAGCCTGAGAGGGAGAAGACAGTGTAGAATGGGTACCATAGGCATAAAGGAGGGGAGCAAAACATCAGTGTGCTCTTGCTTCTCCTGAGCTCTCTACTGGGGACCTAGCCCGCAACCTAGGCATGTGCCCTGACTGGGAATTGAACCAGGAACTGTTTGCTTTGCAGGCCGGTGCTCAATCCACCAGCCCGGGCTGAATGAATGTATGATTTAAAATTAATAATGTAATTGATAAAGAATTTCAGGATAATAGTTGAAGTTTTGTAATGTTGCATAAGAAAATAACCATTGGGAGGATTCATTCTTAAAATGAAATTGTGAATTAAAGACACTGTTTTAAAATATATGTTTAATTATGTGCTAAATTATTCTTTTAAAATGGTGTTCTAAATGAACAGAATAAAGAGCATATATATCATGAGAGAAACTAAAACAAGCATGAACAGGTTAATCTAAATAATGATTTTAACATATGAATTACTAAAATTATATTGTTTCTCAATATATTTTAGTTTGTAATTGGATTTTAATAAATCTAGACGTACTTACTCTGAAAATCTTGTAATTCCATTAATATTTTAATTTATCTTGGACATTATCTTCTGTCTAAACATCATAATTTTAATACTGAATTTTCCTTACAATTTTTAATTGAATATAAGCCATTCAGAGAAATTAACATAAATATTTTACAAAAATAAATAAAATATGTAATACTTAAAAGTAAAGAAAATATTTATAAACTATATAACTGCTTTCAATATTGTATATTTGTTGAGTATTTTTATAAAAATGTATAAAAAGTTTAAACTATACTGTATCATGTATTTTAACATGAATGTCTTAAATGATTTATGTCCATATATATACACACACATATATATATAAAATCATGATTTTAAGGGCCAAAATTAATGCCATTTGGTTAACGAGCCTAACCAAATTCATAAGGTGAAAACTTTAGCTCTTTGCACAAGTTTTGCCAAATTAGGGCTTGTAATACATATCAATTCTCAATCTACCCACCTATCAATGTTTTTCATCCTTTCCTCATAATTTCCTCTCATTACAAGTAGCTTTTCTTTTTCCCCTCTTAGAAGAAAAATACTAGCAGTGCAAGGATATACGTTTGACAATATTTGTTATAAAATAGCTTGAAAAATATCCATAAAATTCAGTCATTCAAAGAATGTTGTTTACATAGAGATTTTTAAGATGTAATATATGTAAAAGATGTTTTGTATTATTTATTACCTGATTTTTCTCATAATAGATTATAATTAAACATGTTGTGTACATGTGAAAACATACTGTGTAAAAAGGAGGAAATATTTGGGATAAAATGTGTTGAAATTCTAGCTTTTTAAAAGAATCTCTTTTTTATTTTCCAGTTTAGTGGGCATGGTAAACAATTTCAAAAGTGATGGATATCATAATAGAAAGTGAAATGCTTTATAATTACAGAGCAGTCATGTCTATTTTAATCTACAGACTTTATTGCATCAGCATTTGAGGGTCTCTATGGAGTTAGGAAAGGCATCCCTAAGAAGAAAATTTTAAAATGAGATATGCAAATATTTACTAGGGGAAAATGCAGAGAAAGGGAAGGATGTTAAAGTGTGAGAGAAACATTTGCCAGCATCAGGTGTGAAGAACAGTTCTCAGAAATGAAGAAAATAAAATAAGGCAAAAAATGGTTTATAAAGAATGCCTAGCTGAATCGGTAAAGGTGGTAGCATCCCATATTGGAATGAGGACTGGATTATGGATGATGTATCCCAAATTAGAATTACAATAAGAGTGAAGATTCTTTTTAAGAGGAATATCATGCCCATTAATAAAACAAGTTTAGTAAGCACACGTGTCCACATACACACACACACACCATTTGCCTACTATGTTTGCCGACATTTGCATGAGACTAACACTGCTTTGTAAGGCTAGGTTCATGGTGCATACACACTGTGCCTGGTTAATTTTCAAGCTGGAACCAACATGACCAGACTAATGATTGTAGATACAACTTCTTTAGTGTGAGAAACTGTTTGGAGTAAAGCAAGAGAGGGGGCAGGCTTCATTCGGGAGATCGTTCTAGTGGTCTAGCTAAGATGTGATAGAACACACAGCAAGGGTGCTACTATGCCGTGCCAATGGAAGCAGATAGTGAGTGAGGAAGATATTTCACAGAAAAAGGGCTGCAGATGGTTATTTTAACATTGGAGTAAAAAGCAAAGGAGAAGTAAAACGTGAACTCCAAGTTTTTAATTTTGGCTAACATAAGAAACACATCTAAATAGTCAGATAATTAAGAATGGAATGTGGAACCAAAGAAATAGATGGAGCTGGGATGTAATAAAAATTGTGTAGTATGTAATTGAAGATGACATAACAGGTACAGGGTAGCTAAAGCTCAGGTTTCAGAACAGTTAAATTTGCAAACATGTTAAGATTTTTTTACAATGTAAACTGTCTGTGAATATTTGATTCACTTTGCCTGTTTTAAATACTCAATGAACAGCCTTCTGCATTAAAAGGTTTATTACTAAGATGTGTATGTATCAGAAGGAAGATAATTTTTTTAAAAAATCCTAATATTTTTATTAAATTATTTACATGACCAATGGAAAGGCCCTGTGTCACTTGAAATTTGAAATGTCTGTAAAATGTTAATGTCAAAACAAGAAGGAGGGAACACTGATTTGAAAGAGTACCCTCCCAAAGTCTTACAGGGACTAATTAACAAGATCAAAACCCTCTCTCTCTGATTGGACTCTCTAATGACAGAAACCGTGTCTATAAACGGTAGGCTGAAGGAGCTAAACCACTTTAAAACTACAGTATTTTTCCTGAACTTATCAGCATTATAAGTTCAGAAATTCCTCATATTACTTCTTTGAGTTTAGTGATTTTAAATGTAATCAAGAGTCTATTAGTATTTTGCACTTAAGATCTAGGTTAATAAACTTTTTTTCTTGTTGATGTACCAGAGGTTCAAATCTTGGTAACATTCTCTTCAAAAATATTTTTGAAACACTGTGTTTTGAAAAAAAAAAAAGATATATTCATTTTCATCATGTTTTATTTTGGTCCCTAATGTGTATAAATATAATTACTGAAAGGTTTTGAGAATGTTAAAACTGAAATGTTGCGTTTTCCCACAGTGAAAACTGTGATAACCATTGCAGTCATTGTCCCAGTGATGTTATGTGGAGATATATTGATTTGTGCCAAACTATTTTTTCTTTAATAATAATGCATATATTTATAGAACTCTTTTTTTGTTTCTACTTCTTTAAAGCTTCACACTGACCAAGATAAAGGAGATGGAAATTTAAAATACATATTAACAGGAGATGGGGCTGGCAGTATATTCGTCATAGATGAAAATACAGGAGATATTCATGCTGCAAAGAAATTAGACAGAGAAGAAAAATCCCTGTACATTCTTCGTGCCAAGGCTATAGACAGAAAGACGGGGCGGCAGGTGGAACCTGAATCTGAATTTATCATTAAAATACATGATATCAATGACAATGAACCAAAATTCACAAAAGACTTATACACTGCCAGTGTTCCTGAAATGTCTGGAGTAGGTAGGTATATGTTAATCCATGTAAATTAACTTTTTTATGTGTTTGCTAAGGTAGTATAGACATTCAGACATATGATGTATAGCCTGTTTCAGGATCAGAACTATAACTAAAACTAGTATTTAATGCTATCTATCTCACTTTTAAGTATATCCAATGCTGTAGATTTTAATGTTTCCTGCTATGTTGTAACTGATATCTAAAGTGATTAGTAGTGAGGACAATTATTCTGCTGCATTTCAACCATTTTCACCTCAACTCAACTGCCATTCAAATGGTAGTCAAGTTGAGTACATTTTTTGTCTAAAATGAAAGGAATACAAATAGTATCAGTAGTTTGGGACACTTTTGCTTGCATTATTTTGCATAATAACAGCTAATGCTCTTGCATTTGACAAATTTCTTTTGATCATCTCATTTTATGACTGAAACAACATAATGTTGTAGGCGTGGGAAATACAACTTCAAATCCCCATTCTGTTAATTAGGAACCTAAGATTCAGAAAGATTAAGCAACTGAATTAAGATCAAACCACTTGGTAGCATCACAACAATATTTGAAGCCTTTTCACTTATATGTCATTTCAGTTTCTATCCTGCAAACTGAAAATAATAGTTTCGTTTTTAAGGCTACCCATAATTTTAAATATCATTTGGTTTGCATTTTTTATCTGTATGTCTGACTACATTTAGCTCCATTTTTATGAAAAGTTTAAATTAGTTAATGAGATAAGAACTGACTTTTAAACCATAGCATAGTTCTAAAAATAAACATCAAAATAGGCTTACTATAACATCTAAACTATGCAACTGATTTTCACAGATTAATGCTCTTTATTTTAATATTTAAAAATCAGCTTTAAGTATGTAATTTTGATATTATTCTAATTAATGCATCTTTCAGTCTAAAATAATTTTATGAGGAAAATGAACATATCCATGCTTTACTGAGTGACTGATCTAAAAGTTAAGACTTTTTGCCATTTAGTCAGAAGAACAGAGAGTTTGTTTAAACAGTTATAATTTCCTCTAACAGCAAATGAAATCTCATCGGGCTGAGAAAACTGCAGTTCCACTGCCTTTCAGGCATTCAGTTCAATAATGTGAAAGGGACTTATCAAATTAAAAGCCGTCCTACACAACCATAAAGCCTTGGATGAAATATGAGCAGCTGTGTTCTCTTAAATGATTTAAAATACATATTATCTTGGTACGGTTCCATGAAATGCACTGGACTGGTCCAGGAAGGTTGGCCAGGGGGCCAGTGTAGATATGCATCATGTTCTCTGTGCGATTACACATGAGATGGAGATCCATCTAAAAACTACACTCTCCACCTCGACTTGCTGCTAATGAACATTCTAATGCAGTCTGGTATCCTTAAAAAGACATTAATGCTTTTCTTGTTACATACATTTTGTCAGATATTTTGACACTTAACAGTATGAGAACTTTCACCTTTCCTTCTCTGAAAAGGTGTGATACACCTATAGGAGTAAAATAGTATAATTGAGATGAGAGAGATATTTAGTTATAATATAGTTTGATAATAATTGCTTTAATTTGTAAAACTTTGAATTTTCAATACATTGCCTCATTTTAAAAATCACAGCATTCGTTAGAGAACATTGCTATTTAAACTAAATTACCTGGGTTTTCTCCTATATTATTTTATGTATTTAATGTAGTATTACCCAGACAGGAGTGTACAAAAGTAGGCTTACAGTTATAATACAAATAATACAATAATTAATGCATAATAATACAAGAATGAACTCCATTTCATGTATTCACAACTGTAAACCTACTTTTGACAAGCCCTGTAGACTTAATTCAAATATGTTCTTCCTCATCTCAAATACAAATACAGTCTAGATTCTATTAATAATTAAGATGTATGTAGCAAGACATATATAGTAAGACCAGGAATGGACTAAGCACAACTATACTTTATTTTTTAAAAGCCTTTGTCTTGCTCAATGCTCATAATAAAATATAGAATATAAAAGTTTATGCATGGAAGAGGGATTGTTTGTAATCTTGTCTAAAATGCCCCTCCTATAAAGCAATCCATACTTCATTTATATAAGATTTAAATTATGAGCAGTAAAATTTCCGATAATTCCAGGCATTAAAAAATAAGAATTTGGAGCATTGCCAGTTGCATTTCTTCCATTTCTTTAACAACAACAACAACAACAACAACAAAAACCCCTAAAAAACAAAGCAGGCGATAGTATAGCTCTGGTTGCAGTTTTTGGTACTGGTAAATAAAGATAAGATCCACAGGGAAGTCTTAGTCCTATTTATGCAGAATAGCTATTATTCCTTACTACTAATATTAACATCACAGCATTACTTGCTTCTTCCTTGGCCCACCCAGAGACTTTATATGTGAATCTATCCTTAAGTACACACAGTAGTTACATGTAGAAAATACACTTGATTTTTCATATATTTTAAGAAATAAGTAAAAATGAGCTCAAAGGAGTTAAACTAACTTGGTCCACAATGCACACAGACAGTTTATTACTATACATTTTTTTAAAGGTTGAACCTTGGCTGGTGTTGCTCAGTGGATTGAGCATTGGCCTACAAACAGAAGAGTTGCTGGTTTGATTCCCTGTCAGGGCACAGGCCTGGGTTGCAGGCCAGGTCCCCAGGTGGGGGCATGCAAAAGGCAATCAATCTGTGTTTTCTCTCACATATAGATGTTTCTTTCCCTCTCTCCCTTCCTCTCTGAAGTAAATAAAATCATTTTAAAAGGTTGATAAATGACAAATAGCAGAAATAGCAGGATGAATATAATGCTTTACTATTTTCTCCGCTGTAAGATTTTTATGCTTAGGCAAAATGCAGTTTGAAAACTTCTAATTTTATTATAGTCTTAGTAACTCCTCAAAAGCAGCTTGTTGCTAATTTTATTCTTTTAATTAGAATGTCCTGCTCCCTCAGTAAAATTACATACAAATAAGAGTAGATGTGGGAGGAAGGAACTGCATTTTACAGTAAGATTTTCTAGCTTTTTTTGGTGAGTTACTCTCTTACTTAATTAAAAAATAAACTCATCATAATTTTGCAGGTGTGATTTCCTCTTCTTTTCCTTATACAAATAACCACTCACAGGGAGGAACTGAAAGGGTGTCAGACTATGTGTAAACCACACACTGCAGTTAAAGCCCATGCATCATCCAATAACAAAGACGGCCTCTACAAATGAATAAGCACACAATGGTTTAATTCTAATACTATTTTTTAGCATATTAGTGAATTTGATTTAAGTCAAAGAGTTGAAAACTATTAACTATTAACTTTGAGGGTGAATAGACTCTAATGCAAAAAATAAAATATTTTTTACTAGACCCTTCTTTCCAAAATTATCCTCTGACACTCTGTACTATTCTCTTCTTTCTGTTTATCTTTGTCAATATATTTGTATCTCCTTTTTCTTTCTTACCTCCTCTTCTTGATTTTTCCCTCTGCTCATGTTTCTGTAAAAATCATACGCATTATTTTATTTTAATTATCAGAATCATGTGCCCCTCTCCCTTTTTAGTTGAAATCCAATGATTCCAATTAACTCTTGAAATCTGAAACACAATATCATCTTCTGAGCAGAATGCATGATCTGGATAATATCCGAAGATATAAAATGAAAAATGAGATATGTGCTAATTCAGGAACGTAGTTAGAGGTTCACCACCTGTGAATTTGATATGCAACATGTACCATAACATGCACAACACCGGACAGGCCATTTAGGAAAGCATTTAGAATGAAGTTTCTTTCCTCAGACTGGCGAGGTTGAATCCCGTCCCCATCACCCCCTAGGTGTGTGATCATTAGCCACCTCTAAATGCCCAGGGCCTAGTACTATGTTTATTATTAGGGTAAAGTAATAATACAAACCAAGTGCCGAGAACTCTGCACATTGTAACGGGGCGGGGGGAGGTCACTTTGCTTTGGTCTAGCTAGGACATTAGTGCATTAGTGGGTATTTTCTCCATAATAAAAGAGTATACCTGGGATTGACTGAGTTAGTTGTAATGTATCTTCTCAAAGGACATACCAGTTCCATTGCAGTTAAGGAAACAGAGGCCTCAAGAAGAACTAAGCTTCTCACCTTTTGATAATTAATTCGAAGAACACAAAAGTCTTGTTAAATTTATCATATTAAATGTGTGGTTAGGAAATGAGCTGTTAGTTTAATCTTAATGTATAACATATTAATTTTCTGAATTTGCATTTACACATACATGTAAAATTCAAAAACATTCACCACAACTCAATTAGACCAGTTATGGGTGTGTAATATATGTGAGGTACGAATGTATTTGAGAGGGTATTGTCCCAAAGAATATTAAACCTATGTAAGGACTTGTCAAACCTTTGAAGAACCATATGCAGTACATTGGAAAATGTCATACAAACTCATTTTTCCCAAAGTAGGCTTCAGTTAATAGTAGTTTTACAATTATGCTTTGGGTCTTTATAGAGAGCTAATGAAATATAAGAAAAGTTTATCAACATATTATATTATGTTTAGCTCCTGAAGCTAATTCCTTTAAGACTTTAAAAAATCTTTTAAGGAGATTATTTGTAAAAAAGTTTAAAGAATACAATTTAAATTTTATAAAATAAAATTAAACATAGATTAATGTTAAGTTACAGTATTGCACATTATAGAATTATATATTTTTTCACTGCAAAGGAAATGTCTACTGATTTACATATGTACAGAAAATAATAATATGTAGCTCATCAATAGCTATAATCAAATATGACTATTGGCTACATTTTAAAGGGAGGCAACACTTAATAATCATATATATGTATTGCATATGAAAACATTGCAGACCATTTTTTTGTCATTTTGTTTGCTTTGTTTTTATTAAAAATGGCTTCTCCATTATCATTCTATTTACAATATACAGTTAATTTTCTGAAGTAAAAAGCAGCATTTGTCTAATTGTATTCATCATTGTGATATGACCTGTGTTTCATTTTGAGGTAGCTCAAACCATGAATGCAAGGAATATTTAAATTTTAAAAAAGAATTAAAGACAAAAGTGAGTTTTTTTTCAGGCAGCATCATTTAAACAAATTTCTTCAAACTAACCATGGTCTACCAGTAGCAATTCTTTGAAAAGATAGTTTCTAATTCAGAAGTACTTAAGTGTCTGTGTTTGGTTGGGGATTCATGTAGGTACATCTGTCACACAAGTGACTGCGACGGATGCAGATGATGCCAACTATGGAAATAGTGCCAAAGTGGTCTACAGCATATTGCAAGGGCAGCCATATTTCTCAGTGGACCCAGAATCAGGTACCAGCCTTTAACCTGATCTCTTTCTCATTACATAATGCATCTGGATGTGCAATTCATTTCTATATAAGCTAGCTATTCAGTATATGTTTCCCTTCATTCCCATCATTATTACAAATGAATAATAAATTTCCCATAGTTTATAGAGATCATTTCAATCATTAGCTCTTTGGACTATGTATTGAGTTTAAATTGTGACACAAAATACAAAATTTCACAGAGATTCGGTCTAATGAACACAATACATGGAGCAGACTGGCCCCTGTCGGAGGAGAGGGGAGGGCTGGATGAAAGATGGTGAAGAGATTAACCCAAGAACATTAATGCATGAATCATGGACATGGACAATGACATGGGGAGTGACTGAGGGAGGGGAATGGGCAAAGGGAGAAAAAGTGGGAACTGTAATAGCATAAACAATATAAATTTTAAAAAGTCACAGAGCTTCATCACTTTATGCCATAGCAAATATTCAAACCTAAAGAATAGGGCAATCATCAAAATTAAGCTGATCTGATGACTTTTGAAGTTCATTTTTTATTAATCAAAAGATATTCATGTTAATTTAGAAAGACTCATTTCCTGAACAGTAGCCAATGGAAGAATTCTTTCTGTTCTGTCAATTGCATTAAATTGGTTAGAAATTGAAGTGCACATTTAAGTACACCAATATTTTATCTCTTTGTTATGATTAACCTCTGTAAAATGGACCTTGCTGAGGTTAAATTTAAAAATCAGTGATTGAATTATAAAATATGTCTCTACTTTTCCAAAAGGAGTTATAAAAACAGCATTGCCGGACATGAGCCGCGAAAACAGGGAGCAGTACCAAGTGGTGATCCAGGCCAAGGACATGGGCGGCCAGATGGGAGGCCTGTCGGGGACCACCACCGTGAACATCACGTTGACTGATGTCAACAACAACCCCCCTCGATTTCCCCAGAGTAAGAAAGGTCTCAGTGGTTTCATGTCCAAAGGCTTGTCCAACACATCACAAACAGAGGCTAATAGTTGTTCTAGTGGTTTCACTTCATGTTTTTGCATAAAGGCAAATCTGCCATATTTGTCCCTACAAAATATCACAGTTTCCCTGAAATTGAAAATCATTATGGTCATTATTATCAGTGAGGAGTAGGTGGTTAGAGAAAACATGCAAATGATATTCTTTTGGTAACTTGGTCTTCTTCTATACTTAGAAGAGTAGTAAAATTTTCCAGACTGCCTTTTGCAACCTTCACTATGACCAACTTTTTTTTCTTATCTCTTTCTTGGTTAGGAGTGTGGACTCTTGAATCTCACTACCTGGCTTCAAATCTCATATCCACAATTTGTCTCGCCTCAGTTCTCTTGTCTGTGCATAAGAATTATAATTCCTTATTTAATCAATTCTGAAACAGACTTGGTGCTTTAACAATCTCTGAAATCGGATACCATATTAAAGTCAATGCAGGTTGCTTCACTTGGCAGCATTTTTCATTTTCTTAGAGGCCCGAAGAGTTATGGTTACCGTATACCTTGTCTGTGATGGCATCTGGGACATGTCCAAGTTTGCTGGTATCTGCTGCCTACTTGTGAAGGTTAAATCAGTCAGTGCTCTTTCAGTCGAGCCTTTGGTATGCCATGAGGTCCTACGGAAAGAGATTTCCACGCTCTGCTGAAATTGTTTCCATTTTGCAATAAATAAATGTATAGAGGTCCTTATCTTACAATGTGCTATTAAAGACCTTGAATTTAAATTCATGACATCAATTCCAATATAGTAAAACATTTTCCCAGGCTAATCAAATTTAAAATATTTGATGATTCAGTTATGGATGGTAGATTTAAACATATCATAAAAGTTAAAAAATCAAGTGTGCTAAGAACAAGAATAGTAAGCCTAGTCAACATAAACCTAAACTTTGTTTTCAGTTTCCGTAACTATAAACCAAAAAGTATGATTTAATGAATTCTCAAATGGTTTGTCATTCTCTAATTCATGATCTATTATAAACTTAGCAAAAAGTTTGCACCTACAACAGCAATGAAAATCTATCCCCGAGTTAAGCATATTGAAGGCATAATTTCATGCAATCTTTATAACAAACTTATAAGTCCATTGCTATCATTATCATTATGATTTTACAGATGTGGAAATCAAGGGTTAAAGAACTTAACTAATTTGCCCAATGATGGAAATTTCAACCCAGGCAGTTATGTTTAAAAGTCCCTCTTCTTAATCATGTTGCAACATGGGAAAAAAGCAGACTTTGAAGTCAGACAGCCTTTGTACCGCATTCTGCTTTCCCCAGTTTTACAGGATGATTTCCCTGAGCCTCACCCCTGAAGACAATATACATACCTTGGTCCTAAGAAAACTAATATTGGAATTAAACAAGTTAACATAGACAGTTTTAGACTATATAGAGTTCAGCACATATGACCTATTTAAAAATTTTTCTAACTTTCATTGATATATTTTGTAATTGTTTTCCTATTTGTATTTAGAATAGATAGTCAGAAACTATATAAAATGCTCTCAGGGATAGCACAGTGCAAAAGAGTGGTTGGCTAGAACTGCAGGAAACAGAAACAGCCATATATCCCACTTAAAGGTGTTAACACATAATATATAAAAATATAAATTTATTGCCTATCCCTGAGTTAGAATATATCACAAATGCTTAAGAGGTTAAAAAAGCTAAATATTTACAATGTAGCTAGAGCTTTCAATGTTTTCACAAACATTTTCATATGTATTAAATTATTTAAAAGATTTATTTGGCTCTTGCCTTTGGTCAAAGTTCTGGATTCTAATACTAGGCCTACAATCAATTATCTGAATAACCTTGGGACATTCACTCATCTTTCTGGAACTTATATTTCTCATTTACAAAATGAGAGTGCTCTGCCTTTATACATTATTTTTCCAACTTAATAAATCTATGACTTTTGACAGCTTAAAATTCAATATGATGAAAAACTCTCCCAATTGAAAATTATTTAAGTAGAAAGGACAAAGGAAATAAAGGATTTTTGTTATCTAAAGATGAAATGCTCAAAAGAGCTCCTGTTTAATTTTCAGGTACGTATCAGTTTAATTCCCCTGAGTCTGTACCTCTTGGAACCCACCTTGGGAGAATAAAAGCCAATGACCCCGATGTGGGGGAGAATGCCGAGATGGAATACCGCATTGTTGAGGGAGAAGGAGCTGACATCTTCGACGTCCTCACTGACAAGGATACGCAGGAAGGGATTATAACTGTCAAACAGGTTTCTTTTTGCTGTCTTCATTTTTCATTGAGCACTTTATTGTTGACTTTTGCTTTGCAGTTCAGGGAAGAAAAGCCTAGGGTTTATTTTCCCATCCTTTAGATGCTGTCTGTCCTTCATGGAAGTGGGGATAGTTGTGATTGCACTTCAAATTAAACGCCTTTGTCATTGACATGCAAAGTGTGATACAAAACCTCAAATGCTTGTGATTATAGAAGACACCAATCAAACCAGGGTTAGATAACCTCCAAAGTGCATGTTTTATGTTTATCCATAGTGGAAATATACACATGCAGCCATCACTTTATTTCATGAATGTTTTAGCATATTTACATTTTTAAATATGATAGTCTATTTAAGGTAAAAAAATCTGAAGATGCTATTTGATTTGTGTTAGATTTATTGATTTTAAATGTAGTGTGGGAGAAGATTTTGAAGCTTTATATAAAATAATCCGGTTAAACATTAATCTTTCTATTACCCTGATTGCTTGCTTCCATTCATTTCTTGCTTTTCACAGTGTTAAGATTAATAAAATACTTTTATTAATACCAGTTTTAGAAGTATAGGACCTAAGGAAGCAACTTATATAAATACTTTGGTAAATCTCTACTTTATTTTATATATCTTCTCATTTTAACTTTGTATAATTTTAGTAATAATGGGAATAATAATGAATAATCTATATATACATTAGATTATAAACCTGTGACCACAAAAATGTGAGATGTATTATTAAGTGGGAATTGGTATTAATGTCTTTTCCATAATATTCAGTTATATCCTGTAAATAAGCATAAGGCACAGCAATATTTCCTAACTTATTTGATATAATTATGAAGTAATAATTGGGAAAATTACTTAAAAAGAATGAAGAATGCTGGTTATTAAACATTGAAGTTGTCTTCCATTGTCACACCTACTCTATTAGATTATTTTTTCTTATTTAATTTTAGAATTTAGATTTTGAAAATAAAATGCTGTACACTTTAAGAGTGGATGCAAGTAACACACACCCGGATCCAAGATTTCTACACTTGGGACCTTTCAAAGACACAGCTGTGGTCAAAATATCCGTGGAGGATGTGGACGAACCCCCTGTGTTCAGTAAGATCTCTTACCTGATAGAGGCGGACGAGGATGTGAAAGAGGGCAGCATCATCGGACAGGTCACAGCATATGACCCAGATGCTGTGAACAATTTCATCAAGTAAGTGTTCTGAGGAAATTTAGGTATGCAGAAAAATAATAATCTCACCATTTACAAGCTGTGTGAAAAAAATTATACTGTACAATGTTGTACAAGTTGATCAAGTACAACTACTTTCCTACAAAAAATTCTTACCTGGACTATCTTCTAAGTCCTCTACGTATATTTAATGTTTAATTTGACTTATCACTTCACAAGGGAGATCTTATTACACCTTCCTGAAGTTGAGAAGACTAGGGCACTAAGCATTTAAATAACTTGCCAAATAATTAGTCAGTGTCGAGCTGGGTTTGAAAATCAGGCTGTCAGTCTTCAGAGTCTGTGATTTTTAATCTGTTAGCTCTGGTGATTCTATCTTGTGGTACCTCTTGGATAAATGATAGTTCAAATAATAAATGATAAAAAATAAATTTAGAAAATATTCTTCTAGAAAGTTATTAAAAGATGCCTTGGAAATTGTTGAAATACCTTCTTTTGATAACAGTCACTAGGGATACCATATATAAAGCCTATTGGAGAATTAATGCCAATTATATGCTAATGATAAAATTAGTAAAAAGTAAAAAGTTGATAATGGAAAATATTAAAAATTAATATAATGTTGTATAGCATAGTGTAATACTTGCACAAAATTTGAATAATATATTAATTATTTCAAAGCTTTCCATGTGCCAGAAATTTAAATGATTCACATACATGGTGCCTAAGGAGACTGTAAATGATAAGTGAATATGTAGGGTGAGTGAATGAAGAACTGTAGATACGTCAAAGACACAGCGTGCTGAAAGACTGCTGTAGAACGCAGTATGTGTTAATGTGTGGCTAGTAAAATGAATAAAATTCTGCTTTCATAAAATTTAATTTTTAATTAAGGAAAGTAAATGGTTAAATTTGTATTGGAAAAGCCCACGTTTCCTAGCATTAATGCCGTCTTACACAGAAAATTAATAAGCACAATACTAAATATATAATTATTAATTTTTAAAGGATGTGAAGGCTACTCAATAGTGTTAATTTATAAAGCAACATGTTTCCCTAAATGGATCCTAATGAATATTTACTTTGTTGGTTGATTAATATATTACAGTTCATAAAATTTTAATCTGTAGTTAAAACTCAGAATATATATTAGCTTGAAATATTTGGTTAATTTTAGGTTAATTACAATACAATTCACTCAAAATTTTAAGATGAATATTTGCATTCAAATTATGTATTATGTGTATCACTCAACATTATTTACAAACATGATTTAAAATAATAGCAATGAATAGAAGATTATTCTGACAATTTTTATCAGCATATGAAAAATTCATTTAAATCCCTATATTAGATAAAAGAAAATTCCTAAAATGAAGTGAATGGTAATCTAGTTTCTCCAGTGATTTATGTATGTGTACCAGAATGTTTATATCCAAAATAATGTTTATTTTTATTTAATTGAAATTGTATGTGGCTGTTTTAGGTTCATTTATTTATTTTTAAATTAATAGTAGAAAGCTTTAAGTATTTTCATGTTTTTTCCAAAATTGCAATTGAAATAAATCACCACATATTATAAAATGATAAGGGATTATTCCTATCAATAGTTAGCTATAAATGCTCAATGAGTATCTGTCCTTAATGATTTTAGCCAGATTCAATAATAATAATGAAATAATAATAATAGTCAATGTTGGCTGTGCCTTTATTTCTTCCTATTTTCAGGCACCAAAGTCTTTGGTTAAATTTCCACAGTCATGCTTTTAAAAAGTTGTTGATTGTGACTTTTGTCTATGAATGTCACCAACTGTTAGGAAGGTTTGGACAAGTGGCAGTAGATTAACTCTTTCAGATAAAAAGTAACTTATTAACAAACTACTGAGCATTCATCAGTATGAATGAGACCAAACCTTAATAATCTGTGTATGCTTTTCTCATCCCTTTCGTATGATATCTTGGATATCCGGAATTCAATGAATGGTGGTTAAATTGAGAGAGGCACTCCGACCTCTCGTGTTGCCAAGGGTATTTTTTTATTCAGAGGACATCAGGAGTTTCATCAAGCTGTATCAGTTTAACATTCCCCACCTACACAAAATTTTTATTAATTATTAAGTAATAAGCAACCAAACATATGTTCTGTGATTCTAATTGTGGTATGAAATTCATGATATGAAACTGTCAAACAATTTGCCTATGTTTTCCTCCATAAAAGAATTGTTAGCTTGTTAAACATTTGCTGTGAACTAGAACTGTCTAAAATGCTTTCTATTTTAGCTCATTGAAACCTCACTGCAAATTTATAAAGTAGGTACTATTGTTATGACCCACATTTTGCAGAAGTGTAAACTGAGATGCAAAGAGTTTAAGGAACTTTCTCAAGGACTCAGCACAATTAGCAAAGGGAGAATTCAAACTCTTGTTGATCTGAAGTTTAGCCAGTTCTTTAACAGATATATTGTACTCTGCTTTCTTAGTATGCTTATTAATTAAAGGTAATTAATATAATGTCCCTCATTGATTGACTAATTCAACTGAATTCAGTGGTACAAAGCATTCCTCAAAGACAAAATTATGAAAAAGGACAAACAGGACTTTTGTCCACTCAGATTTTGGTCTTGTTTCTCTTTGCTTTTTCCATTGACCACAATATGGAATTATATAAGCTCACACTCTGGACATGTTTACTTAAAAATTATAGCTTTATTTTTATTCTTCAGTTTTAACAAACCTAATGAGATATTACTGACCAGAAATGAACTGCAAAAATATAAATAATACGATTCAATAAAGCCAAGCATATTAATACACCCATTAAAACATCACCAAAATCAAGGTGATGTACAAATACCTTATGCTTTTCTCATATTCCTTTGTAATACTTTCCTCTCAAACTTCCTGGAGCCAAATCTCATTCTCAAGCTAGCACTGTTCTGCTCTCCATCAATGTGGATTTGATTAGATTGGATTTTCTTGAATTTATACAAATGAAGTCATACAGTGCTTATGCTCTTTTGTCTACGTTATTTCACTTAGTGTAACTATCTTAGATTTTTCCATATTGTTAAGATCATTCCATGTTGTTGTTTGCATCAACAATTTATTTTTCTAATTCCAAGGTATGGGGATATCACAATTGGCTTATCTATTCACTTACTGGTTAACATTTTGAGTTATTCCAAATATGTGGATATTACAATACACTTATACCCATTTACATCTCTAACTGTTTTTAATTAAGTAGAGCTCATACAATATACATATAGGAGTGTATTTTTATTAATTGCAAATATTTGACAATATCAGTTTTCTAAAACTTCTATTGCACGAAATAACACACTGTCATGCAGGTGACACAGTGCTGACAAAATTTCAGATCATTTGGAGACATTCACACATGCGTGTGTGCACACACTTACCCTGTTCTATATCTGGTGATATCAGGATACAATTTCACAAGTAAACTTTCTTGGTCAAAAAATTTCAAAAAAGCTTCTGCACACACTTTTTCTGTTCTATACCTGATTGCCTCAGGGTACAATCTCAGAAGTAAAATTTCTGGGTCAAAAACTAATAGTAAAATTGGCAACCAAAATGTGGCTGATAAATTTTAAATTCAATGCTCTCTCAGACTTGTTTTGTTTTTATGGGGTTTAAAGTTTTGAAAAGACAGTGAACAGCAGTTTTACCAAAAAAACCCTCAAGAATTATGACAGAAGAAAAGTATTGGAAACAAATGAATCTCAAAATATGTAACTGAAATTATATTGCCAAGGCTGACAACGCTTAAGGCCATTCCTGAAAATATATCATATAGGCTGCCTCCTGTTAGCATAGAAATGTATGAAAAAGATGCTTAGATATCCAATTACAGTGTGAAAACTCAGCAAAAATTTAACAAGGAGGTAACATTGTAGTGTGTGACCCTTTTGTTTGCTCTGATAGCATTTAGAAGAAAGACTGATCCCCAGAGCAGAAACAGGCTATAATAATCATCATGAAAAAACATTTTCCATGGTAAGCTTGGGAAGTAATGCTCACCCACCAGTACATCTGTTCATCAAACATATTTTCTGAAATACATCTGCCACTTGCAATATGAGATTATGGCTACAATTAGCAGCTGTTGTCAGCTTTGCTTTACTTTATTAGTAATTATGGATTCCCCAGGTTATAGGTTTGATAATAAGCTTTGCAGGTTCTGAAAAAAATGTGTTTTCTCATTTCACACCTATTTTATGCTCAAAATATTTAAAGTTCAGTGAAATTTTAAAGAGTTCTTTCCTGTCGTCAAATCGAGAGTAAGTCCAAAACAAACTTGCTAGTGAGACATGAGTTATGACTTGATAAAATGTAGTTGATTCCACCATAAGCTACAATAAGAGAATAAGTGCTTTCATATATGTGACTCCCTGATATTTCCTGATTTTATCCCAGAGATTCAAATAATAATAATTTGAAAAAAAAAAGCCACTAATATCGGCAAAGTTTGTTCAAACTTTATAGCCGCATCTCTTTTTGAAGGGGAGAAGGAAGGCTTCATAACTCACAGCCAGAAAACACGTTTCTGAAAGGCAGGACGTGGGAAGGAAAGCACAGAGGTATAGCCTAATGATACCGAATTAGTCAGCCGACAGTGTGCCTGAAATTAAGTGAAGGAAAAAGAATGCTATCTTTGACATATTTCTTCATGTTATCATTTTGTTCTGGTGTTTATAATTTAATTTACATGTTTTATTTCATAGTAGGTGAAAATACAGGGATCTGATGTATGTTTGTTAATGGTAGAACATTTTTTAAAAAGCGAACTACTAAAACCAGATTTCAGCTTCCATAGGTTTGGTTTCCTTGTGATTTTTTTCCTTACATCTGCAACCTATATGATTGGATGCAGTCTCTGATGAAGATATTTGTTCAAAAAAATATGCCAGTGATCTTTTTTTAAAATTATTGTTCAAATTCAGTGTGAAGAGATCAAGAAAATATTTTAATAGGTCATCTGCTGGATCAGAGATAGCTTTGTCCAGTGTCAAGTGTTTGTTGGGTTCTTTCTGGTCATTTGCTATAATCCAGTGCATTCATTATTAATAGGTAAACCAGAAGGTTGAAAATGGAACACTGGCTGCTAAGCAGAAGAAAATTATCCTTGGGCTTTGAATAATGGCAGCACATTCTTTGCACTAGGGCAAATTTCTGAATGTATATTGGAAGTTGGTAGTGTTAATAGTGAAGAGAGCTATTTCTAAGTCATCACATTGATAGATCTTCATGAATTCTTTACTTGAAAACAGTGCCTTTCAAGTTGGAACCTAAGAGTAGAGAAACTGAATTTCCAACTTATTCTGACTTTGTATAAGCAAGCTCCAAGTGACTCAAACCTAGATTTATACAATGTTAGAACTGATAACTATTTCCCCATTATAGAAACCTTTGTGCTAATATCTGGGGCAAGTAGTGGTGGGCACAAAGTGATATTTATTTTCCTTTCTGATCATTGATGTAAACAGCCATAAGCAAAAAATGGTTAGCTATTTATCTTTCCAATAATAGAGAGAAATATATATAGGTGAATATTGTAAATTGAGTCCCATTCAATGTGTGGATATAGTTGTTGTTTTATTTTGCTCTTTGTTTTTATTTCAGATTGTTTTTATTCTAAAGCAGAATTAAGAAAAATAAAACAGTATTTTAATGTTTCAGTGACTCAGCCCACATTCGGACCTAAATTATAGTTGAGTTGACACCTTGAGTTAAACAATCTGATTTCATTTTAATACTATTAAGCAATGGATATTAAAAAATATATATGACTCTCATCCTTCATTTCAATATATTAATGGAAACCTTAAAAATATGAACTATCTCAGATGCTTATCTGACAATGACTTTTTGGTTGAAACTAATATAATTTTTGCTTTTAGGATATACATATATAATGTTATATATTTTCATATATTCATTATTTATTAATATATCTAGGTTTCTCAATATTCTCTACCTAGGATTTTTCACACCAGAAGATAGCTAGTCTTGGGCAGTTACTGTATGTCATGGGAGTCTTTCTAAACCAATCAAATGCTTTTTATAATAATTATGTAAGAAATTCACAACAATAGTTATTGAAAAAGTGAGGGAATACTACCATTTCCAGGAAGCTGTATCATTCATTGCATTACCCTTCCAAAAGACAAGAAGGTGATAGAGCCAAGCTTCCATATTTTGGGAGTAAGGTACAAAAAAACCCCCTAAGAACATATGTTTAAATTGTTTTAGCTATTCCACATTTGAGGTGCATATACGAGGTCTGTCTGGAAATAGTGCAGCCATTGTTAATATAACAAGAACAGTTTCCACAACATCCATGTTAACTGGCAGCCAAGGAGTGTGGACTGGAATGCGTATTGGTGAACAATCATGATTTCAATCTGCTAGTCAGTGGGGGTGGTAGACGCCAGGGAGTGAGCGTGTATTGTGTGGCCATCACATTCAAAATGACTGAGTGAATAGAGAAATTAACCTGCATCAAATTTTGCATTAAGCTTGAACATTCCTCAGAAGAAACTATTTAGATAATTCAGAAGGCCACAGTTATGGGCAACTGGTGATTGGCAGCTTCATCAGGAAAACGTGCTCACTCATGCATCCATGTCTTGTGCAGATTTTTTGCAAAATATCAAATCACCCAGGTGACTCAGCCCCCTACAGTCCAGATGTGGTGCCTTGCAACTTCTGCCTTTTCCTAAAACTAAAATCACTTTTGAAAGGGAAGAGATTTCAGACCATCAGTGAGATTCAGGAAAATACAAGAGGGCAGCTGATGGTGATTGGGAGAACTGTGTGAGGTACCACGGTGCCTAATTTGAAGGGGACTGAGGCATCCTTGTCCTATGCATGATGTTTCTTTTATCTTTTATCTTCTTCAGAAAATGCCTCTATATTTCATATTACATGACTGAGTGCCTTCTGGACAAACCTTTGTATATATGACCCAAATTCACTTTAAAGCCGTATTTGTGAGTCTGAACAAATCATTGTACAAAATTTACTGGAAAATAAATTAGGCAAGCATAAGGATGTGCTATGTTAAGTTGTTTAAATTAATTTTCAATTCTAAGTTTACTAACATAGGCCTTATGTTCAGTGTAGCTCATATAATAGACTAACTCATATGTTCTTTGTTAAAACAACCCAAAACAAAAATACTCTACCATTTAGATAAATATATTTTCATCCTATTCATCCAATGTTTAAAATTTGCCAATACTTTACAATGTTCATAAACCTAAATGCATATTACTTATGTTTATCAAAGTCCACATCTGATAATAAATGTATTATAGATTTATAATTGAACTGTAATCCCTTAATTTGTTGGATTAAAAGGAGTTCATTTGTTAAGTGCTTGTGATAGATACCTAACAAATAAAGATAACATTAGTTGCTGGTTAGTCTGTTAGTTAACCATTACTATTCTTTCTTTTCTTTTTTACCAGTGAAGTGACTTATTTTGTTTATTATTATTATTTAAATTATACTTTATTGATTATGCTACTACAATTGCCCCAAGTTTCCCCATTTGTCCCTCCCTACAGTATCCCCCACCCCCTTAGGCAATCCTTACTCCATTGCTCATGTCCATGGATAATGCTTATAAGTTCTTTGGCTACTCCATTTCCTACACTGTACTTTGCATCCCCATGGCTATTCTGTAACTACCTATCTGTACTTTGTAATCTCCTCACCTCTTCACCCATTCCTCTACAACACCCTCCCATCTGACAATCATCAAACCATTCTCTGTATCTGTAATTCTGTCTCTGTTCTTCTTGTTTTGATTAGTTTGTCTTTGGGAGTCAATTGTTGATAAACATGTATTTATTGCCACTTAATTGTTTATAATTTTGATTTTTTCTTTAAAAAATAAGCCTCTTTAAAATTTCCTGTAATAATGGTTTGGTGATGATGAACTCTTTTAGATTTTTTTCTTGTGTGGGAAGCTCTTTATCTGCCCTTTGATTCTAAATGATATCTTTGCTGGCTAGAGCAATCTTGGCTGTAGGTCTTTGTTTTTCATGACTTTGGATATTTCTTGCCAATCCTTCTTGCCTGCAATGTTTCTTTTGAGAAATCATCTGACAGTCTTATGAGAACTTCCATGTAAGTAACAAACTGATTTTGTCTTTGCTGCTTTTAAGATTTTCTCTTTATCTTTAATCTTTGGCACTTTAATCATTGTGTGTCTTGGAGTGAGCCTCTATCCAATCCATCTTGTTTGGTACTCTCTGTGCTTCTTGGGCTTGCATGTCTATTTCCTTCAACAAATTAGGGAAGTTTTCTTTCATTATTTTTCAAATAGATTACCAATTTCTTGCTCTTTTTCTTATCCTCCTGGAACCCCTATGATGCAAATATTGGAATGCTTCAAGTTTTCCCAGAGGCTGCTTACACTATCTTTGTTTATTTGTATTTTTTCTTGTTATTCTGAATGGTGGTTTTTTGTTTCTTATCTTCTAAATCATTGATTTGATTCTCAGCTTCATGCACTCTACCATGAGTAACATGCAGTTTACTGCAAATTGTTCTTTTGTTCAGTTAGTGTATCTTTCGTTTCTGACTATATCTTTTTTATGCTATTGAGGTCCTCACTAAATTCCTTGAACATCCTTATAACCAGTGATTTGAACCCTGCATCTGATAGATTGTTATCTCCATTTTGTTTAGTTATTTTTGTGGAGTTTTGAACTTTTTTTCATGTGGCCATGTTTCTTTGTCATCTCATTTTGGCAGCCTCCTTGTGTTTGTTTCTATGTATTGAGTAGGGTTGTTATGAAGCCCTGTCTTGGTAGTGTTGCCTATTGTAACAGGGTCTTTTACAGTCCAGTGGCACAGCCCCCTATATCACCCAAGCTGGTCACTCCAGGTATACCCTTCACGGGAGCTGAGTACTCCCTCTTCTTATAGTTGATCTTGGTTGCTTTGGGAAGTCAAAGGTAGGGACTTATTCAGGCCAGTCAGCTTCAAGGACTGGCTAAGACAACTGAACATCAATCTCTGTCTTCCGTGGAATATCAGCTGTGCAGAAGCAGGGTGTTGGTGCTCTGACATGGTTTGTAGCTGTCCACTGGGTGTGCAGGCTCTGGGGTTTCTTGGGTGGCTCAGGCCAAGGTCAGTCCCTACCTGTGTTTTGCCTGAGGCCACCCTGCCTGTGCTTTAGAGTAATCTGAGATGGCTGCTACTTGTGCTGGGCTTGGAGACTCCTACGCAAAGCAAAGCTGTGAATCTTGGCTGGTGTGCTGCTAGTGTTGGTAGGGGGACACTTAGCAAAAGATACGGGAGCTCACTGAGGCCAGCTGTCACTTATTTGAGAAGATTTGGGATGTTGTGAAGCATGAGCCAAGATGAGCCATCCACACAGAAAATTCACTGTTAACAGCTTAGGTGGGCCCTAAGTTGGGTAGGATGTAGTCTCAGAGGGTCTCCAGGGTGGGGAAAACAGTGTTAGCTCAGTTGATGGAGTCTCAATTATGGCACCTGCCTGCTGGCTCTGTGGCTCTATTGTGGGAGGTTTAGAAAAGGGACAATGGCCTCTGCCCACCTTTCTGTTCAGGAGAAAGCTCTTGCCTTGTGCCAGGCACTTCATTTCCTCCCTGTAAGCCACTGATACATTTCAAGCTGCCAGTCCAGTGCTGGAGCTCAGTGTATGTCAGTCTGAGCAAGTTTGTGTGTGGGTTCTTTAAGAGTGACTCTTTGGAACTCAAGCAGTTTATTGTAGGGACTCAGTCCCTCCTAGTTTTTGCAGTAACCAGAAGCGTATTTTTTCTTTTCCTAATTAGTTTATCCCATGGTCTGTCATCTTGCTATATGATCTTTTTTCCATGTATTTGCTACATAAAACTCACCTAAGAATTTGTTAGAAATTCAGAATCCCAGCTCCCACACTAAACCTACTGAATCAAAATTTATTTTTAACAAGATTCCTCTATGATTCATATATAAGTTAGCATTTTACTTTTCTGTGTTCTATTTTTAAGGGTTTGTGTGAATAGTTTAGGCCCATTTAGGTGATCAATGTCAATCCTTATCTCTATATTTTAACCTTAATCACATCTGCAAAATAACTCTTATGATGTAAAGTAACATTATCACAAGCTCCAGCAATATGGAGATGGACATCTTTTATGGGGTAACACTATTTTCCATATCATAGAATAATAGGATGTCTATGGTGATGTCTTCCATAGCTATACCTAATAAGAAATAGGCATGTTGCTAATGACATTTAATCTTTATTTGGCATAGGTTGAAGGGATAAGTTGGAGAAAGACATTTGATTCAGCTTAAATATGAAGAGAGTCAATTAAAAGCAATGTATTTTCCTACAGCCCCTCTGCATTTGCTTATACTCTTAAGGACTCTGTGGACATGTGTTCTTACATGATTTTTTAAAACATAATTTCTATTTACCCAATGCCATTGACTCTCCCAAGCTTAAAGTAACTGCTTAATATGTCTCAAATGCTGCATGGGCCTGCAATAAGGTGACTAAATCAAGTGACATTTAAAAGCTTACTTACAAGCTGCCGCAAGGGTTTATGATTATAAATAATTACTTCAAAGTACATATAATCATAGAATTGAAACAGCAAAATATATCAAATTGTTTAAATAACAATTACATTAAATAAAAATTTTAAAAAGTTCTCAGCATTTTACTGGTTATGTTTTTATCAGAGCATGATGTGAATTGCCAATCGTGTGAACCAATGATCTTAAAACGGTGCTTGGGTTTCGGACTTTTTTTCCGGCAGATACTCTGTTGATCGGCACACTGACGTGGACTCGATTTTCAGTATCCATGCGGAGAATGGCTCTATTTTCACCTTAAAGCCCCTGGACCGGGAATTGTCTCCGTGGCACAACATCACCGTTATAGCCACAGAATTAAGTAAGTGGGAAATACATCCACCTGAACACATTCTTCTTCACCAAAGTGGTAGAATAATGGCATTAAAAAAGACTCTTGTTCCTAGAGTGGAATGATTATATCATTAGAAAGATCTGAGAGGAATGGTTATGAGTGTTACCGTTTTAGTTATTTTAATGATTACTAAATATTCATCCCTTTCAAGCTTGATTTTCTTGATACTTTCCTATACGATAGAAATAAACTATAACCTCATTAAATTAATCGGTTTAAGAAAGTTATCTCTTACAAATAATAGTCTATTATTAATCCTGTTCTCTTTTTATCATGCTTTCCCTGTGGACTATGGGAGACAGCTGAGATGCCCATCAGCAATCCAATCGAGTAGTGAACACCACATAAATGACCTGTTGCTAAACTACAAATGGGGAAAATGGTATCACTGCTTCTCAGTACATGAGACTGAACTTTTGCCCATGTTCTCATTGCAGATAACTCAAAACAAAGTAGCCATATTCCAGTCTTCATCAGAATTCTGGATATAAATGACCATGCTCCAGAATTTGCCATGTACTATGAAACTTTTGTTTGTGAAAATGCAAAACCTGGGCAGGTAAATAAAATTATTTTGAACTTTAAAAATGATATTTTTTTTTCTTTACAAAGGTGGGTGACATTGCCATACTTTACTTGAACATGCCTTTTTTTTATTTTTCATACAAACTATTGTCAATTGTTTGTGTCTCTAATTTTCCTTTACCACAAAACTCACAATGATCTAAAAAAGATTATTTAAATATGGTCTTTGTTCCGAAATCCATGTTAAAACAGGAAAATATATAATATATTTTAATTCATGTACCAATCCTAGCTGGATTCATAATTATGTTGATACTGAGTTATAATCATAATGGAAATACATTAAAAAAACATAAAATTGAAATAAAATTGTTCTGTTAGTATAAAGGGAATCAATCATCATTTTGTTGACTCTATTTTGTTGCTTTTAGTTGCTCATTCAGAACATTTTGGTCTAATATAAGCTATATTTTGTTTGTTATTTTTCAACTTGAATACTAGTGAGATTAAAATAAATATTATAATTCCTCTACAGAGCAATATTTCAGATAGCTCTAAAATAATTTTAAGCAAAGTCAGAATATGTTTATTTTTGACACTGATAGAGTACTTTACAAATGACAGTAATGGGATAAATTTTACTGAAAGAAATTTTAACCAATTATTTAGGTATTTCTTTAAGAAAAAGTAGGTAAATAAATTCTGTGTGATTATTTTTTAATATAGAAAATAAAAGTGAAATACAGTCTTCTATTCCAATAGAGATTATAATAGACTCACTGTTTCTGTTCCCCACAACCTTCATATATTGAAGCCCTCTAACCACTGTTGTGTATTTGTAGATGGGGCCCCTAAGGAAGCAATGGATTTTACAAAGTCATTATGGTGGGGCTCCGATCTAACAGGATTAGTGTGCTTTAAAGGAGAGACCCCAGAGAGATCATGCTCTCTAAACATGCGCACCAGAAGGCAAGATCGTGTGCAGATTCACAGGGAAAAAGCAGACACCTGCATGCCAGGAAGTGATCTCTCACAAGAAACCCACTGTGCCTGTACCTTGATCTCACACTTTTTATTTCATTTTACCAGCAATGAATCATTACAATTATTTGATTAAACATTGTTTTCCTTTTTTCTTACTTTGTAAGGTAATGAGCATATTCCCAGTTCAAAAAATGTTTATTTTTAATTTGATGCTTAATATTTATAGCATAGTTACATATTAGATTATTGATCTATATATCTGCTAATGAAAATTCACTTTATCAATAAAACATTACTTTATCAGACAGTACTATATTGAGTACTGTGTAGTACATTTATATTTATACATTACCTGGTGTTATTTTATTTGATATAATTCTCAAAGTAGGAATAATTAAATTTGAATTTTGCTCATATGCTTCCAAATATGTTAAATATCTACTATGTCATATTCAATAACTCCCATCATATGTAGATAATTGCTATTTATTGGGCAACATTGATTTTAAATGACTGTTATATGTAATACATCATAATAATTTTAACATCAACTCTTCCAAAATATCGAGGTTAAAGATTGTTTTCATAAATATGTGGCCGTTTAAAAATTTTCATAGCTATATTAGTTTCCTAACTAGTTTCCTTGTGATGGCCTCCATCACAAATTACCACAAATTAGATGGTTTAAACAGTAAAAATGAATCCTCTGACAGAGTTCTAAAATCAGTGTGTTGGCAGGTTCAGGTTCAGTCTGAAGATGTAAGTGGACCATTCTTCTTGCCCACTTCCTAACCTTGGTAGTTGCTTGGAGACCCAAGTGACTCCAATCTCTTGCCTCCACTGTTGCATGCCATTCTTCCTGTGTCTCTTTCTCTCATCCCAGTTTCTCTCCTTTTATGAGGACTTGGTGTTCATTGGATCAGGACTAATGTAATCCAGTATTATCTCATATTAACTTGATTACATCTGCAAGAGCTTATTTCCCCATAAGGGCACACTCATTGGTACTGGGGATTAGGGCTTGGACATAACTTTTGGAGGGGCACAAGTCAGCCAATGATGGCTTGTAGAGCTTCTTTATTTATTTGTCTATTAGTAGGCTTTTTTATTTGTTCATATGAGTTACTCATATGTTACAAATTAATGTTTTATAATGGTAAAGTATATTTGGTATTGACTAATAAAAATTTTAATATATACTACTATCAAATGTCTATGTGTTTTCATATATTCGATATAAATTGATATCCTTGTAAAAATTACTAAGGTTAAAAACAACATATAGTTTAGGCCTCTGATGTGTACTTTCTTTTAAAATATGCTTAAAGAATGGTCACCTAATTATTTAAAATACTCAGTCATATAATCAAAGGAACAATGTTGTTTATGATACAAATAGTACTAAATAATAGATATGAGTTTGCTATTCTGAAACAGGATATTGAGCAACGATATTAAGCCTCATGTACATTTTTTCTATATCATGCTCCAATTTTCTAAGGAGAAACAGTGGGTCCACTTTGCATCAATAATTGTGCACTTTCAGAAGCATCATGTAAAAGACATAGGGTTACATCTCATTCTTTCAAAATAAATAAAATTATGGCTTATATGAAAATATAGAGGACAACTCTTGACTAATGAGTATGCAGATTAATATGTCAAGAAAGGTACAAAACACCCAAAGCAAAGCATACATTAAGCTACTGTGAAATTCCAATAATTGTTTATCAAAGAATGTCATGCTATGATATCTAAAAGTGGTACAACTTTTTTAAAGAGAAATTTGAAATTCCAAGTAATTAATGACTGTGATGTCAAATTGCACAAATTATAGGCCCTGGACTGGAAACACAGACCCGTGACGTGTAGTGGAGTGTCTTTTCCACAACAAGTTCTCAGTGGAATTTTTGCGCACAGTCAGACCTTTGCTGCTCCCGTGGCCACATGCAGCTTACCTCTGGCTTACTGTGAGCACAGAGAAGAGGTTCCGCACTTTCTCCAAGTTGACACGGATTTTACAAAACTTTAGAAGCATTTTGTTCTATATCTATTTAAACTTTCAAACCCCATTAATAGAAAGGCACACACTGGATTAAATGTCAAATATGAAATATGATTATGCTTTGTGGTGCCCCATAGCTTTAAAAGATTTTGATTTCTGATATTATATGACATATTGCTCATTTTCCAAAACTGTATTAATAGTGTTTTTAACTGCTAGGAGGTTGTTATGCTAAGTGCTTATGTTTTTAATTCATCTTTTATGTTCTCTCCATTGGAGACAACCATTATCTAGTGGATACAACAGACTGGTAAAAAATTAATAACAAAAAACTGGTACTTTCTAAAATGTTCAAAGAGGATTGATACTGGAGTGATCAATTCTTGCTTGAAGGTTGCATACTGCACTGGGCAGGAATCAAACAGTGAATCATAGAGATACCTTGTATAGGAATACTTGATGAACATTGTTTTATTCTTAATTAAATCAGTCACAATAAATATAATCATTAAAACTAAAAGAAAAACAAAAACTTTGGCAGGGTTTTCTGAGATGACATATTTTTTGTTTCCTCAATTCCAGTGGTATGTTTAAAGCACAAACACTCGTTAAAATTCTCTTGTAATGAATAATGAGAGTTGCTTTTTGTTGTGCTTTGTTTGATGTCCTTTGCTTCAGTTGATCCAGACTGTCAGTGTCATGGACAAAGATGACCCTCCCAGAGGCCATAAATTCTTCTTTGAACCAGTGCCAGAGTTTCCCCTCAATCCAAACTTCACTATTGTAGATAATAAAGGTATAGAGCACTTTTTACATCAAAAATTATGAGACCTTAAGTTGCAAAATTAAGAACTGATATGAGTTATTCCCTCCCCTCACTTGTTTTTTTTCCAGATAACACAGCAGGAATCATGACTCGGAAAGATGGCTATAGCCGCCACAAAATGAGCACCTATCTCCTACCTGTCTTAATCTTTGACAACGATTACCCAATTCAAAGCAGCACGGGCACACTCACTATCCGGGTGTGTGCCTGCGACAGCCAAGGAAACATGCAGTCTTGCAGTGCACAGGCCTTGGTCCTGTCGGCCGGCCTGAGCACCGGAGCTCTGGTTGCCATCCTTCTCTGCGTCCTCATACTACTCGGTAAAGTTGCACCCCCGAATGCTATTGAACTTGCAGAGTTCTCTCTGATTGCCCAGTGATCCTGCACTGAAAAGCACTCTTCTCTGTAGCTAAACACTGAATGCTTTAACTTTTTAAAAATAACTATCCTTTGAACCTGGAAAACAATTGAGTGTTTTTCTATGGAGATAGGTCTAGTTTGCTAGAGATTAAAAAAATGATAAAATAGCTGATGATATTTTGTATTTATTGCTTTTTTATCCCTACACGGCTTAGAGCTAACAATGGTCATTGTTCCAACAATTTTTAAGAATCGATTTAATATTTATATACACACTATAAGGGAAATACTTTTATTCTTCTATAGAAAGACTAAATAACTTACACAAAGTCACTCATTTAGAAAGTGGAAATGGGAGGGAGGTACGGAGGGCTGGGAGGTGGGCTGGGATGGGAGTAAATGACAGAAAACTGTACAAGAACAACAATTAAAATAAAAACGAAAAAGAAAAAAAACAAAAAATAAACAAAAAAAGAAAGTGTTCTAACTACCTTTAAAACCCAGATTATTTGAATTCAGAATTCTCCTTTCTAAACATTAGTCTCAAAACCAAAGTCTATCTTTACAAATACAAAACAATTATTAAGCTATGTACATCAGACATCTAAATGGCAAATGTATTTAAATTTTCACAAGATAATTTTTTTCAAAAAATGTGTTATATGTAAGTGTAATACACCAAATTAAAAGCTCATGTTCATTTAGGCAAATTATCACTATGGCATTGTGGAGTGTCTAGTCCTGCAGTGTTTTCTAAATAAAGTCATGCTTCCAATAGCAAATGTTTTATTTGAGCATACCCTAACAGGACAACGATTTAATTCAATTAAACAGTTGTTCCTCTGTAAAACATTCCTCCAAAATTGTTTCCAGCAAATATCCATCCAAAACGCTTATGCTTGGGGCAGGAGATCTAGCCAAATTTATGTTCCAGTGCCCATATGTGCTGGCTCCTTTTCACTGCAAATCCTTTCGAACTATCTGGATGAAATCCCTTTGGCCAAATATCCTTGTAGGACTTCAGTGGGGGATTGATGAAAGTGAGGGGAAGCTGTTATTTTTCAGTTAAAATGATCCAACTATTTAGAAACACATTTTCTCAGGGCGTCACAATATGCATGTTATCATCGCCATCAGTGGTCCACATCTCCACCTGCTGCTACGAAGTTCAGCTCTTCAGTAAGAAACTTCTGTATCGCCCGTGGAGATTCAATTTTGACCTACCCTTTTAGCTAAGTGCCCCTTTGATGCTTTTCATATTGTTTTATTTGCTCAAATAGGTCTGCTTTCCTAATTAATAACATGAAATCAAGTATATTTCACAATTGATTTTTTCACATATTAACATAATTTGCACACATACACAAAGATATGCATGCATACATTGGGGAGCAAAAGCACCCCTCCCAGATAAGTTTAGATATTATAGCATTCTTAAACTAAATTGTATATTTTCCTCTGCAGAAATCCCAGAAGGCTTCTTCTTTTTTTTTTTTCAATTCTAAAAAGTGTCACTTTTCTTTCCAGAGCAATATAGAAGGCGCACACTTGTTCATCTTCCCAACTTATTGCCTAAATGTAGAGTGATTTGGTATTATTTTAGTTAAAATTGGTTAGAACCAGGTAATAAAACGTCAGCTTTCATGATCACAGTTCCAATGCAGTCTTGCTGCTATTTTGAGGCTGCATGCGGATGACTGGACAGAGTTACTGCTTTTATGTAGTTAAGAGTCTGCTCTTGCAAGACAGTGATATAGCATAGGCAACAATATTTCACTCATGGCCTGTTACAATTGGAAGAAATGTAATTCTTAGTTTATGTCTGTGTTTCAAGACAAAGTAAGGGATTAAAACCTAGGGCAGGACTTTTTAAACTTTTTGGTTCCTTGGACCCCTTTGGCAGTCAGATAAAGTTTATGGCCCTAACTAGAATAAATTAAATTTATAGAAATGAGATATATAAGACAAAACAAATCTTTCAATTGAAAACAAGCAAACTGTGCTTGATTATTGTCATATTGTCTTGTTCTAGTACAAGTCTAACAATCACTTGAAATAGTTGTAACTACAATACAAGGTTAAATAAGTGATTTTTACTGGTTTATAGTCACACATACTGTTACTATCCTGATGGTTTATGCTAAACCATAATAGAAAGAAATGCTACATTCCAGTTATGGTTTACTGAAAATAATGGTATACTTTTTTCTATTCCATATCTTAGCCTCTCTACATCCCATGCATATATCCCAGATGATAACCTTAGTCTAGGGAAAAGAAGCAAATAATTTTGACCTGGCAGAGAGAAAAAAAAAAAAAACACACTCAGAATAGGTACTAAGGACCATTTGTGAGAGTTAGGAAACATTATATTAGCTAATCAATTTTAAAATAATTTGACTATATAGTTGTTCTTTTGATTATAAAAAGTAGACAATTTATAAATTCATTCAATGTTAAGTTTACAAAGAGCTGTCTTTTACTACTGCATGGTTTCCTAGGTTTTTGGATTTTAAATATAAGTTTGACATAATCAGTTTAATTTTATCTTTTTCAGTACAGTATGTCTCACTTTTACTGAAATTAAAAAAAAATTCTCTAAGGAAATTCTGGATATAGCTCATCACTCAAAGCCCATTGTGTGGAGATTAAAGATGCCTTGATTGATTTTTTTTTTTAATTCTTTCTGCCAATTAGTAGGAGCTGAAGAGTGTTTGTTGGCCAATGTGATGGCAGCACTGGCCAGGCTTTTAGTGGAGAATAAAGGCCTTAAGGGCCAATGCGGGGTGTAGTCTCATTTGCTTTGTGTAACCTTGAAACAAAGATGGAGAAGAGAAATAATGGATTTTTCAGCCAACATTGTCTTGTAGCATTGAAACATGAATAGTATTGGCAAAATATTTAACTGCCCTAAAGTAAGGGAAACCTGTTTGTTATTTCAGGCAATGTGTAAATGTGCTCTTGGGGATTTTTTTTTTTTTAGTTATTTCTTAAATTTTCTTATGCATATAAACAGAGATGTAGTACATTTTAAATGGAAAAGTTTGCCCTGAATGGTGTGGCTCAGTAAATTGAGCACAGGCCTCCAAACCAAAGGATCACTGGTTTGATTCCCAGTCAAGGCACATGCCTGGGTTTTGGGCTTCGAAACACGAGAAGCAACCATATGTTCATGTTTCTCTCCCTCTCTTTCTCCCTCCCTCCCCCCTCTATAAACAAAGAAACAAATAAATGGAAAAGTTGTATTTTGGCAACAGTGCATTTTTTTCCTATTTTTTAAATAAATGTATTTTAAGCAGCATAAGGTAAATATTTATTTTCCATATGTTCACTGTCAAGTATGTTAAATTCCTGCAATATAATGTAAAATAAAGTATATCAAATGTATATGAAAAGTATATCAAACTTGATAATACAGGTATGTATAGGTAATTACATAATATAGGTAAAAATATAGGTAAATAATGAAACAAAACAGGAAGCACAGGGAGTACAAATTAACATCTTAGCCCAAAAGGTTGAATGTGAACGTGGAATTCAAGGAAGTCCTCGGTAAGAAGATATGATCAGAGGTATCTTGCAAGATGATTATATGCTTAAGATTCATTTGAGTTTGTATTTTATATTGTAAATATAAAAGATAATATTGAGTTATATTTGAGATCTTAAGCAGGCTTCAAAACCAGGTAAATAAGGAAAGTTAAGTAGGCAGGTATGAGCAATAGAAGGGATGAGATGAGAAGCACAAATATATGCATATATACACTATACATCTTTGTTATATGCGTTATATGTTATATACTTATACTTTTGCATATATATGCATTATATGTACATAACCTATACAGAATGTACACACATGTATATGCACATGCATGAGTAATGTTTTATTCATGTTCCCTTGGGTCACCAAGAAAATGATAAATTGATGGTCAATTTCTTGCCATAATAATTACTATAGCCTTAAAATTTTAGTGTTTGACAAAAACATACATTTAGGAGAAATAAGATATCAAAAATTTATAGTTGGCTAGATATATTAACCATAATTGAATAAATCTTTTTCAATGTAAACGTTCAATGGGAGAGTGAGTCTTAATGACACTAATATCTACTTTATCAATTTAATGTACCTAGTCATTGGCTCAAAGCCCCCTGCATTTGTATATGACAGTTAATATTTTTATCCAATTTTAGCACTTCTCACCCCACACAAACTTCATTCACGGAAATGTGCTATATGTAATTTAAATCTGAATCATGAAATCAATCTCTCTCTCTCTCTCTCTCTCTCTCTCTCTCTCCAGTTTTAGTTGTGCTGTTTGCTGCATTGAAGAGGCAAAGAAAAAAGGAACCTCTCATAATTTCAAAAGACGATGTCCGGGACAACATTGTGACCTACAACGATGAAGGCGGTGGGGAAGAAGACACTCAAGCTTTTGACATTGGCACATTAAGGAATCCTGAAGCAAGAGAAGAAAGTAAACTTAGAAGGGATGTAATGCCAGAAACTATTTTTCAGATAAGGAAGACTGTGCCTCTGTGGGAAAATATTGATGTACAAGATTTTATCCATCGAAGATTAAAAGAAAATGACTCAGACCCCAACGCACCTCCTTATGATTCACTGGCTACATATGCCTATGAAGGGAATGATTCCATAGCCGATTCACTCAGCTCTTTAGAATCTCTCACAGCAGATTGTAACCAAGATTACGATTACCTCAGCGACTGGGGGCCTCGGTTTAAGAAACTGGCGGATATGTATGGGGGCGATGAGAGTGACCGAGAATAGCAGTATTTCGTGACTTGACCGGTGTTAATGGAAGTATTCTTTGTTACTGGATCGAGTGGCCTGTACTCTCTTTCTTGGAGGGAATTTTTAAAAAGTCAAAATTGCAAACAATACCTAGGTGTTGTTGTAGTAAGGGTTTGCTTAATCAGTAAGTTTCTGTAAATGAATAGGAATGACATAGATTTTTAAAAAAGTAATAATAAACTAGTTCACCCTCTTTGCCTAACAATCTCTGAAGGAAAGTATATCACATCAATAATAAATAAAAATATAGAAAGGCTTTTTGTGCCTTTCCTTAAGTATAAGAACTTTATAAATGTTTTCTTAACTGAATTACGGTTACCTTTACTATTAAATGAAATATTGTGCAACTGCTTTGTAAATTAAAATGGAAAAATATCCCTAAAGAAATAGGAATGAATATTACTGCCATATTTATTTAGTTGAAGAATGTCTTGGTGTTAATTTATTCATATTTTTATAAATGTATATTTATATTTTTGTATTTTTATGAAATAAACTAGTATTTGTAAAAATAAATTTCATTTTATTTAATTCCTAGAAGCAGTTCTGATGTCACTTATAACAAAAGCTTTTTACATCTTTAAAGAGAGAACATGATAAGGTAAAGGTACTCAGGGAAAAAGTAGCTGTGTTATGCATGCGATTTGGAGCTGGAATGTACTGGAACTATACAAGAACTTTAATAGAAATTGTGATTTTCTGCCTCAAAACTTAAAGATGTCTACTCATCAATAGGATATAAGTCATATTTGGAATAGAAAATATTGTAATTGTGAGTGGTTAACTTTTTTGTGCAATTCTTCACTATGAGATAGATGGGTGAATTGGGAGAGAAATTCTGGAGTGATGTTATGTAGATGACACCTAAATCTCCCTTCTATGAATAGTAATTTTCAGAATGAGAAATAGTACTTCCGATTTTTTTTCTTCATGATCAGACAATTCATGCAATGCAACTTGGGTAACATTTAAAGTGTGTATATACAAACTAGAGAAGTATTTTAGTTACTTTATTAAGTAGATACATAGTCATTGTATCTGAGGAAATATTGGAAAACCTAGTGACATATAGACTAAAGACAACAAACCTGAAAAAATGTAAAATTTCATTAACAATTGGATAGTCCAAAAATAGAACATAGGTACCTTCACACATGGGAAAGAAGGAGATGGAGAATTATGCACACTAACTTTTTTGCAATGTTTGAAAGACTGCTGTATGGAACACTTGCCTTGATTTGGCCTGGAAAATAAAACCTAAACTAAAAGAAATTTCACAGTGAGATTCCTTGCTATCCATTTTCTGTGCTATTGATGATCTTCTTCTTTCCCTTTTATTACTTAACTTTCAAGGAGCAAAAGTCATGGTCAGGATGATTCCTAGGTGAAATTTGTATAGAAATTTTACATTGAATAGTCTGTTGTCAAGACTTTTCGAATAACACACCTACCAAACCACAAAGAGGCACTTTTGTGTTCTATCATTGTACTGTGTGATAACATTTTTGAAAAGTAAGATTGTTTTAATAATTTTACCATAGATAGCTAACACATATTGAAGATTTAATGTAATGTTAAGAAAAACAAAATATACTGGGCCCTTAAAATTATTTGATTTTTTTAAATCATTAGAATGTTTCAGAAAACAGAAAGTTTTCAGTTTTAATATTAGTTTAGAAGATTTTGATTTTTAGGTAGCTAACTACTTTATTAGTAGTTAGCTAATAAAGTAGTTAGCCACCTCATTACAAGAACTTTTTCAGCATGAATCATACAAATATTTGCGGAGGATCGTATAAAATACCAAGGTAGTCAGAACAAATGAATTAGATAGCTATTAATGCCTCTTGTAATCCCTTAACTATAATCATTAGAAAGGTAAGTGACAATAAGTAAACTAATTCTGAAGAGGGTGATAATTACTGCATAGGTAACAGCTGCTTAAAAGGAAGAAATTATGTCAAGTAAGAGATGGAGAAATTGATGATTACATCATCATTTGTCTGTTTGGGTTTGCTATTTTTTAACATCTACTAGTATCACAACAGACCAAGCCACCTACAAGTTTAGATCTACAGTTGCTATGACAAAATAATATTTTAACCATATACTAGATAGAATAAGACATTGATTTTTTAAGTTCCATTTGAAGAAATGTTAATTTGACTACCAGTTTTTTGGCAATTTGGCAGTTAAATAGTGAAGTTTGATTCAGAGTTCTTGTTCCTTCATCTGGAAATGACTGATATATAGAAAATTTATTAGGATAGAGATAAGAGATTCATATTTAATAGAATACTTAATCATTTTTGTGATAAATCAGATGATCTGATTTGATCAATGAAATTATCAGAGCTATGTAATACCAATACTTTCTATAATTTTCCAATAATTCAGGGAATGCTTATTGTGAGAAAAAAATGCATTTAGGAGTCAGATCAGATTTTATTATTTTCTTACTGACAACTTAAAAATAATTCCTTACCTTCTCCAGAAAAGCAGACATGAAAATATTTACCCTATTTGATTTGGATTTTATTTTACTAGATGCACAAAATACACTTAATTATTTTAGTTTCTATCCCTTGATTCTCATAGGTTAGTGCATTTTACCTAGATATTACACTACAAGGGTTTGCTACATGTCAAGTGACATGCTCAATATTTAGCGTGATACTATTCTTAATTTGATAAAATATGGATAATTAGGTGATTAACATAAAAGACATACAAATAAATTATACTCAAAGTTATAATAATGTGCATTTATTCAACATCACATTGATTATAACATAAGCTGTTAAATCCAAATACTGTTGTTAAATTCTGGTTCCTCTTAATTAAGTCACTATTTCAAAAAATATTTCCAAAATTTCAGAAAAGCATGAATAATATTTCTATTTTTTAAAAGCCTCACACTGAACTACAATAGCATTAGATGATCTTTGCTTGTAAAAGAATATGGTAATGAAACTTAACTAGATTTTAGGCCACCAAATCCAAATGTCAGAATTATATCAGAAGCCAATCCAAAGAAGGGATAAAATAATAACCCTCTTTTCTGAAGTTTTAATTACCTTCATAATCTCCGGATCAATGGCCTGCTCTTAGCTCATTTTTATTTTATACTTGGGTGATAGAATGTGGGTAAAACAAGCTAACTGATCCTTAAAATATTTTCTTATTTGAATATTTGCTTTCCCAATTTCAGTAATAATACATAGCTACTTCTAAGAATTAATATTAATTGATAGTTTATATGAAATAGACACCAGCCCTTTCAGTCTGTGTGGTCAAACAGCAACACGCATACAATGGTCTTATGTGAACTGCTGTCTTTGTAGTTTGACAGATCGTCATAGCTAACATAGTGTTAAATGACCGGAGCAAAAAATCACCTGTTATTTCCAACATTTACTAGTCAAACCATTTTACCTATAAATCTATCCCTTCGGATCCTTCATCCTTGAAGAATCTACTAGTGAGATTAAGACATTATTCCTTTATGTTAACGTGTTGCTCAGTTAATTTCATCAACTATGTGAGACAGTTTTCTTTTAAATACTTTCATTTTACTGTTTCTAAACATAATTATATAATTTTATAGCAATTGTTTTTCAAAAATATAAATAACATTCATAAATCTGTGGTTTTTTACTATGATTAATTTCAATGTTGTCAAAATTATACTCACTATGGTTTAGTTTCCCTGCTAAAATTTGCTTGCTTTTATATGTGTCCTTATTATTAATTCTGCTCCAAGCTCTTTGTCAATCATCTAAATTTTCTCTCCTGAGATGCTCAAGTACAAAAAGCAGAGAGTCAATTTCATCCCCCTGAGGAAATCTTTTCTTCAGTCCCTGAACCATTGCGGTGGATGGACTAATGGGCCTCTCTTCCAGGTGCATCCTGATACCCCTCCCTCAATCAGCCTGCACATTTCCTGGGTCTGTCCTTCAGGGTTAAAGCCCGAGTTCCACAGCTCAAGTCAAGCACTTCCGGTTTGCTTCCCTTCTTCTTCATCCTCTTTATATTTAATTAATTGGGTCTACATATCTTCCAAATAATGTTATTGCTTATTTGTCCCTAATATGATAATTCCACTATGTGTTAAACAACAATTATTTATTGGTCATCAATGAGTTTCTTTCTATTTTTGCTCTAGATGTGTTTGGCACCCTGAAGTTTTCTTAGTATTTTGAAGTGCTTTAACTTCTTAGTCACCAGAAATGTATTTTATGAACACTTACTTGCTTCATTAATTTATATGGCTTGCCTGCTTCTAATAGGCATTAGGCATTTCATTTTTAAGTCCTATTATACTTGTACAATTCTGAACAGAATTCTAAAATTTTAATGCTATTATTAATAAATATATTCATTTCATTTTAATTATTATATATTTAGTATATAAGTATTATGGATACCAATGACATCATATATATGGATTATAAGGAAATATATTTTAAGTGATTGTACTATTGAGATAAATATGAACATTCAGATCAATTTTTAACCATTTTCATTATGTTTATTCAATAACACTTTTCAATGGAAAGTATTCTACAGATTTCATTTAATATCTTTTATATACTTGGGATTCAGTATTCTCACACTCATTTAATAGTCAAGTACAACTTGATGTGGAACAGTATTTATATGAGAGCAATTAAAAATGAATCAAATATACAATGCTTATATGTTTACTTGAATTAGAAGTTATAATTATCAAAGTATGGGACTTTTACAACCACTCTCTAATGCTAATTTACAATGACTATTTTAGTTGTGGGGTATGGTTCAAATTTATTTACGTAGGAAACGTTGGTTCTCTATTCTATAAGTTACAGGAATGGTATACTAAGAAAAGTATGATTTAAATAAAGAGTATTATCTCACATTATAAATTGTAATTTAAATTATAATATGTTATATCAACAAAGAAACTTTATTGAAAGGATCTTATGTAAATTAATGATTAACAGAATTACTAACTTTGTAAATCCTTATTAAATGCAACATATGTGAGGTTAGAGTAAAAAATGAAAAAATAGTACAATGCAGAACTTTTTCCTTTTAATATTTTGCAATTTCATTCAATAGATAAAACAAAAAACAAGTAACTAAAAGATAAAGTGGTATTTGATTGAGGCTTGCTAATGATATAATGGTTAAAAATAGTAAGAAATATTTTTTAGCTTCACATGTGTTTTAAAGCTAGATTTTTAAAAAAACAGCCTGTGGATGAGAATTACTATCTCTAATAAAAATCAATCAATCTCTGAATAAAATATGGTGAAAAAACTGTTACTACTTAAAATCAGTTAATTTTCATATTAAAATTTAAAGTCACAATGTAATGTGGATACTGACACCATTTTTTGATATCTGATCATGCATAGTTTTAAGGCCTCAGTCTTCCCTCTTCTCCTTGAGCCACATTCAGACAAGCTGGTAAGAAAGTCTGTGTGTTTCTTCCTTGGGTACAGACTGGAAAATTCAAACCTCAGAAGTCCTGTGCTGGAGAGAACATTCACCTGACCCATTGCCCTAGCCACAGTAACAACATGGGCCGAGTAGCCTTTCTTCCTCTCTCTAGCCACTTCGACCTTGCTTCAGAGACATGGCCTGCTCTCCCCAGGGATATCGATTATGTAAGTAATGAAGCCTGTCCTATCCCACAGGCGGGCTTGCATAGCTTCACCGGTTTGCATAGGCAACCCAAATCTGAGGAGGAGTCCATCTACTTGATCAAGTGACAGCAACACAAAAATAACACATGAATACAGCTAAGTTTTTGAAATCTAAAAATAGTAATGTAGTAAGGTGAAAAACAACTTTAATGACATACATAGATATTTTGTACATACTCTAAAATATATATATTTTATTGCTTTTTATCCCCATCTTTATATTATAGAGATATTTGCTAATGCTTCTTTTAATTATGCAATTGCTCAAAATTTAATTTTATTCATTTAATAAAATATTCAATTTTATTAAATGAAATGCTTTAGTTGGAATGTATTTATGATTTTAATTATAATGTGATGTGTATTTGACTATTGTGAGAATAAAGAGGTCGGTAGATGCAAGAAAATAACTTTACATTAATCTGCACTGAATGCTTGTATGTGTCAGGCATTATACACATCATTTTACATGGATTATTCACTTAAGTCCCAAAGTCTTTTATTTGGGTATTATTTTTGCCTTTATACTATATAACAGGAACTGAAACCTACATATGGTCACAAGTTATTAAGAGGTGAAGCAAAGCTTTAACTCTAGGCAATTTGACTCAGTAGGATCTGATATTGAAAAGTATCCAATACTATATTAGCATTATTTTATGAAACTGAAAACATGGTAGTAGCATTGAGCTGCGAACTGTTTACTCATATTTCTCTGAGAAAATATGAATGGCATCGGATTTGCTTAAATATATGATAAAATGTCCAACAAGAGTTTGGGGTTTAGAAAAAACAAAAGATATAAAATATTTTTTCTTGTGGATGGAAGGGTCTCAAATTACACACAAAAGAAATGTTCCGGAAAAGGACAATACTTGAAACTGAAACCATGATATCTAATAATACTAGATATTGAAAGCTAACTTAAAACTGTAGTAAAGAACCAGGGAGGGAGGGAGTGCGTCACTACCATTCTTTAATGGTACAAACATCAAAGACAGGCAGGATGGAGCAATAGGTACTTCCATTATTATATAACAAGGAACTGAAACCTACATATGGTCACAAGTTAGTAAGAGGTGAAGCAAAGTTTTAAGTCTAGGCAACTTGAAATGCTTACTATTAAATAACAACATATATAATAATTTGCTTTACAGAAAAAAATCCAGTGAGTCAATGTTTTACTAATTATGTATACTTGGCAAAATATTAAAAAATATTTTAAAAGATCATTAACTGTAAAAACTAAATTGCAACAATAAGGATGAGATTTACATCGCTTATTTCTCTAGATGGAAAAATTGATCTGTGATTGAGGACATTCCCACATAATTTTGAACATTATTGCTTTGCCTTAAAAAATAGGTCCTTAAGTCAAGTGGAATGTGTGTAGAATCAGATATAGGTTATAGTATTTGAGTTTATTTGGGCTCTTCTAACAATAATAGGTAAACTTGTACTCACACCTTGAAGGAAGGTTCCAGTGGGAGGCGTGCCCTGTTGCACGATGCTGGGGTGGAGAAGCACTATGAAACAACGGTCGGTAATTTGAGGACAGAAATGAGATCATACATTTTGAATTTTTATATGATGCTTTCAAACCTCGAAAAGACCACCTGTAAATTAATCTGTGGAGCAAGCAAATCAAGATGTGGGCTAGAAGCAATCTAGTCTATATCGGAGCAGATGATTGAAGATTACCCATGTCATTAACCACATTTATTCTAAAGAATTCAATCTGGAACTTGGTAATATGAGGGAACAGAGAAATTGGCAGTGGTAACACGAAGCCCACTACTTATTTCTGTGGTCAAGGAATCAAATGCATTCTTTGTCATTTTTATTCAATTAACTCAAGTTACAGTGGGAAAGCCAGGGAGAGATTTTGATGGCTCTTCCCTCTACTCCCACAAACGCTTTCCCAAGCATGATTTTAAATTTCTCAAAAGGCAAATAGTTGCTCGAATGCGAAGACAACTTTTCAGTGATTGAAACTTTAGCCATCACCAAGGATAAAATAAAAAATCTCACTGAACAGTTCTTATATTGATTCTCAGTCATGGATTGCACCTATTTAATACTATATAGTTTTAAAATATGGAGGAATACTCTTATACATATTTGAGTGTGTTTGTACACTCAGATTTTAATTTTTGTAGAAAAATCCTACCTTGAATTACAACTTACCCAATCAATAGGAAAAAAAACTGTGAAGCTTCCCATATTCTAAATATTCTGCTTGTTTTCCTGTTTAATGGTGGCTTCCTACATTCATGGCATCGTGCTAATAAACTGCTTAACTTATAATAAATATAGCTACCAATTTCAGTTTCAGAGCTGTGATGTATTTGTTAAGTAATATAAAACATCAAGGAAATTATATAATATGATCTACTTCTTCCTTGGATGTTATTTATTGAATTATAGTAACATTATGGCCTGACAGAAATGTCTATCTAGTGACAGTAAATAAGACAACAGAAATTCTCTGAATAGAAGAGTTTATTCTACTGATCTAAGCATTAGTTAATAAAATAGTGGGGAAGTTATTTCCATTTCACAGTCTGCAAAATTAATTCCTTAACCTTCCAGCTATAATGAAAGATCATATTATGCATTTTTCATTATTAATCTACTCACATACTTATTATCATGAAATTATATTAAATATTCTGAACCTTTTCTCATTAAAACTTTAATGCAATAACCATCAGTTTTGTTCACTGAATAACAAATAATTAAAAGAATGTTAAAAGATATTTAAATGCAAATCTATGTTAAATAAAAGAGTGAACCGAATTCCTAAAATATTTTATTTAAAAGCCTACTGTAATGTAGTTGAAACTAATATAACTAAACTGCTAGCTTTTAGTTCATATGACTAATTAGCAGGAATTGTTGTTACTCTCAGCAGCTTAACAAAAAATATGTTCTATTTATTCTTTAAATACTATATTTGTCTTCCTCTTATAAATAAATATCAATGCCACCCAAAAATAAAAGTCTGTAAATAAAATAATATTTCAAAAGAAAGATAAATGCTTGCTTAATTTTAGGTATCTATTTTTGATTAGTTTCTGTGAATGTGGTAAACACCTTTGAGAAGTGGGATCAAGGATGTGAACTTCAGATTCAGAAAAAATTCTGCTCATTTTCGAGGGAATAACTTTGTTTCAAATTTTTATGAAGCATCCAAGAAGAAAAGCAGTAAATGTAAGTGATCAAAAAGAAAAACCCCAAGGTTTTATATGTATATATATATATTCCAAAAGAAAATAAAATCAACCTTGCAAATGAGTTAAGTCCTCATCCACTGAGGACAAAGTGACAATGAGTTAAGGAGTTAAAGAGAGCCTGTTATTTCCCCAAACCCAAGGAAATCTGTGGAGTCTTAGCCAGTAAGGACCTTGAGGTAACCACTACTGTAATCTGACTGCTCTCTGCCTCTTTGAGGGTGTACTATCTCTTTCCATTCTAATAAATCTTGCCACTATTGCTAACCTCCTCCTTTTCAAGTGTCCCTGAAATTCCGTACCTGTGACACTGCAAGAAACTACTTGCTGAACATGCCAGTGTAGACCTGCCCCATCTCAGTCCTCCTCTGGCAACAGAAAGGGCCTTCAGAATTTCCCCCATTCTTGAAAATTAGGACACATGATAGATTCTCTACTTTGATGACAAACATACAGTGAGGCAATATTCAGGAGTTTAGTAAGCATCTAGCTAATGAGAGAAAGGAAATGGATTGTATGTTTTTAATTATCCTAGATCTGTCTGTGTGAATTATGTTTGATTCTCTTGGAGACACTTCACCTGACTTTGAAAGGTAGAACCATGACAGACTGAAAAAAAATCGGACATAGATTGTCTGCAAGAAGAAGAGCTGAACAGTAGGTGTTTAGTGATTGGAGAGCATAGACATTTCAGTGTCTCTTAGTGAACCTCGAAGGAGTATTCAACAGCACATTTTTGTCCTTGTCTTTTATTTAATTCATCAATAAACAAAGATGCCATGTTCAATGTTTAGAATATTTAACTGAAGAAAAGTGTTATGTATATAAGGGTGGAGAGCATTTACAAAAACAACAAGGGTGAGCGCATAACCCACTGAAAATTGACAACGGAAAGACTTTCTATATGCAGACCTAAAAGAATAAGGAGAATAGCAATGTGACAGAAATAACCTATGAAATGGGGTTCTAGGCAGCATCTGTGGGGAGAGAAATCTTTTTAGTACTATACCATGTCAAGCAGAGAAAAACAATATTTTGACCTCTCTTTGTTCTTGCCACTTTATTTGCTTTGGGTAGTATCCATTGGCTAAATCCTATGAGGGGAAAAAAAAGAAGAAGAAAGACCTGTGGTACAGTGTACAGATATTAGCATTCTGGGGCATAGAGCAGAACAACACAAAGAAGGTCAAAAAAGCTTGGGAAACTGATCAGGTAAGGCAACGAAAAGGAGCCATCAAGATTGTCTGTTATAAGACAGTATAAGTTCCATTCAACATCCGTAACATTCTGCACATATAAAGCTAATATTTACTGAGTGCACTCATGGGTCAGGCATTGTGCTTTACGTCTATGAATGCATATATTCCTCTTGAAAACGTTATGAGTTTAGTATCATTATTATCCTTATTTCACAGTTGAGGAAACCAGAGTATATAGAGTTATTTTTTCCAAGGTCATACAGCTAAAAGGAAGAAGATTGGAGATGCAAAAACCCAGTCTGGATCCAGAGCACATAATTTCGCTGACTTCTCTGCATTACTTTGAAAAGATTCTATAGTGTTGTTACTGGTGAAATAAGTAATGCTGGCAGCCCTTAAAACCCAGGGCTAAGAAGCACCACTGAAATTAACAGGGAGAAATTAAAACAGATTTTCAAAGGAGCCTGAGTAGCTAAAGGTGCCAGCAGTCTATCATTTTCCACAAACATTGAGCACCCAGCCAGGAGCCATCTTTATGCACATGCTCAGTCAGATTGGAAGACACAGTCTCTCTCATTCTACCCCTGGAGATTGCCTAGAATTTTCTCCCTAAAACCTGTATGCAAACTCTAACATAGTGCTTTGTATTAAAACAAAAAAGAAAGAACGAAAATAAAGGAAGAAAGATTGTTTAGTAAGTAGCTCTCAGCAGATCACCCAGTTGATTTAAAGATGTCTCCTAAGAATCTCCTAAGAGAACCCTGAACAAGCTAAATGATCTCCAATGTCAACTCCTTCCAAATGACCCAACTCCAGTCAGTAATCATTCTTCTATCTCAAGGCAGACAGTACCCTCTATCAACCTGAATATTTCCTTACTGGATTGTGATTTGCTTCAGAGGCTTTAAAAATCATCAGATTAGTTATAATACAAAGAATAATCTGAATAGGAAGTAATTTTAAATTATTTTTGAAAGATAATATTACCCAAATAATCAATCTGTAATAATTTCAGTTTACATAAAATTTTCAAAACATAATTAATTCTCAATTCTATATATTGTGGTGGAATTACAGTTTTTTTAATTAGTTATTATAACATCCTAACTAGCCAAAAATATGTAAGAAAAAATTAACTTACATGGATAGCATAAACAGAAGTCTATTATTATAAAACATTCTGAAGATCAAACTATGATTGTGCGATTGCTTTGTATTCCAAAAAATTATACTACACTAAATACAAAAAGATTACTGTACTTTAACACTATGCAATAACTTCTTGATGTTAATAAACCTATAAAAAGTAAAGGTATTAGATTACTAAAAACTGAAGTTAATAAATTCTCAGGAAATGTGATCTCCTTGATGATTTAGTAGGTTTTTGTACTTTATTCATTTAAGCACTGCTTCAGTAGAAAATATGAGAAAGAAGGATGCTATTGTCTAAAATAAATGATTCCTGTTCTTTGCAATAGACAGCCTTTTAAAATATAGTGACTGACAGTAAAATAAAGTTTGAAAATCAACCTAATTAATATCCTGGATAAGATATATACATTTCCCTTTGTTTTCCAAAATTTAGTAAATTAGTTCCTTTTAATATGTTTTAAATGCACTAGCTGCATTTATTGCTTTTATTCATCTTCAGCTAGCTCCCATACTAGAGTGGTAACCCCAGGAGAACACAAATCAAATCTCATGTATTCACTCATTTTTACCACAGAGCACATGACAACACTTAAGAACTAGACAACATATTTGGGATGCATATTTGCCTGTCTTCAAAGAGTAGAGCAGACTAGATAAATCTTACCATATAGAAGTTAGAGGGTGTTCAAAATGATTCTATGGACAGAAAATTAAATAAAAGATAGCAATCTTTCCAAAGACATTGTCTCCACTAATAAGACTTATTGAATAATAATAATAAAGTCAAAATTTTTATTCGCTTGTCCTTTGTCAGTGAGAGACTTAACAAAATACAGTAAGAACAAGATTCTGTGAAAATCTCTCTCAGCTGCTATGCTTATAGGATTAGGAACCAATGTCTGAAAGAAGTATTCTATTCTTGAGCATGATGGCAAAAAAAAAATCATTTAAATGAAAAAGATATTGAAGAAGACCCTGTTTTTGAGAGGTTACTGAATGGCAGATCTGTCAAAACTCTGTTTTAAAGAGGAAGGACATGAGTAATTGATCACAGAGAAAATGGCTTACTTGATTTTATATCTAAAGAGCACTATTTCTTAAATCATGAGGATGAATCACCAGTTGGCATTCATTGCAGTCATATACCAGTGAGAGCAGATGGAAGATAAAATGGTATAAAACATGACTACTGAGAAAACAAGCATTTTAAAAGTTAATGAAAGAAAAAAAAGGAGAGTATAAAGGGGCCTACTGAATGTTAATGAAACTAAAGCATAAAGAGAACCTCTATACTTTTAATGAATATCTGAGTGGTATGTAATAATAATACTAGTAATATATGATACATATATGAAATATATGAAAAGCAATATCTATATTACTCTATAGGTATCATTTTTCCAAGCAGTACTTTAAGCACTTTAGGCATATAGTATTACCTGATGCTAAAATAACTTGAGTGGTGTGATTTTATGAATCCTATTTTATTGATAAGATAAATGCGACTCGGAAGTGAAATAAACCATAGGGTGTGGAAGATCAGCATTTAGATTAGAGGGATCCATCCCAGTACATTAGTTCACAGACTCTATGCTACACCAATGACATGAAATGACACTTTGAGTATTGAGTTTTCATTTGCAAATTGATAAATGATGCATTTTGGAGGAATGCCTTGAGTTTTATCAATTCATCAAAAAGAACTACCTACCAGGCACTGGGACCTTTGAGGAAAAGCAGTAAACGAAAAAGAGACACCAACATCTTCCTTATTCTTGACCTCACACCAAAGTACTTTTCAGTGAACAGTATTTAGTATTACTTATTGTGTGTTTGCTATGGCTTTGCTACTATTTTAAGCTCTTTAAAGCTATTAATTGATGTAATCTATTATTGAGGTAGAACTATTATTGCATACATTTCTGATATAAAAAGCAAATGCAGAGAGATTGAACAATTTACATACATTCTCACCGTTAATAAGTAACAAAGCTGGAAATATTCCCCAGGTGGTCTGCCTCTAAATTCTGTTGATGCAACCACTATGTAATACGCTAGGGATATTTTATCAGAGAGTTATCATAATGAACTCTTAAACAGCTTATTTTCGTCAACCTCAAATATGCTTCCTTAAGAATGAATTCAATAATGGAGCCTGAAGATGAAAAAAATTTTGAATAAGTCAAATATGATAGTTTATAGTGGGGAAATAAATCAGCTTTAAATATCAGCCAGGATTTGTATCACTTTGTTGCAAACTAACTTGGCCATGACCAAAAAAAGGTAGTTATTAAATAATTTAATATAAGTATACTCATTAGAAAAGTATGTAATTAACAGAACCAAAGAAATGATATATTTGCAAGAAAAAAAGTGAATTTACCTTATGTATTAGATGTCCTCCAAATATAAACGATAGCAATTTAGATTTGTGAACATTTACCAAATGTTATCATTTGGAGAACTGTAATTCTCACACCATTTAGATGAAATGCCCCTTACTTAGTAGACTTCACCTGGACATCTAGCCAAGGTTTCAGCATCCTACTCATTCTCCTGTTTCTTAGCCTGCATTATTTACTTGAATATCAGAATAAGGACCAGTGCTTCTACTGAGTTTCTCTTAGAATACTTTTTCCCTTATAATATATGTCTCCTTTATAAATATAAAATGACATCTATATCATTCCTGATTTTGATACAGACTAAGATCATTCATTGAATTTGCCAAGTTGAGAAAAGAATTGAGCACATTTATTGTAGATACTCCTAGAGTATCTACAATATCAATCTGGACTGTACATTTTTTTTTCAATACCAGAGGGATTTTTAACCATAAGTGTTTCATGAACAATTTGTATGTTTTCATCATTACATAAAATGAGAATTAAGCATCTGAAGGTTAATACATTAATAGTATTGCTCATCTCTGCTTATTAACATTGTAGGGGACACAGGAAGTAATATATGTTTATTCCAAGTCTTGCAGTATGTTATAGTCCAAGGCTGAGTTATAGCTTTGATGAGTATAAGAAATTTTGCCTTTGTATGTCCCTTCCTCCTAAAAAATAAGATAAAACTCTATTTTACACCTTGACATAATGATATTCAATTTGTTCCCTCTCTAGAAGAATAAAATACGACAATTATCTCAAACCTTGGAAGGAGCAAGGTAATGGATATGTGGATGCTTGTTAATGGACTCACTTTGAATCTGCGGTGAGACTATATTGGCAGGAAGGAAAAATACACAAAGGTCATAGTAAGGGCAAACTTGTTTTCCAATACCTAGGAGATATATGCTTACTTCTAAACACTAACAGCCATAGTCATATTTTTCCTACATCTGATTGGAATAGATCCAGTCTTTTCCCATGTGGTGAGTTTATCAGAGGGCCATGGTGGAATGATTGGCCCATTACATCTCAGAGTGAAAGAATAGGAGTCAGGCCTAGAAGCCCTTGAGGTTCACAAGAGTTTATGGCTATTTATTGAAGTAAAAGTTCTTAACGTATTCACTTAAGAAGACAAAAACTTAATTCAAGCCCAGCTGAAAGAAGAAATTTCCCCAAAGCATGAAGAAGTTGCTGCATAAATTAGTTCAGAAAATCATTTTTAATCTTATGTAAATTCAGCATTTTGCATAAATCCAACAACATTTTGCACAATATCATTTAAGACTATTATGCCTCAAAAGGGACTGTGGGAATCCATAATATTTCTCTTGATATCATCATCTGAAATTCTTATTTTATTCTTCTGAATTCTTAAAACTATGTGATATATCAACTACCACTTGTACAATTTATTGGTTACACTTTAATCAAGGTTACAATAAAAGACTCAGATAAAGTTTATAATAAAAGTATATACTTGTCTTTCCAGATGGCACACTGAAAATTTGTTCACATCAAATGAATATTTAAAAAGAAAAACTACCCTGGCCTTGTTGGTATTTGGTAGGAGCATCTTTGCGTGCCACATCCCTAGATTGCAAGTTCATCCTTGGTCAGGGCATGTGGAGGTGCAACTGATCAATGTTTCTGTCCCACACTGTTGTCGCTCCCTAAAAATCAAGAAAAATATCCTCCAGTGAGGCTAAAAAAATAAAAATATATTTTAAAGAAAAAATAGGAAAAATGAATACCAGTGTAACTAATCAAGTATCCTAGGGCTAAAAATGTTACAAAACCAAAACTCAGTTGTTATTCACCATAAAGGGTTTACTCCTGGGCAACAAGAAAAATAAAACACTTAAAATGATTTGTTTCATTACTTCAATTCCATTGACCTATGTCTCCATTTTAAGTGAACCAAATATAATGTATGACTTAGCCAATAAAAAATGTGGTACAAATAATTTAGTTTATGATTAATTATATATTTAGGCTTATTATGTCATTATGTTAAATATTATACATTTAGTGTAAATAAAACACACCTAATATAGCAATGTACTAAAAATATAGTCATTTAATTTTGTGTCAAGATATTCATTGGGTAGTTTGTAAAATGGCGTTCAGGGGTGAATATTTAGAAACTTCCTTCTTCTCTGTGACCCACCTTCATTCAAGTTATTTTCTGTACATGAATTGACTTTTGCTTGTCTCTGTGTGATTTTTAGATATTATTGTTCTCTAAAATGATCCAATGTGTAAAAAAGATTAATTCAAATGAACCATCATTGTACTAACTGAGAAAATTTATACAGTCTTTTGCTCACTTTTCCCATGTTTTTGTTTTGCTCTTTAAAGGTTCTACTTCTGCCACTTAGTGTATCTTTTTTTGTCCCTCTGTCTCACTTCTTGCAATACTAACATCAATGCAAAATAACTATACCAATATGTAGTGTGATCTCTTTATAACTTTATTTTAGAAAGACAGTTATGTTACCCCTTCTTGCCCAGTAGAAAAATTGTATATATTTTCTTAGGAATCCACTAATGGTATTTGAATTAAAAAATTGTCCTTGGCAAATTAACAAAATGATAACCATACCCTCAGGAAAAAAATTATTCCCTTGTCAGTGAAACTCCTGGTTCTCTCACTCAAAAGTGTCCCAATTATAGCTCCTGAGCAAGACGAAAAAATATTTAAAGTTACAGACAATAGGAAGTAGAATAAGAACACTCACTTCTAACTTTTTATGGTCCACCATGTGTAAATTTAAATAGTACAGCATAACTTTTGATCTGCACTGGCAGATGTCTCTACCCATCAGTAATCAGCAATGATTGTCCAAGTTTTTAGATGTAGTTATAAGCATTAATCCCAATGCTTTTCTATTGAATGTATGGTGATGAAATTAAAAATGTAGGCTTCTCCTCAGAAAAATGTGGTTAGAGACTTTCATGATCAGTGTCACTTGAAGAAACAGAACGAGAGGCCATTTTAAAACTTTTGGGAACCGGTTTTATCATAAAATGTTAATAAATTAATTTTTAATCGATGTTTTAAGCAAAAGGTTAGTTTATCTAACGGTTAAATCTGCAAGGCCTAGAAGAAAGACCATCTAAAATGCCTCTTCTAAGTGTAGTTTAAAACAATGTTCTCCAACTATAGCACTTATTTTTTATATAGAAATTGCATAATGATTGTTCTCTCTGATCAATGATGTCTAGCTTCCACTTTCGTTTTGTATAGTAATGGTTTAACATGATGCCAAACACATGATAACACTCAAAATTATTCATCTACATCAGGAAGTCCTGAATGAAATCAAGTCCCAAGATTTTATAGATGAAAATGGAAAAAGAGCAATTAATTGTTTCTGGGAAAACAATAATTAAACATGCTGTTTTTTTCTTACACAAAACAAATTCTAACTATATTCTGGTAATATTTTATTTTTTAAAAGATTTTATTATTTCATTTTTAGAGAGAGGGGAAGGGAGGGAGAAAGAGAAGGAGAGAAACATCAATGTGTAGTTGCCTCTTTCAAGCCCCCTACTGAGAACCTGGCCCTCAACCCAGGCATATGCCTTGCCTGGGAATGGACCTGGTGACCCTTGGGTTCACAGGCTGTTACTCAATCCACTGAGCCACACCAGCCAGAGCTATTCTGGAAATATTTTAAAACTTACACATTTCTAGGCACATTGGGTTTTTCATAACCTCTGAAAGCTTACTCACATTGTTTTTCATTCATTTATTCATTGATTGATTTATTCAGTCTCTCAGTCACTCAATTGTTCAGCAAATAATATGGGATTAATATATGCTATACATAGATCAATGTATAATTAATAAAGCTGAAGGAGCTACATGATTTCATTGTAATCATATTCTAGTAGGTGTAACTTATATTTTAATAGAGAAATAGACCAAAATTTATGACATAGGTATAGTAACATAGGCAGTTAAGTTGTTAGAAGGAAAACAAAGCAGGTAAAGCAAGACAAGTAATTTAAATGGGTGTCTCTTGTTTCATATAAGGCTATTGACAAGGCTCCCTGACAAGATAATATTTTAGCAGACACTATAAAAAAATAAAAAGATGAAAAAAATCCTTGAAAATTCTGGAGAAACATTCCGCAGATAGATAGAAGAACAAATGCAAAGTCATTGAGGCAGAAATTAGCTTGTGACAACAAAGCATCAAAATGAGGGTGAGAAAGAGGTAAGGAGGTAAGAAATAAGTTATTTATAAAATTGTGGCCCAGATTACATACAACCTGGGAGACTACCGCATAGAATTTGAACTGTAGTCTGAGCGAGATTGGGAGAACCTCGACAACTTTAAGCACTACGATGTGCTATATTTTTAAAGGATGAAGTTTGATGCCATAGACAATGACTGCTGCCCAGAGGTGATGAAAAGTGCTCAAACAAGGGATGCATTTCAGTGGAACAACCAATAGTATTATTGATTTATTGGAATATGAACTATGGTAGAGAAGTCTCAAAGATGATTCCATGGATTTTCTCTGAATAAGTAGAAGAATGGATGTGCCTTTTTAGTGAGATTGGAGTACTGCAGAAGGTGTAGGTTTGATGAGGCAATTACAAAGTTTTATTTTATGCACATTAAGTTTGAAGTCTCTCCTAGGTATACATGTGCAAGTAACGGAGGAGGTGCCTTTCTGGAGGTCAGGGGTAAGACAAGGGCTAGAGGTATGGATTTTCAACACAATGAGCAGGGCTGTGTCAGTGGAGTCATTAGAATCGAATAATGATCTACCTTTTGAGCCAGCAATTCCACTGCTAGGATTATATCCTAAGAACCCTGAAACACCAATCCAAAAGAACCTATGCACCCCAATGTTCATAGCAGCACAATTTACAATAGCCAAGTGTTGGAAGCAACCTAGGTGCCCATCAGTAAATGAATGGATCAAGAAACTTTGGTATATTTACACAATGGAATTCTATGCAACAGAAAGAAAGAAGGAACTCCTACCCTTCGTGACAGCATGGATGGAGCTGGAGAGCATTATGCTAAGTGAACTAAGCCAGGCAGTGAAGGACAAATACCATATGATCTCACCTTTAACGGGAACCTAATCAACAGAACAAACAAACAAGCACAATATAACCAAAGACACTGAAATGGAGAAGGGGTTGATAGTCACCAGAGGGGAGAGGGGAGGGAAGATCAGAGGAAAGGGGGAAGGGTTTGGAGCAACAAGTATAAAGGTCACATGGACAAAAACTAGGGGGGTGGAAATGGGAGGGGGGTGGGGAGGGCTGGGGCGGTGGGCTGG
>PVKU01002379.1:0-231488 GCA_004027475.1 Anoura caudifer
CCCTTCCCTTTTTCCCCTGAAATTCCCTCCCCCCTCCCCTCTGGTGACTGTCAGCCTATTCTCAGTTTCAGTGTCTTTGGTTATATTATGCTTGTTTGTTTGTTTTGTTGATTAGGTTCCTGTTAAAGGTGAGATCATACGGTATTTGTCTTTCACCACCTGGCCTATTTCGCTTAGCATAAAGCTCTCCAGTTCCACCCATGCTGTCGCGAAGCGCAACAGCTCTTTCTTGTTTTCTGCTGCATAGAATTCCATTGTGTAAATGCACCATAGTTTCTTGATCCATTCATTTACTGATGGGCACCTAGGTTGCTTCCAACACTTGGCTATTGTAAATTGTGTTGCTATGAACATTGGGGTGCATAGGTTCTTTTGGATTGGTGTTTCGGGGTTCTTAGGATATAATCCTAGCAGTGGAATTGCTGGGTCAAAAGGTAGATCCATTTTTAGTTTTCTGAGAAAATTCCATACTGCTTCCCATAGTGGTTGTACCAGTCTGCAACCCCACCAGCAGTGCACTAGGGTCCCCTTTTCTCCACAACCTCCCCAACACTTGTTGTTTGTTACTTTGTTTATGATGGCCATTCTGACTGCTGTGAAGTGGTATCTCATTGTGGTTTTAATTTGCATCTCTCTGATAGCTAGCGATATTGAGCATCTTTTCATGTGTCTCTGGATCCTCTGTATGTCCTCCTTGGAGAAGTGTCTATTCAAGTCCTTTGACCATTTTTTCATTGGGTTGCTTGTCTTCTTAGAGTGGAGTTGTGTAACTTCTTTATATATTTTGGAGATTAAACCCTTGTCTGAAATATCATTGGCAAATATGTTTTCCCATACAGTTGGTTCTCTTTTTATTTTAATACTATTTTCTTTAGCCATGCAGAAGCTTTTTATTTTGATGCTATCCCATTTGTTTATTCTTTCCTTTATGTCCCTTGCTTTAGGGGACATATCAGTAAAAATGTTACTGTGTGAAATATCTGAGATTTTCCTGCCTATGTTCTCCTCTAGGACTTTAATGGTGTCATGGCTTATATTTAAATCTTTTATCCACCTTGACTTTATTTTTATGTATGGTGTAAGTTGGTGCTCGAGTTTCATTTTTTTTGCACGTAGCTGTCCAGTTCTCTCAACACCACTTGTTGAAGAGGCTATTTTCACTCCATTTTATATTGCTGCCCCCTTTGTTGAATATTAATTGACCATAGAGAATTGGGTTTATTTCTGGGTTCTCTGTTCTATTCCACTGGTCCATATGCCTGTTTTTATGCCAGCACCAGGCTGCTTTGAATACAGTGGCCTTGTAATACAGTTTGGTGTCAGGTATTGTGATCTCTCCTACTTTGCGCTTCTTTCTCAACATTGCTACAGCTATTTGAGGTCATTTATGGTTCCATATAAATTTTTGAAGTATTTGTTCTATGTCTGTGAAATACGCCATTGGTACTTTAATAGGTATTGCATTGAAACTATAAATTGCTTTGGGTAGTATGGACATTTTGATGATGTTAATTCTTATGATCCATGAACACGGTATATATTTCCATTTGTTTGTGTCTTCCTTGATTTCTTTCTTCAGTGTTGTGTAGTTTTCTGCATACAGGTCTTTTACCTCCTTGGTTAGGTTTATTCCTAGGTATTTTATTTTTATTTTTGCTGTATCGAATGGGATTTTTTTCTTGATTTCGGCTTCTGCTGTTTCATTGTTGGTATACAAAAATTACTTTGATTTCTGGATATTGACTTTATATCCAGCTGTTTGGCCAAATTCATTTGTTAGGTTGAGCAGCTTTTTGGCCAAGTCTGTAGGATTTTCTATGTACACTATCATGTCATCTGCAAACAATGATAATTTTGTTTCCTCCTTTCCTGTTTGGGTGCCTTTTATTTCCTTTTCTTGTCTAATAGCTATGGCTAAGACTTCCAATACTATATTGAATAAAAGTGGTGAAAGTGGACAGCCTTGTCTTGTTCCTGATCTTAGTGGAAAAGATTTTAGTTTTTGCCCATTGAGTATGATGTTGGCTGTAGGTCTCTCATATATGGCCTTTATTATGTTGAGGAATGCTCCCTCTGTTCCCACTTTGCTGAGTGTTTTTATCATAAACGGGTGCTGTACCTTATCAAATGCTTTTTCCACGTCTATTGACATGATCATGTGATTTTTGTCTTTGCTTTTGTTTATGTGATGTATTACATTTACTGATTTGCAAATGTTGAACCATCCTTGCATCCCTAGGATGAATCCCACTTGGTCATGGTGTATCATCTTTTTAATGCATTATTGGATGCAGTTTGCCAATATTTTGTTGAGGATTTTAGTGTCTGTTCATCAGCAATATTGGCCTGAAGTTTTCATTCTTTGTTGGGTCTTTATCTGGTTTTGGAATTGGGATGATGCTGGCTTCATAGAAAGAGTTTGGGAGTCTTCCATCATTTTGGATTTTTTCGAATAGTCTGTGAAGGATAGGGGTTAGCTCTTCCTTAAATGCTTTGTAAAATTCTCCTGTGAAACCATCCAGTCCAGGGCTTGTGTGTCGGGAGTTTTTTGATTACTGCTTCAGTTTCATCTGCTGTTATTGGTCTGTTCAGTCTTTCTGCTGCTTCTTCATTGAGTTTTGGGAGATTATATTTTTCTAGAAACTTGTCCATTTCAAACCTAGGTTTTCAGATTTCTTGGCATATGGTTCTTCATAGTAATTTCTTACAATCCTTTGTATTTATGTGGTGTCAGGTATAATCTCTCCTCTTTCATTTCTGATTGTGTTCATTTGGGTCCTCTCTCTTTTTTTCTTGATGAGTCTGCTTAAAGGCTTGTCAATTTTGTTTATCTTTTCAAAGAACCAGCTCCTGGATTCATTGATCCTTAGAATTGTGCTTTTAGTCTCTATGTCATTTAATTCTGCTCTGATCTTGGTTATTTCCTTCCTTCTACTTGCTCTGGGCTGTCTTTGTTGTTGTTCCTCGAGTTCCTGTAGGCGTAGGGTTAAGTTGTTTGTTTGAAATGTTTCTGTCTTTTTTAGGTGGGCCTGTATCGCTATGAACTTCCCTCTGAGGACTGCCTTTGCTGTGTCCCATAAGTTTTGGGTTGTTGTGAGTTCATTTTCATTTGTTTCCAGAAACTTTTTGATTTCCTCCCTAATTTCATTCTTGACCCATTCATTGTTTAATAATATGCTATTCAATCTCCATGATTTTGAGGGTTTTGGGGTTTTCCCCTTGGGGTTGGTTTCTAGTTTCAGTCCTTTTTGGTTGGAAAAAATGCTTGGTATGATTTCAATTTTATTGAATTTGTTGAGGCTTGTTTTGTGTCCCATCATGTGGTCTATCTTTGAAAATGTCCCATGTGCATTTGAAAAAAATGTGTATTTAGTTTCTTTGGGATGAAGGGCTTTATATATATATATGTATCAGTTAAGTCCATTTCATCTAGAATGTTGTTCAATGCCACAGTATCCTTGTCGATATTTTGTTTGGGAGATCTGTCCATGTTTGACAGTGGGGTGTTAAAATCCCTTACTATAATTGTGTTGCTGTCAATATCTTTCTTGAAGTCCTGAAAGATTTTCTTTATGTATTTAGGTGTTCCTATGTTGGGTGCATATATATTTACAATGTTTCTGTCTTCTTTGTGGATTCTTCCCTTGAGTATTATGAAGTGACCTTCTGGGTCTCTCTTTATGGCTCTTCTTTTGAAGTCTATTTCGTGTGATATGAGTATTGCTACCCCAGCTTTTTTTCTTCCGTCCATTTGCTTGGAAAATTTGTATCCAGGCCTTCACTTTGAGTCTGTGTAGGTCTTTTGTCCCGAGGTGGGTCTCTTGTAGGCAGCATATGTGTGGGTCATGCTTTCTTATCCATTCAGCTATTCTGTGTCTTTTGATTGGAGCATTTAATCCATTTACATTTAAGGTCATTATTGATAGGTACTGATTCATTGCCATTTTCATACCTGTGTTCCCCTCCCTCCCTCCCTCTCTCTCACTTCCTTCCTTTTCCCTTTCCCTTTCCCTTTCCCTTTCCGCAGTCCCTATAGTATCTCTTGCAGAACTGGTTTGATAGAGGTGTATTATAGACTTCTTTTGTCTGGGAAGCTATTTATTTGGCCTTCTATCTTGATTGAAAGCCTTGCTGGTTAAAGTAGTCTTGATTGCAGGCCTTTGGTTCTCATTACTTGGAATATTTCTTGCCATTCTCTTCTGGCTTGGAGCATTTCCATTGAGAAGTCAGCTGCTAACCTTATCAGGGCTCCCTTATGTGTTACTTCCTTTTTCTCCCTTGCTGCCTTTAAGATTCTCTCTTTGTCTTGGAATTTTGCCATTTTATTTATGATGTGTCTTGAAGTGGGCCTCTTTGGGTTCCTCTTGATTGGGACTCACTCTGTTTCCTGGACTTGTGTGACTTTTTCTCTCATCAAATTAGGGAAGTTTTCCATCATTACTTTTTCAAATAGGTTTTCTGTCCCTTGCTCTTCTTCTTCTCCTGGTATCCCTGTTATATGGATATTATTACGTTTCATATTGTTTTGCATTTCTCTTAATCCCTCTTCATTCTTTTTGAGCCTCTTTTCCTTTTCTTGCTCTTTCTGGGTGTTTTTTTCTACTTTGTCCTCCAAATCTCTGATCTAATCTTCTGCTTCATCGATTCTGCTTTTCATTCCTTCCACTGTGTTCTTCAGTTCAGAAATTGTATTCTTCATTTCCTCTTGGCCCTTGTTGATAGTTTCTATTTCCTTTTTCATGTTGATACAGTTTGCAGTGAGTTCATCGTAGCTTCCCTGTAGTTTCTGGTAGCTCATTGAGAGCTTGTGGAGCTTCCTGACAACCATTGCTTTGAACTCAATATCTGATAGTTGAGTTGCCTCTGTTTCATTTGGCATTCTTTCTGGGGCTTCCTCCTTTCCTTTCATTTGGGGATTGTTTCTTTGTCTTCCCATTGTTTTTGAGACTCTTCTTGTTAGCCTCAGCTTCTTAAATTGATCTGTTTTGGCTCCCTGGGTTTATGGTGTGAACTTCTGTGCTAGAATAGCTGTGAGATTCAGTGGTGTAGTCTCCTTCGGGTATCCTGGTGTTCACAGGTTCCACTGTCTCAGCTGTTGGAATGCCCCCTCTTTGGGACCAACTCTGTTTTTTTTTCACAGTTCCAGGTTTTTGTTTTTGTTTTGTTTTTTGTCTCACTCATGGGTATTTAAAAAGAGAAAAGGGGGAAAATGAAAAAAGAAGAAAAAAGAGGAAGGAAGAAGAGATAAAATTGGAAAGAAAGGAAGAAGGAATAAAACAAGAAAGAAGTAAAGAGAAGCAAAAGGAGTTGAGGGGTAAAGAAGATAAAAATTATGAAAAAATAATAAAAAAATATTTAAAAAACAAACAAACAAAAAACTCTTGCTGTTTTCAAACTTGCCAAAGCTGGTTTTTCTGGTCTTGCTGGCTACAATGCCGAGGGGTGAGGGTATCGCCTTTCTCCCTGTTCAGCACTCAGTTATCTTTGGGCTACTCTCCAGGCCTCTCCACACAGGGCCTCAGGCGTATGTTCTGAGCCTCCTGGGGAGCGCACACTTTCCCGAGTTTATGGGTGTGAGCTCGGGTCTCCTACATGGCGTGCACCTACCCCGAGTTTTCAGGTGTGGGTTCCAGATTTCCTGCTTTGAGTGCACTCACCCTAATTTCACGGGGGTGAGCTCCAGGTTTCCCATGGATCGTGCACACTCCCTGGGTTCACGTGCATGGGCTCTGATTCTCCCATGGATTGCTTGCATTCCCCAGGTTCCTGGCGTGGGCTACGGGTCTCCGGTTGCACAGTTGTCTCTGTTCGCATGCAAGTGCCTTTGACCGTGCAGGCGTCTGCTGTCGTGCACAGACCCAGCTCCCTCCCTAGAGCCCTGTGGTAGGCCTGGCAAGCACCAGCCCGGGGCCTCAGCCACCCTGGTCTCCACGCTGATCCCTGGTCTCTTATTGTTCTGAAGTACTCTCCTTACTGTCTGGTTTTTCAATGTCCACTGCATCCTTCGATCTCCTATTTTCAAATATGCTGTGTTTCCACTGGTTGTTTGCTCTGTTCCTCCGTAGATTGGCCAGGTTTTTCTCCCATGTGTAGGAGGAAGTGAAATCTGCTCCCTCCTACCGCACCGCCATCTTCCTTCTCCAGTTTGTTCTTTATTTCCAGGTGTCTGGTTCTATTTTGCTTACTTGATTGTTTTGTCGATTAGGTTCCTCTTATAGGTGAGATCTAAATTACTTTCTGACTGGCATTGTTACCATGTCTTGGGCTTCAGAGGTGGCATTCAGGTCAGCTTGGTCCAATCTAGCATGTGTCATCCTAGGTCCCCAGGCTGGGCTTTTTCTTAGGATAGATGACAGAGCCGCTTGCTTGGGCTCTGTGCCTACAGCCAGACAGGCTTGCTTGGAAACAGCTGTGGGTTCTGAGCTCTGCATGGGAATCATAAAACCTACCTTTATGATTTAGCATAATTGGTGAAGTCACCTGTCATTTTAGTGGGGTATTAGAAAAACCACAATTGTTTGTCTAGCTGCACCTGCCAGTTGTTGGTTGCTTGCTTCCCTGTAATGTACAGCAGCCTTGGGTCAGATGAGCACCCATGGCTGCCTTCTACAGGATTACTGTAGGTTATTTGCATCATTAAAATACAGGCAGTTCTCACCATCAGACACCTTGAAATAAAATGATTTGGCCCCAAAATAAGATGCCTACAACTCTAATTTTCCTCTGCTAGATCAAAGGAAAGATTTGGTCTAATGTTTGCGGTCTAGGGGCAGAATCACTGAATGATGGTTTATTACCAAGAGCTTTCTCTCTCGCTTTGTAGATATTTAAGATTTGTGAAGACCTTTCTGCTTGAATATGATATGAGCATTTCTGGGGTGGAGGAATCTTATGTTCTACAACCCAAACAATAAAATAACATTAAGGGAAAAACAAGTGGAATGGACCGTGCTAAATCTATATGATTTGGTAATCAGAGCTCACTAGCAAAACTAGTGGCAGTTCTGGTTAAGAAACAGAGCACCAGGCCATTGAAATCTCAGTTGGCATTTGCACCCAGCATCTCCATCAGCCAAGCATTTTTTACCATAACCCTGATTTGTGCTTCCTTTCACACAATGCACACATGACTTGTTCTCATTGTACATTAAGTCGGGTCCTAGGCAAGGCTTCCTTCAACAATGATTTTATTTTAAACATGGGGAAGTATCTTGACAGCTTCACCATTTAGAGCATAACACTGTGGAAAATATTATGGTTCTTTCAGCCACTGAAAGAAGGCACTTCTGCAGGGTTTCCAGCTTTTTCTCTTTAAGGTAGTTGTGTAAAGTGAAGGCGTTCTCTTTAATTATTAGAAAGCTTTCCTGAAATTGCTTCAAATTACTACTATCACCCAGCGCAGCTTCCAGTTATATTGATGTCATCTCCCCCCGCCCTTTTAAACATATGTTCCCCCTGAACCCTTTACCATTGAAGGTTTAGTTGCAGTTGTCATTACATTGCACTCTTAAGTACTTTAAGCATGGCTTTCCTAAAAGCACAGGATGCAGTTATGACACTCAGGAAGCCTAAAATGTAGAGCTATCATGGAACCATATTCACATTCCCCAAATGCCATTACCGCCTCTTTTAACACCTTTGAACCTGGGAGCCAGTCCAGGATTGCATGTTGTTCTGTCTCTTCGGTCTACTTTAACCTGAAGCAGCTCCCAGCCCTTTTTTTCATGCCACAGACCATTTTGAGGAGCCCAAGCTCATTGTCATGTGAAATGGAACCCCTCTTTGGACTCTTCCTGTTGTTTCCTCATAACCTATATACCCTTCCTGCAGGACGGGGTGGTGCTGATGCTCCTGCTCCTCCGTAGCACTTCTGCAGGCTGACCACAGTCAGTAGTACTCAGTTTGATCTCTTGTTAAGGGGGTGCCTGTCAGGTTTCTTCACAGAACAGGACCTTTCCCTTCCTTCCCTTACTCTTTAGCCTATGTATTCCTTAATTTCATGCCAGCTTGTCTGTGTAGGTAAGAGTTTTTAAACACTGTTTTCTATATAGGAGATGTTCAGTTCAGTTCAATCCTTTTAGTGGTTTTACCAGGAGGAGTGTCTGTGGATCTGACTGCATCTTTGCTGGAATCTAGTCTGTGGAAGCCTGGAACCTATCCTCCCAGAGTAAGCATCTCCCATACTGCTGCCCTCATAACCCTTCCCTCCCCATCACTGTAGATGTCACTGTCTGTGCTCCTGGGCAAGCGTGACACCAAGGCCCTCAGTGACTGCCCCAGCCTCGTATCCTGCCAGTGCCAACCCACCGGTAACCATCAGGCTACGGGTAGAACCCAAATTCATTATTTAGTCACTCAGAGCATAGTTGCTTTGAGTGCTAAGCTAACCCCTTTTCCTCCCTCATAGCCAATGGCCACAGGGATACAGCCATCAAAAGAAGCAAAGAGGTAACCCTGGCCAGCATGGTTCAGTTGGTTCAAGTTCCAGTCAGGGCACATGCCTAGGCAGCGGGTTCAGTCCCCAGTTCAGTCCACATATGAGGGGCAACCAATTGATGTTTCTCTCACATCCATGTTTCTCTCCCTCCCTTCTCCTCCCTCTCTTAAATCAATAAGTGTGTCCTCGGATGAGAATTTTTAAAAAAGAAGAAGCAAAGGTAGCACAGTATCAGAGTTGCAATTGTCACTTGGCACGTGATTATTAAGTGCTGTTCCTGTGCCTGGAACTGTATGGTGAGCGGGAAGATGGCAGTAAAGAAGGCGCACACTGTCTGGGGAGGTTGCCCATCATGGTGGGATATTCGAAGTACACTGCGGGGCACAGGGTGCTCCTGCTCATGGGAGTGGGGAGGAAGGAACAGGGAAGGCTTCTCAGAAGTGCCATCTTAACTCAAATGAAGATGGGAGAGAGGGCCAGCCCAGGGCCTCTGGTCTCCCTCCCAGGAGAGGCATCATAGTGGGAACAGGATGGGGCTGTTGATACTGCTGCCTCTGCCCATCTGCCCTGCCCTGCCCTGCCCTGCCCTGCCCTGCATCCTCCCAACCGTCCTGTGAAACTCCTCAATGAAACTTAAAAACCCATCTCTGGTTTCTGTCTGCCTGGAACTGGGGGGTTGGGGGGGTGTCACTATTTTTTTGTTAACCCCTTTGTCCTCCCCACAACACACACTAAACTGGGAGTTCTAGAAGACCAAAGAATGATGCTAATTCTGCCCTGGCATCCCAGCCCTTAGCAGAGCCTGGCCCAGGGCAAGGGCATCAATGAAAACAGGTTGACTCAACTGTGACCTCAGACAAGATCCCTTGCCTGGTTGTACTTCCTTCTCTTTCCATCTGTGACACTGAAGAATTGAATAGGTGGTTTTTCTGAGGCTAATCCTATCTGAAATATATGAACTTGTGAATGTGAGCCAGGTACTCAGTTCTTATACTCAGGATTGTGCGTGTGTATGTGTATGTGCGTGCACACATATATGTTGTGATTAGAAGGAAGATGGAGAGGGTTTGGTTTGTTTTCTTTTTCAAAGTGTGTGCTTGGGAGGCAACGGGTGAGTGGAGATGGAAGAGGGTATGGAGGGATAAGTGGTGATGGACAAGGGAGGGAGGGAGGGAGGGAGGAAGGAAGGAAGGAAGGAAGGAAGGAAGGAAGGAAGGAAGGAAGGAAGGAAAGTAGGTAGGTCTGTGCTTCAGCAAACCCCATAACCTCCTGGTATGTGTGTGGGAGGAGTGCTTAGGGAGTTGCGGGCATCCCATCCTGTCCTCCCTCCTTCAGGCCACCCTGGGACTGAGCAGGCATTCGGGCCAAGGGTAAACTCATTTGGATTACTTGATTTGCATCATTTTGGGGCTTTCATTATTTGTTTTTAAGTATCAAACACCTGTGTATCCCTCTACACAGAATTGAAAACCACCATGTTGTCATAGTGGTTTCAGGTAATTTCACTTTAAAGAACCTAGAATATTACAGATAAAGCTAAAGGTCCTTTTATTCCCCCCTCTTCGGTACTATTAAAAGTTCATATATTGAATACTTAGGGATGATTAGAAAGGTAAATTTTATGTTATGTACATTTTATGACAATAAAAGAAAAAACTTAAAAAAAAAAAGTTCATTTAGGCCCAAGTCAGAGTTTGGGCACAGCTGGATAATCCCTCTTTGGTAGCTAGCAGCTTAAGATCTCTGTTCTTCTCTCCTTGAACTCCATGCTCCAAGGCATTGGCAGAGGTCGTTAACTCGTCCCTGCCCCTCACCCCCACACCAGTCCATCAGCTACCTCTGTTGCTTCACCTCTTGGTCGTGTCCCCAATCCTCCGCTATCTCCATCCTGGGCCACACCAAGACCACTGCAAGAGGCTTCTCAGGGGTCCTCCCTGCTATCCTCTTAGGTCTCCTGCAGTCTGTTTGGAGTAACCCTTTGAAGATAAGAGCCCTTGTCCCTGTCCCCTACTCAAAGCTTCCCATCACACTTAGAATAAAAACCAACAAAATCCTCCATGAGGCCTCTTCACTGCCTGGAACCTTTCCCCCCACACACACATGGCCACATGGCTTCCCCTTCACTCCCTTTAGGTCTTGCTCTCTTTTCTCCCCTGATATCCCATGTGGATTTTTTCTTCTTCATTATGTTCTAATCAGTTCTTTTGAACACTCACCTGGTTGCGGCTTTGCCCAATACAAGAGAACCCTTTCAGCCAGCACCTGTGTCCTCTTGACTCTCCCTATTAACTTCTAAGGGCTTCTGCTTTCTGCCTCCACAGGCTGCCCCAGAACCAGAACCACCCACTTCTCCCAAGGGCCAGCCTGGTCCCCTTCCAGGGACACCAGGCATGTTCCCTGCCCCTGGGGTGCCTTCATTGGCCTTAGAATACATCCCACCATGGGTGTACAGAGCACTGTGGTCAAAAGTATTGGAAATAATTTTTTTCTCTGTGGTATGTTATCAATTTGATATAATTATTCATTTGTTTCTGTTTGCATTCAGTGTAATAAGGTTTTATTACCTCTTGTTTTCATTTTATTTTTGGTTATGTAAACTTTTACCTGATTCAGAAGTTGAAGTTATGCCCTGGTGTACCCAGAGAGGCCTCAGCAGTTCCAGTGGTTTCTGATGTGTGCTTCCTAAAGTCCCTGTGCTCACACAAAAGGCAGTCTACAATGTCCATTTTTTACTTCACAGGAGGTCCTGAGGCTCACTCCTTGGTGGTTCGGGGTGCTCTCGATGGTGCAGGCATGTTTTTGTGTAATCAGGCAGGTCCCTGATGGCAGCCATCTGAGTTGTCCTGGGCTGGTAAAATCAGTGCTGTGTAAATAACATCATCCTCTCTTGTTTTGCCTTTCTGGAGGTGTCTCTTCAGGGTAGGTTTCTAGAAGGGATTTCCCTAGATTGCATCAGCACCCTTGATTGTATCTAAGAGGCCTTCCTGGGTCATATGGCTTGTACTTGACCTCACAGTGGTAAAATTATTTGGGGAATACAAATGAGAGTTCTGAAGAAGTCAGACCTGTTCCATTGGTGCAGTTCTTTTCTCTGACTCTGGTTCTGTCAAGGTTCCAGGAAGCAGCCTTGGACTTACTTCAGCAGTGCGTGCCCCTGTAGACTGTATAGAAGTGGTGATTCCAGTCTGTCCACCACTTTGCTGCTGGCAGAGCTCCCCTTCTCCCTCTGTGATGGTGGGCCTCGGGCCACACCCAGCTTCCCAGAGTTTTTCTGTTTCCTGCTGAGAAGCTAAGATGGGGAAAATTGAAAAGTAAGCTCTGCTAGAAGAGGTTAGGGACCCATGCTTTTAGAGCAGGAAAAGGTCTCCTCTGAGCCAAGGGCTGAATCTGGGTGACCCTGGCAGCCATGCTGGGGGCCCTAAACTTCTGGATGAAAGATCCAGGTAACTCAGGGGTAAGCCTGAGGAGGGCTAGAACACACCCTCACCACTGTCTGTCTCCCCACACCCAGCCTCAGCTGTTGAGGAAAAGCGTGTCCTCATGGCACCAAGTGAGTCCTGGTGCTAACCTGCCTTTGGTGACTTACCCATGTCATTGGAATCTGGTTTCAAGTGCACACCACAGTGTCTTTATTGAAGTCTCCACAGTGTGCACAGGAAGGGAAGTCACTTGGGACAGACCAGCCCCAGGACAGTGATCAGTGCAGATATGAGCTATATGGGACAGGACAGTTCTGGAGCTGAGGTACAGAGCACAGGAATAGTCTTGCCCTTTTCCAGAATGAACTGCTAGCTGAGGGACTAGCAGGTGGCTAATTCTGAACTCACAATTCATTCTAAGCCTCCCCTGGCCCCAGTTGTGTTCTTACCCTCTTAGCCCGGCCATGAGAGCATCATAGGCTGAACGGCATGTCCTGGGAGGTCCCAGGGTCCAGGGCCTCTCAGTGAGTATTTCTGAAGTACGCAAGGGAATCTACCAGATGGAACCAAAGTATAGGGAAGGAGCTGCTCTGTCAGTGTGAAAGAATGGGGAAGTGTCCGTCCTGGAACAGGGAGGATGCCTCTCTGTCTTCTTCCTCCTACCAGCAAGGCTGTGCTGTTGTAAGGGAGCATCTCCTGATATAGGTTCACCTGACCTGGGATCATTTTTTTTTTCTTATGCCACAATCCTGGGCAGTGGTTTCCGGTTGCCCAAGTTAGCCAGTATTTATATGGTGACTTTTCTTCCTCTAGGGTGTTAGTTCCCATTGTTCAGATGAGGAAACGGGCATAGGATGTTGAGGTCATTTGCTCAGGTTCGTGTTTGGAAAGGGCAGAATCAGGATTGGAGCTCAAGTTGGCTGGCTCCAAACCTATCCACTCTTTCTACAGGGCTGCACTGTGCACCACCTCCCAAGGGGGCCGTGTAGAGCTGTGTTCCTGTTAGCAAGTTGTACTGTGACCCACAGCAGTTCTTTGAGTACTCATTTAAAAAACCCAAAATACAGAAGCTATAGTAGTATTCAGGCCAGGCCTTTGTGAAGAGGAGCTCCACCCCCCACTTTGGGTGGACAGCTTCCTCTCTAGCATTTGAGGGCCTCCTGTCAGCCCTTGGATGCAGCTCATAAAGTGGCCTCTGCTAAGGCAGCATGCTAAGAAGCCACACAGTGTTCTACTCAGGAAAAAAAAAAATGCCACCTGTGCAGGCCACTCACTCCTGCACCCTAGGAATGGGACTGGGGGTGGCCACAGTGCAGGTAGAGTGTAGTTGTCCACCACCAGCAGTAGCCCAAAGTCCCTAAAGAAATCTGTGAAAGGAAGAATATCAAGACCTGGGTGAGCACTGGCGGAGCAGCCCGGCTCCCAGAACCCAGCCTGTGCTGGGCAGCCCCAAGCCTGCCGGTGCTTGCTTTTTCTGCAAACCAATGTGTCCTCTACTTACATACTTGTTTAATACTTCAGGGAAGAAAAGTCAGAAGACCAGGATCTCCAGGGCCTCAAGGACAAACCCCTGAAGTTTAAAAAGGTGAAGAAGGATAAGAAAGAAGACAAAGAGGGCAAGCATGAGCCCCTGCAGCCATCAGCCCATCACTCTGCTGAGCCAGCAGAAGCAGGCAAAGCGGAGACCTCAGAAGGGTCAGGCTCAGCCCCAGCCGTCCCAGAAGCTTCTGCCTCCCCTAAACAGCGGCGGTCCATCATTCGCGACCGGGGACCCATGTATGATGACCCCACTCTGCCTGAAGGTTGGACCCGGAAGCTTAAGCAAAGGAAATCTGGCCGCTCCGCTGGGAAGTATGATGTGTATTTGATCAAGTAAGTAAGGGCAATTCCTCTGTCTACAGAGCCAGGAGGCCTGAATAGGTGGGAAGTTGGGGACAGGCACTGAAAACTAGTGGGTGTCCCTTGGAGTAGGAGCTCTTTGCTGCTAGTTAACCAGGAAAATGTGTGTGTGTGACCTTAACTGGAGTCAAAGTGGCTTCAATAATGAACACCTCATACAGGCATGACTAGGTATACTTAGGACAACTGTGTGCGGAAGTCACTGCCCTGAGTGAGGTGTGCACAGGGTAGCAGAGTGTGACTTTACCCTGCCAGGCCTTGAAGCCTCATTTGGAGATGGAACAGCAGTAGGCACTACCCAGGGTCACCGTGAGAATGTCAGGAGAGGTCACCTGGGAATCACTGAGGCCACAAGGTCTGCCATGCACAGTAGCCTGGGCTCAGGAGGCAAGCGGAGCTCCCTGGGGGTGCTGCCATTTCCCAGCTGGATAGAACCTATTAACAACCTCATCATCTTTCTGGGAGACTTGTTCTATGGTACTGCTGGATGAACCAGAAGAATTAGGAGTTAATAGGGCTCAGTCCACTCTAAATTGTACTGAGAAAGGTGGGCTTTTGGACAGGGCCTCTGGGGAAAGACACAAATGGATCCCATTTGCCTTTCCAGCTGTCTCTTTTGCATTTGTCCAGCTTCATTCAGGGGTGGGGGTTACTGGGTGTGTTCTATTGAAAAAATAACTGCCAAGCCTGAGCTTCAGAGAAGGAATGAATAAGTATATTTCAGTTCTGCCCCTTAGACAATCCCAAAAAGGTTAGCAGTTTTCAAAGGATATTCGCAGCCTTATTTGGCCTCAACAACTCTGAGAATGGTGAGCAAACCATTATCCTATTGACATATGAGAAAACTGATTCCCAGAGATGCTAAACAGCGTTCCCAGTTTTAGACAGAGGGTGCTCTACTGGCAGATCAGACCCAGGCAACAGCCAGCACAGTGAGCCCCAGCCTGATGTGATGGCTAGACAGGGTTTCCAGATCAGACCCGTTTGGGGGGGCTAGAGGGAGTCTCAGTGGCAGGCAGGTCCTCAGGGGCATCCAGGTAACAGCTGTGGAGCAACTAGCACTGAGCTGTTCTGGAACAGAAGCAGGCCTTATAGGGCACCTGCCCCTGCTCAGCAGCCTGAATGCTTCATGTGTAGCTGTGGCCATGCCCCTCAAGTTTTAGCTTCTCTTGGCTTTTCTTAAATGTGACTGTGGTTTGGTAGTATCATTAGGCATATCACCTGCAGAACATCTGTCAAAGTTCATCACCACCTTCTCTGCCTCATCTCTGACATTGCTGTGGAAGCTTCTAATCATTTTTGTGTCTTTCCATTTGTTCCTACAGTCCCCAGGGAAAAGCCTTTCGATCTAAAGTGGAGTTGATTGCATACTTCGAAAAGGTAGGCGACACCTCCCTGGACCCTAATGATTTTGACTTCACGGTAACTGGGAGAGGGAGCCCCTCCCGGCGAGAGCAGAAACCACCTAAGAAGCCCAAATCTCCCAAAGCTCCAGGAACTGGCAGAGGTCGGGGACGCCCCAAAGGGAGCGGCACCGCGAGACCCAAGGCAGCAGCATCAGAGGGTGTGCAGGTGAAAAGGGTCCTGGAGAAAAGTCCTGGGAAACTGCTCGTCAAGATGCCTTTTCAAACTTCACCAGGGAGCAAGGCTGAAGGGGCTGGGGCCACCACATCAGCCCAAGTCATGGTTATCAAACGCCCCGGCAGGAAGCGAAAAGCCGAGGCTGACCCCCAGGCCATTCCCAAGAAACGGGGCCGAAAGCCAGGCAGTGTGGTGGCGGCTGCTGCTGCTGAGGCCAAGAAGAAAGCCGTGAAGGAATCATCCATCCGGTCTGTGCAAGAGACCGTGCTCCCCATCAAAAAGCGTAAGACCCGGGAGACAGTCAGCATCGAGGTGAAGGAGGTGGTGAAGCCTCTGCTGGTGTCCACCCTTGGCGAAAAGAGTGGGAAGGGACTGAAGACCTGCAAGAGCCCTGGGCGGAAAAGTAAGGAGAGCAGCCCTAAGGGGCGCAGCAGCAGTGCCTCCTCGCCCCCCAAGAAGGAGCACCACCACCACCACCACCACTCAGAGCTGCCGAAGGCACCCACACCGCTGCTCCCGCCCCCGCCCCCGCCCCCGCCCGAGCCCCAAAGCTCCGAGGACCCTGCCAGCCCCCCTGAGCCCCAGGACTTGAGCAGCAGCATCTGCAAAGAAGAGAAGATGCAGAGAGGAGGCTCGCTGGAGAGCGACGGCTGCCCCAAGGAGCCAGCTAAGACTCAGGCTACGGTTGCGACCACCACCACGGCCGCAGAAAAGTACAAACACCGAGGGGAGGGAGAGCGCAAAGACATTGTTTCATCCTCCATGCCAAGGCCAAACAGAGAGGAGCCTGTGGACAGCCGGACGCCCGTGACCGAGAGAGTTAGCTGACTTTACACAGAGCGGATTGCAAAGCAAACCAACAAGAATAAAGGCAGCTGTTGTCTCTTCTCCTTATGGGTAGGGCTCTGACAAAGCTTCCCGATTAACTGAAATAAAAAATATTTTTTTTTCTTTCAGTAAACTTAGAGTTTCGTGGCTTCAGGGTGGGAGTAGTTGGAGCATTGGGGATGTTTTTCTTACCGACAAGCACAGTCAGGTTGAAGACCTAACCAGGGCCAGAAGTAGCTTTGCACTTTTCTAAACTAGGCTCCTTCAACAAGGCTTGCTGCAGATACTACTGACCAGACAAGCTGTTGACCAGGCTTCTTAGGGTACGCCTGCACCTCCCCTCCCACCCAGACCTCCCCCCATGTGGTGATTAAGGACAGAGAGCACTTGAGAGGACACTCCCATTTTCGGTGCCATTGGTGCCCCAGTCTCAGCTCTCCTCTCCCCCTACCCTGCCCCTAGCTTCCCTACCTCCCCCATTCCCACCCACGTTGGGACAAGGAGGTGTGAGGCAGGAGAGACCGTTGGATTCTTTAACGAAGAAGACAGAGATGGCCAGTGGCTACAGCCTGTGTGATCCCACCGTGGTGGCACAAACCTGGCCCCACTCCAGCCCCAATCCAAAACAAACAAGGACATTTCACAGGACAGGGAAGTAGCACCTGTTCACTCCAGTTCTGGCATGGCTCAGAGGGAGTCGTCCTTTGAACTGCTGGGGTATAGACTGGCCTGAGCCAGAGGAGAGGATGGTCCAGGGCTGGCCTCCAGTGGATGGCACTAGAAAGAGGCCATGAGGCAGCAGGACGAGGCGCAGGCAGGCTGGCCTGGCCTCGGACCGGCAGAGCGTAGCAGGACAGGAGGAACTCCTAGTCACTCAAAGTAGTCTGTGACTGGCAGTTAGAGGCTCACTGGGGCGGAGGCCAAGGGGAAGGAGGGGAGAATGTTCTTCCAAAACTTTCCAATTCTACTCCTTAGGGACAGCTTAGAACTATTTGCACTATTGAGTCTTCATGTTCCCACTTCAAAACAAACGTGCTCTGAGAGCAAACTGGCTTGAATTGGTGACACTTTGTCCCTCAAGCCACCAGACATGATGGTGTTTAGAACTGCCTGGATCTGTAGATACCTGCGCTTGTTTTAAAGTGGGCTCAGCACATAGGGTTCCCACGAAGCTCCGAAACTCTAAGTGTTTGCTGCAATTTTATAAGGACTTCCTGATTGCTTTGTCTTCTCTCCTTCCATTTCCACCTTCTGTCATTTCATTCTTTCATTTCTTCCTCATTCATCCCTTCTGTTCCAAGCAGCCGCAGTGCCCGACTGTACCCTGAATAGATTCTGGTTAGCTCATATCCCCAGAACTCACCTTGCACTTGGCCTTCCCGCCACCAACCCCAGCCCACCCTCACCCCATTTTCAGCCCTGAGGAAGCCCTGGGCTCTGCCAAGTCCACCCGACCCTAGCACCTCAGCCTCTCTGAAGGGCAAGAGAATAGCAAGGTCTCACTCTTCTAGGTCAGAGCCCAGGCACTGAACCTCCTTAGCCTTCCACTTGAGAAAAGTGGGTGGGGAAAAATCAGGCCCGATTTCAATTTGGGAGTTGGGAGAACAGAGGCCCCTGTGGTCTGCCACAGTCACTGAGCAGCCCAGCCCTGACCTTGGCTTCTGCCAGACCTGACTACCACAGTGCAGTGTGGCAGGGCTCAGATAGAACAAATGCAGATGCCCCCAGACCTGAGCTGGGACCAGTGCCTAGGGCTCCCCTTTCTCTGCCCACCCAGGCTCCTCCACTTACCACGAGTTCTATTCTAATGGAAAACCTTTGGCTTTTGCTTGCTGGAGACTGGGTAGGGCCAGTGTAGCACACATTTTCACATCTGTACCAGGGCTGTGGTGTAGGGGCTTAGAGGCTTGGGTTTGCTGTGGGATCCCATCCTTTCAACCTCTCTGTTCAGGAAGTCCTTATCTAGCTGCATATCTTCATCATATTGGTATATCCTTTTCTGTGTTTACAGAGATGTCTCTTATATCTAAATCTGTCCAACTGAGAAGTACCTTATCAAAGTAGCAAATGAGACAGCAGTCTTATGCTTCCAGAAACACCCACAAGCACGTCCCATGTGAGCTGCTGCCATGAACTGTCAAGTGCGTGTTGTCTTGTGTATTTCAGTTATTGTCCCTGGCTTCCTTACTGCGGTGTAACCATGAAGGAGTGAAACATCCTAGAAACTGTCTAGCACTTCCTTGCCAGTCCTTAGTGATCAGGAACCATAGTTGACAGTTCCGATCAGTAGCTTAAGAAAAAAACCGTGTCTGTCTCTTCCAGAATGGTTAGAAGCAAGGGAGTTTGCCCCATTCTGTTCGTAGAGTCATAGTTGGCCTTTCTAGCATTTTTGTATCCATTTCCTTATGCTGCAAAAGCAAGTCCCACAACCAGCCCCACGCTGCTGTCAACCCTCCAGGCTTCACTTCTGACTCCTCCCCAGGAAGGGAAGGGGGGTTGGGGGAGGGGGCGAGTCCTTCGGGACCCCTCTTCCTCCAAGGACAAAAGGCTCCTGCCCCCACAGTGGCCTTGCACTCCTGGCACCCCCAAAGACGCCTAGCCATGTGAGCGTGGCATCCGGCCAGTTTGTCATGGAAATGTCGTCCATTTTAATTGGTTGTGTTTTTGTGTTATACCTAGTCCGGTGAAATGTGGCTCCTAGGACCAATGTCAGGAGCTGCCTGGCCTCCCCATCAGCTCAGTACCATCTGGTCCTGGGAAAAGGAGTGTGGGGCCCATCAGGCCTGCCTTTCACCCATAACAGTTTATTTAGGGGCTGACTGGGCATTGATGGTCAAGAACACAGCGTTTGAAGGGTCATTTTCTTTCTGTCCCACCCAACCTGCAGTCCCCCAGCTCCCTAGCTTCCTCCCCTAGAGTTCCAAAGCTGCAGGCAGTGCCTGAGGCTCCTTAGGGTTCGTTCTCGTGTTCTCTCTCTCTCTCTCTCTCTCTCCCTCCCTCCCTCCCTCTCTCTCTCCCTCCCTCCCTCCCTCCCCCCCCTTTCTTCCACATTCCCTCCTTTTCCTCAAATAAAGTCATCACGAGTGAGTCACCTTTAAGCAGGTTGCCTTGGTGGTTTGTCACCCTTGGCGGGCAGGGGCCCTGCAGCTTTCATGCCACCCCTGTTCCTGGAGTCAGGTTGACAGGAGGTTTGGAGGCAAAGCATAAACCCTGGAATTCTGACCAGCTGTGTCCAGCCCAGTTTGGGGTGTGACCTTGATTGTGTGTGTACTTGAACACAGTGAAGGTTGGGGGCATCTTTTAGGGACTGTGAAGAATACAGGAATTGACCGACGGCTTTCAGATCCCCATGGGTCTAGGTCACAGTCACGTTCGTCATCCCTCCCGTCATTGTAGTTTTCTTGACAGAATTCCGTATGTCCTCAAGCTCCTCGCACCATGCCCAGCCCTGCCCTACCTGTCTGCCCATATGGTGGGCTTGTCCTTAACAGTCGAATTGCTGGCTTTGACACTTCAGTGAATTGGGGAACTAGGCCACAACCAGGCTCTAGTCTAGCTCCCTTCTGCTGGCATAAGAAACACCACATCCCCAGTCCATCATTGCCAAACTAGCCAAGGACTCAAGCCTCTCAGCTCCCTGGAAAGTGAAAGTTGTGGAGGCCTGGGGATGTTGGCCATAGCCAGCACCTGGCTTTTACTGAGACCTCGTGCAGGTGTAGGCAGCCTGTTTAGTGGCATCATTTCAGGCTAGAGGCCGAGAACAGTGGCAGACCTGTAACAGTCCCGAGTTGTTGCCTGTTCTGCCCAGCTTGTCATTGCTGTGACAGTTGTCATGAAAGGGTACTAGTCAGAAACAAACTTCCATATTTGGTGGGAGTTTCCTTAGCTGACAGGCCCTCTGGATTTTAAGTAACTCTTAATAAGCAGCTCAAGCCCAGGAGGGAGCAAAGGTCATGAACTCACCAGGGGCCAACTGGATCTTGTGGAGCATTCCCACTCGGCTCTCTGGACTGACAGGGTCAGGAGAGGTCACAGGTACTGGTTGTTGGAGACCTTTGTGTATCCGTCCATTTCTAGCTGGTGTCGTTGCCCTGAATTGCTTCCTGATGCGAGTTTCACGCACAGAGTCTAGGACCAATGGCCCGGACTTTGGGAAGCAAGTTGTCTAGAGCCTTATGAGTGTTTGCCTAGCCAGTTCCCCAAGTGCCAGCCACTGGCACGTGGGCAGGCACAGTAGCATCACCAGGCCTGTGGTTGAGCCCCTACCCCCATGCCCCTGCTCTGTTGAATTCCCCAGTCTTCCTCTGCTTCCTGCAACGGTCCATCTTTGCTCTTTGTCAGTTAGCCCATCCACACTGGAGGGGTTTGTTGAGTCTCCATTTTACTGTCTCTTTTAGATCAATCTTTAGAAAAGGCCTAATTGTTAAAATCACTAGGATACTGCCTCCCCCAGGGTCTGAAGTTACATATTAAAGAGGAAAAAGTGAACACTGAAACCCGCTCTCAGCAATTCAGAAGGAAAACCTAGAAAATAATTTGGCAAAAAATTACATTTCAGTGTCTCTGAATGAATAAGAGCAAGCTTTTGCAAAAATTCTGATCCGAAAATACTTGGAGCCTGCCCTGATATGTGGTGAGTGCTGCAGGCAAAGGGGCTTCTAGTCTGAAGCTGCTGGATCTGAGACTCAGGGCCATCCTGTCATTGGAGAGCCCATATCTCCTTGGGTAGCAGTCCCTGAGGACTTAGCTGCCACCTCTGTCCTCTGGGGTGGCCTGGAGGTTAGTGGCCCACCTGGTCCCAAAGCAGCAGGAGCCCAGCTCTTGGCGTGAGAAGCTAAATGGTCACCAGGGACTTTCGAAGGCCTGCATCATTCTCACTCTCCGGCACCACCTGTTTCTTGCTCCATTCTCATCTCCTCGGAGCCTACCCAGAGCTCTGATTTGTCAGGAAAAAAAAATGAGTTCTAACTAGGAAGGAGAGGGTAATGTCTTCCCCTTGGCCTCTGCCTGTGGCACAGCCTGTCCTCTGAGGGCATTCCCCTGCTCCGCTCTCCTTGGGGTCTAGGGCTTGGTGAAATGTCACTCTCTTCTGAACTCGGAGTTGAGGACAGAGGCCTGAGCATTCACTGTGGTGTGAGCCCCACTTGCCCCGCACCCTTTAGAGCCCCTGGGGCCACCCTTAGAGCCCCAGGGGCCAAGGGAGGGTGGGCGTCAAGATAGGTGCCCCCACCCCCAGCAGAGCTGAGCATTTGAGAAACTTGCAAATTGTCTTTGCTTCTCTAGCTCCCCTTTCTAGCTTACATTTTCTCAGGTCCTGCTCCGCAGCAAGAGAAAATAAGATGAAAAGGCCAAGAGGTTTGCCTCCTGCCCACTGGTAGTTCCTCTCCCCACAGTGTTTGTGTATCAAGTGACAAAGCTGTTTTTCCTGGTGACCCTGATTATATCCAGTATCTTATAGACTATATGCATAGGCCTGCTTGGTCTCCTCTGTCCTGGGCTTTTGTTTTGCTTTTTAGTTTTGCTTTTAGTTTTTCTGTCCCTTTTATTTAATGCAACAACTAGACACACAAAGCAGTTGAATTTTTATATATATATCTGTATATTGCACAATTATAAACTCATTTTGCTTGTGGCTCCACACAAAAAAAAAAGACCTGTTAAAATTATACCTGTTGCTTAATTACAATATTCTGATAACCGTAGCATAGGACAAGGGAAAATAAAAACAAAAACAAACAAAAAAAAAAAAACGACAAATCTGTCTGCTGGTCACTTCTTCTGTCCAAGCAGATTCGTGGTCTTTCCTCGCTTCTTTCAAGGGCTTCCCTGTGCCAAGCTAAGGAGGCTCCAGGCAGCACCCGGGTTTTGCACTGTTTCTCCAGTGCTTGTGAGAGAGGTCCCAGGACGCTGGTGCAGAACAGTTCACCTCAACGGGTACATGCGCGAGCGTTCCCTTGCCCTGGCCAAGTCTGGAATGTAGTTGGCACCTCCTGGTCCCCTTCCACCTCCAGGTGGGGCAGCTGGAATCCACGGGGGGCCTGATTTCCCCACCCCTTCCAGTGACCTGGTCAGAGTGATCATGCATGGAGAGTCAGCTCAGCAGGCCTCTCCACCAGTAGGGCTCCTGCTTTGCCGAGTCCGGGGGCTGGAGGGAAAATGGGAAGTCCATCATGTCTCTGCGTGAGCGGCACCAGGTAGAATGCCAGGAACCCCAGAACCACATACGAGAGTCCAGTCCCCTCTAGGAGGTAGCGAAGACTCCAGAAATGTCCCTTTCTCTTCTCCCATATCCTGTGAGTAATTGCATTTGCTTTTGTAATTCTTAACGAGCAATATCTGCTAGAGAGTTTAGCTGTAACAATTCTTTTTGATCGTTTTTTAAAGTAATTAAAAACACCAAAAAAAAAATCCAGAAACTTGTTCTTCCAAAGCAGAGAGCATTATCATCACCAGGGCCAAAAGCTTCCCTTCCTATATCAATACTTCTGAGGCCTGAATCCAAAAGAGAAACACTCACAGGCCCTTTGGTGGCTGGGCTACCTTCGGGCCCCTCGGAGGACCTGATCTGGGGCCCACTCCAGCCTGCATTCAGTATTAGCAGTGGGTCACGATGTCCTTGCCTGTCCAGCCTGGGATGGGGCCAAGGAGGAGAGGAGGCCATTGCCATTGATGCTTGGCCACTAACAGGTGGGTGTCTGCATGTGTCCACCTGCATGCTTTCTGGCGGAAATGTGAAATCAGCACCTGAGTTAGGCTCACCCAGTGACCTCACCCCACTGGGCTGGAGCAAGGCCCGCCCAGTTCAGTGTTTCTGGGGAGCTGGACAGTGGAGTTCAAAAGGCTTGCAGAACTTGGAGCCTGCTCCTTCCTTTGCTACCAAGGCCTACTTTCCGTTTGATTTGTCACTGCTTCAATCAATAACAGCCGCTCCAGAGTCAGTAGTTGATGAATATATGACCAAATATCACCAGGACTGTTACTCAATGTGTGCCGAGCCCTTTCCTCGTGCTGGGCTCCTGTGTACCCGGACACTGTAATGTGTGCTGTGTTAGCTCTCCCCACCTCTCCCTCTCACCCTCCCCTCGTTTTTCTGGGGGTTTTCTGTTTGGGTTTGGTTTGGTTTTTATTTCCCCTTTTGTGTTCCAAACATGAGGTTCTCTCTACTGGTCCTCTTAACTGTGGTGTTGAGGCTTATATTTGTGTAATTGGTGGGTGAAAGGAACTTTGCTAAGTAAATCTCTTATGTGTTTGAACTGAAGTTTGTATTGTAACCATGTTTAAAGTAATTGTTCCAGAGACAAATGCTTCTAGACACCTTTTCTTTACAAACAAAAGAATTTGGAGGGAGGGGATGGTGACTGAGATGAGAGGGGCTGTCCTATTTCCCCGGGAGGGGAGACCCAAAGAGATAACCCCTTCTCAGATCAGCCAGAAGCTACCCAAGAAGTTAAACCTAAGCGAACAGACCGAATAGCTGATGTGTTGCCGTTTTCAAAGTCAGAGCAAAACCAGATCTTGTTCCACCCAGTGGATTCTTTTACCTTTTTCCCCCTGAGATTATTAGCATTGTTATTTTTAAGGACAAATGAAGTTTATGTTCCTGCGAGGGGAGCCAGAAGGGGTTTGAGTAGGGCCAGCCTGGGGTGGGTCTGAACTGAGTGGCTCAAAGGAAAGACAGGCATCTCCCCGGAGATCTTCACTGTGGCCACAGGTTGGGTATATGTTGACAGGGCAGATTGGCCACTCTTCACCTGATGCAGCTCTTTCTAGACAGGCCAGGCAGTGGGCATTACCGTTTAGGACACCTCCATCATATCCCACCCCTTACCTCAGTGCACAACACTAATGTGACCTCTCAATTCCCGCCATCCCAGGCGATAAGATGATGGTGGGGTGGGAGGGTGCACTCTCTTTGCTGCAATCCAATTCCCAGAAAAATGGATGTGAGAAACCCCCTTCCCTTTCCATGGCAAAACCAGATCCTTCTCACAGAAGCCGTTACCCCCACCAGACATTGTTTTGGGTTCACAGAACAGGGACAGATGTGTGCTCCCTTAGCGCCTGGCAGCCCTTCCTCTGAAAGCCGAGGACAGTGCTGATTGTAGTGACCGTTTGCACATCGTGTTTAGTAGCGGGAAGAACCAGGCAGGGTGGCTACCCCCTCCCGAGTTGCAGTGACACAGGCCAGCCACCCTGAGCTGAGGGAAGCCCTGCTGAGGGTGGGAGAAGAGGAGCCGCCCAGATCAGACTTGGCTGGAGATGTCTTGAAAAGCCCTCTATTGCATTCACCTTCAGTTTTTGTGTTTTGGGACAATTACTTTAGGAAATAAGTAGGTTGTTTTAAAAACAAAAAAAAATATTGATTGCTTTTTTGTAGTGTTCAAAAAAAGGTTCTTTGTGTATAGCCAAATGACTGAAAGCACTGATATATTTAAAAACAAAAGGCAATTTATTAAGGAAATTTGTACCATTTCAGTAAACCTGTCTGAATGTACCTGTATACGTTTCAAAAACACCCCCCACTGAATCCCTGTAACCTATTTATTATATAAAGAGTTTGCCTTATAAATTTACATAAAAATGTCCGTTTGTGTCTTTTGTTGTAAAATCAAGTGATTTTTTCATAAGGTTCTTTTACTATTTGAAAAGATGGGCAGCACGCAGTTTTATTTTATTTTTGTAAGTTTTTTAATACGTGTGAAAGCAAAGACTACTCAGCATGCCTTTCTAAGTGACGCGTTTGCACCTTTTGTTGGGAAGTACTGTATCCTTTGCTGTTAGCATTCTCGATAAATCTCTCTGTGAAAGTGACTCAAGGTCTGGGCTTTCATTATCTGACAGCTCACAGGACAGCATGGTGGTGTGTTTCCTGATTCAGTCTGGCTGTCCCTGAACACAGAGGAGAACCAGCCACTTTCAGGACTGCTGTGAGAGGAAAGGGCACCCTCTCTATACACTGCGTCCCCTTGAGTGCCCCAAAGCCACACTTTCCAGGCACACTGCTCCTGCATGTGTGCGGGAACTCAGTGGCAGGCTAGGAAGGGCCTGGCACAAATCAGCCCACTGTGCCCTAGGGCCAGAGGCAGGTGGGCTTCAGGCCTTCTGCACAACAGCACAACTTCCCTGTTCCTGAGGGCTGTGGTAAGGCCACCTTTACCATCTAGATGTACTGAGGCAGTTTTGCAAAGACACCCCCACCCTGCAGCTCTGGCTCCTTTTGTGTGGAGCAGCAGGAGCATCTGACTGAGCACCTGCGACCCTCCTGTGGCCTCTGCTAAACTGGATCCCTGCCGAAAGGGGGAGCTGTCATCACTCCAGTTTGCTGGTGCCACACCCTGACTGTTCTTGGCTTCCACGGAAGGCTGTGGGCTCTCAGGAGCTACCTGCCCTGCCACAGCCATCCTCACCAGGCTGTTGCTAGGCTGGAGGGGACAACCGCTGTTCAGTGTCCTGCTTCATATGGAAATGTGGACCTGTTAGATGGTGCACTTGAAAGTCCTGGACTTGAACATTCAAGGGTTCAAATTCAGCCTGTGTGTACTGAGCATCTCTTGTGTGCCAGGCCTGTCTGGGGTGCTGCAATTTAGTGGTGAGCAAGTAGGACCAAGTGCCTGTGCCCTTAGAGCTAGATGTGTGCGTGCATAATATCCCATACTCAGGGTGTAGCTGGTCGCCTCTTGGGGAGTGGTTGTGGCTTCTGGGAAGAGGTTCCAACAGAGGCCCATATTTGGGCAGACCCTGTTTATAGAAACAGCCCTAAGTCCCTGGGAGGACAGTCTGGGGGGAGGAGCCCTCTGGGGTCAGGACAGAAAGGACAAGACGGGTGGTAAGGGAAAGAGACCTGTTGCCTTGCAAGTATGCATCTGGTTGGAGAAACAAAAGAAGAAGGTACCTGATCCTGCTTGTCGGCTCTGGGGGAGGCTCGAGAAGGACGAAGGATGCACCAGAGATGCCAGGACATCTGGGGCAGGAGGCAGCTCTGTCAGAGGGGCTAGGAAGCATTTACTCTAGCTCCCACCTGGGGAGCTGTTTGAGCTCAACGTTGTTGCATGAGGGCCAGGAAAGTGCAAACTCGTGGATGCTGAAGCCCTGGCTCATTCTCAGAACCCTAAGGAGTACTGCATGGTTTAAGGCTGCTGACATGTGTGGAAAACTAGATTTGAGGTGGAAGGGCGGGGGCCACATCGTGACAGTGGTGAAGACTGCATTGAATAGCTGGGACCCATCAGTGGGCTCCAGAAAGCACGGGACGGTCTTAAGCAAGAAAGCTATGTGGCTTGACCTGTGCCTGAGGAAGAGTACCTGGGCGGAGATGGGGCAGAGAATCGGTCAGGAAGCCCTCCATTCATCCAGGTAAGAGATAGTAGTGAGGGCAGTGGGCTGGTGGGGAGGAGATGGACTACAGAGATGTTCAAGGAGACAACAGGAAAACAGGCTGTTGATACGGGATAGAAGAACAGACTTTGGGGCATTGTGGGAATGGGCATGAGAGACAAATGGGGCCAAGACGTTGAACAGGCTGGGCACTGAGCTTGGTGCCTGTCCACTGCTTCAGAAAAAGAGGGTAAGAAGCTGTGCTCACAGGGAGGATTGCAAACTGAGCCAGAAGTGTGAAGAGGGAGGTGGGACAGCAGGAGCCAAAATCCTGTTTTTAAGAGAGAGAAACTCAGTTCATGTGCTAGTGAGCAGGATCCAGCAAAGAAAGAAAAGGGGAAGATACTGCTCAGAGGTAATAGTTGCTGGTGCAGTTTCCTGAAGGAGTGAAGAAGATGGGATCCACAGCACAGGAAATGGGCGAATGCTCTGAGCTGGAGCGGGTTGCTGTACAAGTTTCTAGCCCATTCTCCCTGCACCCAGCCACACGGGTCGGCTGACGGGCGTCAGCCAGAGTGCCTTTGTGTAGGTAACCCACATCTGACCCTGTCCTGCCCACATCTCTGATGACTTCCACTGCCTCCCAAATAAAGCCAAAACATCTCAAGGAGACCTCCCTGTGACTGCTGCAAGACGCAACTTCAGCCCTTTCTGGAACACCCCATGCCTTCGCCATAGCCTGCGTCCTCAGTGCTGGGAACCGCTCTCCTCCGTCCCTTAGACCCCCAGTCGGACGGCCCCTCCTCCTAGAAGCCCGCCCTGCCCGCCTGCCCCAGCGCAGTGGCGCTGCCTTCAAGGCAAGGGACTGCGCGCGGCGCCCCCGTGTGGCCGAGGGGCGCAGCGGCGGCCGCGGCGGTCAAGATGGTGGAGTCCAGGGCACCGCCCCTTCCGCCCGAGCGGGCGTCACACGAGGCTGGCTTAAAGGGGAAGTGAGTCAGTGTCCGCAGACCCGGCCGGCCGAGGCCCCAAGAGGCCCCGGCCCGGTGGCGCCTTCGGCGGCCATGGCTGGGGGCCCGGGCCCGGGGGACCCCGCGGCCCCCGGCGCCCAACACTTCCTGTACGAGGTGCCACCCTGGGTCATGTGCCGCTTCTACAAAGTGATGGACGCCCTGGAACCCAGCGACTGGTGCCAGTTCGGTAGGTGGCGGCAGGCCTGGCTGGGGAGGGGCCAGTAGTGCACGGGCCGGGTGCTCAGGCCTGACGCCCCCTGCCCCGCAGCCGCCCTTATTGTGCGTGACCAGACGGAGCTGCGGCTGTGCGAACGCTCCGGGCAGCGCACTGCCAGCGTCCTGTGGCCCTGGATCAACAGAAATGCTCGCGTGGCCGACCTCGTGCACATCCTCACGCACCTGCAGCTGCTCCGCGCGAGGGACATCATCTTGGCCTGTGAGTGCACAGCCCTGGGACCTGGGACACCCGCCCCCCCCCCAGCAGGAGGCCTCCCACAGGGCTCCTCCCCCTGCCAGGGCCTAAACATCCTTTCCTTCCTTAACGTCCCAGGGCAACCTCCCGTCCCCCTCCCACCCTCCAGCACCACCACCCCGAGAACCAGCGGCATCTCTGAACTCCCTGAGGCCAAGGCCCCCAACCCCCGGAAGTCTCAGTCACCAGCTTCCACTCTCCTCTCTCCAGGTAAGAGGGTTCTGGTGTTGGGCTTGATGGACCTGAGGAAAAGGCCACTTTGACCATAGCCATGGCTGTAGACCCTGCCGCTGGTCTCTGCCTGACTCTCACTGGTGTCTTTATGAAGGTGTTCCAGGCTCCCAGACCCATTCTGGGCCTGAGTACAGCCCTGTCCCAAGCCCTGCTGCCCTACAGCCACCACCACCATCTCTAGCCTTTCCTTCTACCAAGGTAGGTGGGTCCTGCCCCTGGGAAAGGTTCCAGACAAGAAATAAGAAACCAAACCCAGGGAGCCCCAGCCCACCCAGCCAAGCCAGCTGGGAGGCAGCTGGGGTGGGGGGAGCTTGTGGCCAGGGCTGAGGGGAGGAGACAGGACCTCATCTGGTTGGGATCTCTTTCCACAGCAGAGCCCAGAGAATCCAGTGTCCTTTCTGCAAGGGACCCACCCCTCTCCATTCTGCTGGCCCCTCCATGAGATTTCCCAGGGCACCCACAACTTCTCAGAAGAGTTGAAAATCGGGGAGGGCGGCTTTGGATGTGTGTACCGGGCTGTACTGAGAAACACGGTGTATGCTGTGAAGAAGCTGAAGGAGGTAAGTGTAGTAGTATCCTGATGAGGGTCCTGGAAGGCCAACAACAGACTGTCACCTTTCTGGTCTTCCCACCTGCTTCCCACACAGCTCCTTCAGCTCTCTGATCCCCAGCTCAAGGTCCCCAGCCCCTTGGTTGTTCTGGGCCCAGGACAGATGGCACTGGGAGTGGCCATCAAGCCTTGGCAGCAAGAGCCTCACACCGTCCCCCCCCCCCCATTTTCCCCGGGGGCTACAGGAGGCAGACCTGGAGTGGACCACTGTGAAGCAGAGCTTCCTGACTGAAGTGGAGCAGCTGTCACGGTGAGCCTTGGGCATCCCTCCAGGACCTCACACCATGGGACCTAGCTCCCTCGGACTGAAGCCTGCCAGACCCAGCCTAGCTGAGGGGCCAACAGGGACTGCTCACCCCTGCAACAGCAAGATGGAAAGTGCAGTGGAGGCTGGGGGCGGGAGCACTTAGGCCCCACTTTCCCAAGCAGGTTTCGTCACCCAAACATCGTGGACTTTGCTGGCTACTGTGCTCAGAGTGGCTACTACTGCCTTGTGTATGGCTTCCTGCCCAACGGTTCCCTGGAAGACCGCCTCCACTTCCAGGTAGTCTTACCTGGCCTGCCACACTTCCCCAGACCTGCAGTGCCTGGGTGGAATGGGGCAGAAGCCTGGCTTTCAGCCTCCATGAGTGGGTCCTACTGGCAGGCAGGGCCTGGGCTCAGGGTTTGGCCCAAGGTGGGTCACCATTTTCCATGGCCTCTCCCTAGCTGTTCCTGCATGCCTGGGAGCCTGGGCCATGGTGCCTCTAAAAAGGGGCTTATCGACTCTCAGTAACCTGGCTCAGGTTTCTCCCCTTTGCAAGCGGAGTAGCTGAAGGGTCTCGTCAGTATTACTCTTGAGGAAAGGCGGCAGTGGCAGCAGGCTGCACTATCTGGACCCACAATTGGGCACCGTTTAGTGAGGCACCCAAAGACACAAGGGTGAACGGCACACTGTGTTGGGAGAAGTGGGGAGAAAGCCTTCAATAATGTCCTGATCCCCCTGGGGCAAATGAATGAACTTCAGGAACTGAGGACCACCAAATTCTACGATAGGTCCAAAAAGCACGTTCCTACCCATTTTCCCAGCATGCTTTATAAAGCAGTGGGAATAGTTTAGTCTCAGTTCTCTGGTGAAGTAGCTCATGGAGATTTCACTCCTCATTTTCCAGAAGGGGAAACTAAGGCCTGGAGAGTGAAGTTCTTGTCCAGATCGCATGACAGGAGGAGGGAGGGTTGGAGTCAAGGAACAGTGGCCCCCAGCCTCCCCTGTGCCCTTTTGCTCCCTCTGCTGCTCCAGACCCAGGCCTGTTCTCTTTCCTGGCCTCAACGCCTGGACATCCTTTTGGGCACAGCCCGGGCAATTCAGTTTTTACATCAGGACAGCCCCAGCCTCATCCATGGAGATGTCAAGAGGTAAGGACAGGACACAGCCCAGCCTCTGGGTCCCCCGAGAGCTGCAGGAGCAGAGTCTATGGCAAGGCAACAATGCTCCCAAACCTTCTACCAGCAGGGAGTCTGGTCCAGAGGAACCCCACCCTGAGTGCCCCTCATGAGAACGGACCTGCCCTCTCCTGCTCAAGGCAGAGGCTGGGGACAGGGTGCAGCCCTAAGGCCTGGGCCATGAGAGCTGGAGCCCAGGGCTACTGAGTACCTAGCATGGGACAGATGTGGAAACAGAGGCCAAGAACAGGCCCCACTGATATGTAGGGGTGGAACTGCGCTCTGGGCGCTGCTTGCAGCCTCTCAGGTAGCTGGACTGTTCTAACCATATCAACCACTTTCTGTGGGCAGGGTGCAGTTTGGTGGCTCCAAGTCCAATTACATCAGGGCAAGGCAGTGTGGGAGGGGGCAGAGTGAGCTGGGACCAGGACTGGGCTGACATCCTTACCTTCTCCCGTAAGTTCCAACGTCCTTCTGGATGATAGACTGATGCCCAAACTAGGAGACTTTGGCCTGGCCCGTCTCAGCCGTTTTGCAGCGGCAAACCCTGGTCAGAGCAGCACCGTGGCCCGGACTCGGACGGTACGCGGCACCCTGGCCTACCTGCCGGAAGAGTACATCAAGACCGGGAGGCTGGCTGTGGACACGGATACTTTCAGCTTTGGTGTGGTGAGCCACGGCCCCCTCTGCTGGCTGGAGGGGTGGGGAGCTGTGGCCAGGCCAAGACAGGAGGACTTGGAGAATTCCATGTGGAGCCAGAGGCCAACCTGGCAGGAAGCTAACGTAGAGTTGCAGCTACAGGCTCCTCCCTCCCTGGGATAGGCCCCTTCCTTGGCCTTGCACCATATTTGATATTTGTCATTTTGTATTCTTGCTCTTTAAATTGGTGCTCCGAACTGCCAGACTTCTACCCCATGGCATCTGGCTCTGTCCCTACAGGGAGCGGATCCTGATCTGCCTGTCCAAGGGCCAGGCTACTCCGTCTACCCCACAAGCTGCCTCTGCTTGCTGCCCTCCTCACCAAGGTTTGGGATAGCGCCATCCCAGAAGCCATTGCTATGTTCTCCATCTTGTTCTCTCTCCAGGTAATTCTGGAGACCCTGACTGGCCAGAGGGCTGTGAGGACACATGGTGACAAGACCAAGTATCTGGTGAGCCTCCTGAGGCAGGACAGGGAAGGAGGCGGGTCAGGGAGGTGCTGCTTCTGGCAACCAACAGGCGCAGCCCTAGAGGGTGGGATGGTCTGCAACCTAGCACCCCACAGAAGCAAGCCTTTACTGCTGCTGATTCATCTTTGAAAGTAGGCTAGGCAAGGCCCCAAACAAGCTTCCTTTACGTTGCCGAGGAGAAACCTGTCTTTTTTCTGTAGATGCACCGGGCCTTTCCAGACCTCACCTGGGCTGGGAGGAGGGAAGGGGTGTCCCAGCAGAGTAGCCCTGGTGCTCTGGGACCAGAAGCTACAGTGAAAAACAGAGCATGGGAGCCTGCGAGAGGCTATGGTGGAGAATTGGGCAGACTCTGAGAAGCCTTCTTCTGGTCCCCACCGGGCACACTGCAGACGAACACTCCCTGTTGTGGAGGCAGGTCTGAGTTGCCTCCACCCCTGGATCCATGCTTCCTGTCTGCCTCCCCAGGGACTGGGGTGGGGCCAAGAGAAAGGAGCCCTGGGTTCTAGTCCCAGCTTGATGGCGGCGGTCTTGGAGCAAATCCCTGCATTTGCTGGGCCCCTTTCCCCGTTTGGAAACAGACTTAATGCCCATGCAGCCCTTTGACACTTTCTGGGCCCAGAACGTGCTCAGTCAACCTTTGCTCTTCCCATTTTACCAACTGGTATACCTGCAGCCACTTCAGCTCCTGGCTTGGGGTGGTTTCTGTCCATTACTGGGTCTGGGCCACAAACCAGGGAGCCAGACAGGAACCTGCCTTCCTTCACCTTCCACACCCATCAGCATATCCAACCGGAGCTGCTCTCCATCACTGCCCTGGACTCCTCAGGGAGTTCTTCTTTGGTCGTCTTTGCATCCTTCCTATTTGTTCTTTGTGCTGCGGCCAAACTAATCTTTTGAAAATGTCAAGAGATCATGGGGACCTCTTTGCTTTCCCACTGTACTTGGCATGAAGGCCTGACGTCTGAATGTAGCCTCAGTTCCCTGGGTCTGGCTACCACCAGCCTTCTGTATGTCTTCTGGGCTCCCTGCTGCCTGTCCTAGGGCCTGAAAAGCCACCCCTGACTCAGGAGCTTCCTCCTGGTCTCATCTCAGAGCTCAAGAAGGCCTCCAGTCCTGTTTCTGACCTGGGGTGTCTCTCTATGGTACACTCCCCTTCTTGGTCCCACCCTCTCTGGTTAATTCATGCTTTCAGGTACTGTTTGCTCATGGGCCACTACCCGTTTCCCATTGCTTTGATAGGCTTGTTGGCGTTTCTCCCCTTTAGGAAGCCCGCTCTCTGAAAGTGGGCGCCGGCTGTTCTGTTTGTCGCTGTATGCCTGTGGCCTGGGGCAGTGCTGGGCAAACAGTGGGTGCTTCATCAACCCAAAGGAAAACCACAGGAGCCAGTGACCAAGGGCCTGGGAAATTCAGTGGAAGGCACAGCCTCCCTAGTGGCCGCCTTGCTCACAGTTATCTGTCCCACAGAAAGACCTGGTTGAAGAGGAGGCTGAGGAGGCTGGAGTGTCCCTGAAAAGCTCCCAGACCACGCTCCAAGAGGGTCTGGCCGCAGATGCCTGGGCTGCCCCAATTGCCACCCAGATCTACAGGAAGCACCTGGACCCCAGGCCTGGGCCGTGCCTACCTGAGCTAGGCCTGGCCCTAGGCCAGCTGGCTTGCTGCTGCCTGCACCGTCGTGCTAAGAGGAGGCCCCCCATGACCCAGGTATCAGGGCGGGCAGGGAAACACAGCACTTGAGGTGCGTACTGCCCATGGGGGCAGTGGCCTGCTGGAAACCCTGCATTTCTGGTGCTTCCCTGTAGTGAGCCAAACACACATGGTACCTGCCAGACCTTTTTCTGGAGACAGAATCTTTGTACATTTCTGACTTAACCTTTGGTTCTTCCTGCAGTGGCGAGACCCCCACTGAACCCCTCCTGGTATATAGTCAAAGGGCTTTTATTGCGCCCCCTTCTGGATGTACCATACCATTGCATCTGCCTTTTTCTGTCCCCTCCCTAGTCCCCACCTCTTGGCCTCTGACAGTTGAGAATAGAGAATCCCCATTTGAGGGCAGCAGGGCACGGAGATTCACTTTCTAGAAGACAGAGAAGCTATTGTCAGTCCTCAGCTTTGGGTGGCTGTATCTCAGTGCCCCTTGTGGGAGGGACAAAGGGGCAAGGGACAGAACTTGCCCAGCTGCAGCATGTACCAGCTTAAGGGTCCTCGGGGGCTCAGAGCAGCTGTATGGGGCCTGAGATGGCAGCTCAAGCCCCAAGGTTATGACTGGTCTTCATGGCCAAGCCTGGCCTGCCCAAGGGAAGAGGAGAGCCCCACCCAGCCCACTCCCCCTGAGAGCCCCTTTCTCCTCACAGGTGTACGAGAGGCTGGAGAAGCTCCAGGCAGCAGTGGCAGGGCCGTCCCTGGAGCCAGAGGCTGCCAGCCGCAGCCCCCCTTCCCCACAGGAGAACTCCTACATGTCCACCACCAGCAGTGCCAGCCCCTGGCAGCCTCTGGCAATACCTGCAGGAGCCCTAGCCCATGCTCCAGAGCGGCTCCAGAAAGGCCCCAACCAGCCTGTGGAGAGTGACGAGAGTGTGTCTGACCTGTCTGCTGCCCTGCATTCCTGGCACCTGACCGCCAGCTGCCCTGCACATAGCCCTGGACAAGGGGCCGCCACGTGGAGCCCAGCACCCCTTGGGCAGGCCAGCTGTACTCATGGGGGTCCCGCCCAGGAATTGACATGGGGGAACAGCCCAGAGCCCCAGTCCACAGCTGTAGAAGGTAGCTGGGGACAGGTGCCCAGGATAGGGACCAGGGACCTCCTTTGGCAGCAGTCCCCATACTTCTCACCCCCAGCCTTCTGGGATGAGAGAACGGGGCCTGCTGTTAGGCTCACTCTGTCCCTAGCAAGCTCCAGGCCTCTGCCTTAGGGCAGGTGGCCGGCCTTAGACAGGGGTGCAGAGGATAGCTTGCTGCTGTCTCATCTCCCCAGGCCATACCCCCCAGGTGGGTAAGAAAATGCCAGGAGCTCACTTCCTGAAAGCTGAGAACAAGGAGGGCTCTCTCTATTCAGGACCAGGTTCCAGGCCTACCTGGGAGCCTGCTCCTGACACAGCCCTTTCTAGGCCTTGCCCTCAGGGCACTGAGGACTTCAGTCCTAAAGGGGCAGGACCCTAGGCTGGGGCAGGGCGGGGGAGTGGAGCCAGAAGACTCCTGAGACTGGAACTGTCAGTGAGGAGTTGCTAGGGATAATGGCCCCTGAAGCTAAGAGGGTACTATCTCCACCCCAGGATCACTCCTCAGCAGCTCTGTGTCATCACGGTCACCACAGATTGTCATCAACCCAGCCCGACAGAAGATGGTGCAGAAGCTGGCCTTGTATGAGGATGGGGTCCTGGACAGCCTGCAGCTGCTATCATCAAGCTCCCTCCCAGGTACCCAGGTGCTCTCTGCAGCTGGATGGTCAGCCTCCAGGGCTGCTGAAGCACGCCTCCTTGTGCCAGACCCAAACAGCACAGTGTGGTTTTTTTTAGATTTTATTTTGCCCTGCCTGGTGTGGCTCAGTGGACTGAGTGCTGGCCCGTGAACCCAAAGGGTGCTGGTTTGATTCCCGGTCAGGGCACGTGCCTGGGTTCTGGGCCAGGTCCCCAGTTGGCATGTGAGAGGCAACTGATTGATGTACCTCTCACACATCGGTGTTTCTCTTTCTCCCTCCCTTACCCTCTCTCAAAAAATTTTTTTAAAAATCTTTTTTGAAACATTGGTGTGCAAGAGATACACCAATCACTTGCCTGTGCACACCCCCAACCGGGGACCTTTTGGTTTGCAGGCTGGCGCTCAATCCACTGAGCCACACCAGCCAGAGTGAGTGTTTTTTCTGACCGTGCACTGATGAGGCCCCTGCTCCCCAAGGGTGTGGGACAGCATGAAGGCAGGCCACCCACCTACCCCCTCTAGGAATGGCTGGAAGCCCAGGCTGCCCCCATGCCTCCCTTGGGAAGTTGTGTATTCTGGGCAAAGCCCTATCCTGGCTTTCTCTTTCTCCTGAAATAGTATGATCCCTTAGTCTTGGGGTGCCAGCACCCCTACCATGCTTCCAGCAAGCATTTTCCATTCCAGATGCTATTTGAAGAAGCTCTGCTTAGGAATGGAAACCCCTCATTCCAGAGAACATCCTGGGAGCTGAGGCGGAACCATGGCCCAGCCCTTGAACCAGCCCTCCAGCAACCAAGGGGCCTCTCTGGTTTACTAACTGGCATTTCCTCCTCCTGTAGGCTTGGGCCTGGAACACCAACACAGGCAGGGCCCAGAAGAGAGTGATGAATTTCAGAGCTGATCTGTTCACTTGGGCAGCTCCCTCAAACCCGGAAGTCAAAGTTCTCATGGTCGGAAGTTCTCATAGCACACGAACCCTCAGGAGCCTGCAGGCAGTAGGGGTGGGGGCCCCAGCCTCGCAGGGGAGAGTAGCCCCTGTGCTGTAGGGGAATGGGCACAGGCCGGGCTCAGTGCCACCCCGGGGCGGCTGCTGGAAGCTGTCAGTAGGACAAGACATCTCACAGGCCTGCCTTCAGTCCAGCATTTGGGAGAGAGGAAAGCCAATGTCATCAAAGCAGTGTGGGGGAGGAATGCATGTCTGAGGGCTGCTGGCTGCACAGGCGGGAGAGGAAAGGTGAGGGGGGACCATTGGTACAATGGGATATAGCAGGGAGCCGGTACCCGGAGAGATGGGCAAGGCATTTGCAGCCCAGGCCTACCACAGCTGCCCTTAACCTTTCTTTTTGAATTTTGCTGAAGCCCTAGGGGAAAGCGGCCACTCTGTAGAATAGAGCAGATGAGGCCTGGGGTCGTCTGCTCTATTGTAATGTGGAAAAGGGAGTTGTGGCTGTCCTATGGCCCAGTCCACTAGCTAGAAGTGAGAGTTCTGAGGTACCCCAGAGAGTTCCAGCAGTGCCCCCCATCAGGCCACTGTCGGTAGGCCTCATTGGGCAGCTGGGAGCTAGCCTAACATGATTGCCTGCTAGCTGGGCCACCCCTGGGTGCTACTCAAACCAAGCCAGGTTTCAAAGGCCAGAGGCTTGGTATCAGGCCCAGGCACTGATTGTGACAGAAGGGCCACTTCCCAAGACTGGCTGGCCTAGGCCTGAGTCCTGTGTTACCCAGACAGCGAAAAGCCCCAAGGCAAGAAGTCGGGAGCAAGACAGAGAAGAAGGAAAAGGAAATTGAGACACAGTTTTAGAAACAAGGAAGGTTTCACGTAACAGTGTCTTCGAAAGTTAGCCTAGGGCTGCAGCATAGGCTTACAATGACTTGTGTCCACAATCGTGAATCACACTACATGCCTCACAAAGAAAGGCATTGGTGAAGTCCAAGTTGTACTGGAGTAATAAAAGCTTATATTTCAATCTCTGATTCTACTCGTGGCGTTTGTTCCACTGAAAACCTCAAGCTTTTCCAGCGCTTTTCAACTCGGTTCTTGACTGTCCAACCCAAAACAGACCCCCTCCCTCCCTGCCCCACTGCCGAATCCCCTGAGGCTTTTGTTACCACTCCCTAGATCCACAACACTACTACCCAACAGTACGTCCACGGGCTGTTAAGTTTTTCCTATATATTTTATGGGTTCTGATGCTATTGTAAGTGGTATCTTTATGCCATTTTCTAATGGGTTGTTGATAGTATATAGGAATACATTTGAGTTTTGTCTGTTGGCTTTCTCTTCTGTGACCTTGCTTAAATTCACTTACCAGCTTTAGCAGTTTTTTCGTAACTACATTGGGATAGTCTTTGTATACAAATCACTTCATCTGCAAATAAAGATAATTTTACCACTTCTCCAATCTGCCTTTTAGTTCTTTTTCTTGCCTTATAGCACGAGCTAGGGCCTCTAGTCAGATGTTAAATAGAAGTGGTGAAAGTAGATGTCCTTGCTTTGTTCCCCATTTTAGGTGCAAAGTATTATCTTTCACCATTAAGTATGATTGTCCTACATGTTGTTTCGTCAATGTGATGAGCCACATCAATTGATTTTCAAATATTAAGCCAACTTTTAATTCCCTAGATTAAAAAAAGCACTTCCTGTTATGCCATATGCTAATAGCTTGAGAACTTTTGCATCTATTATTCATGAAAGATAGTGATCTGTAGTTTCCTGGTAATATCTTTATCTGGTTTTGGTATCACAGCCTCAAAATAAATTGGAAAGTGTTTCCTTATTTTCTTTTTTAAAAAATATATTTTACTGATTATGCTATTACAGTTGTTCCATTTTTCCTCATCATTCCCCTCCACCCTGCACACCCCCTCCCACCCACATTCCCCCCTTTAGTTCATGTCCATGTGTCATAAGTTCTTTAGCTTCTACATTTCCCACACTATTCTTGCCCTCCCCCTATTTTCTACCTACCATCTATGCTACTTATTCTCTGTACCTTTTCCCCTCTCTCCTCCTCCCACTCCCCTGTTGCTAACCCTCCATGTGATCTCCATTTCTGTTTTTCTGCTCCTGTTCTAGATGTTTGCTTAGTTTGCTTTTGTTTTAGGTGTGGTTGTTATTACCTGTGAGTTTGCTGTCTTTTTACTGTTCATATTTTTTGTCTTCTTTTTCTTAGATAAGTCCCTTTAACATTTCATATAATAAGGACTTGGTGATGATGAACTCCTTTAACTTGACCTTACCTGAGAAGCACTTTATCTGACCTTCCATTCTAAATGACAGCTTTGCTGGATAGAGCAATCTTGGATGTAGGTCCTTGACTTTCATGACTTGGAATACTTCTTTCCAGCCCCTTCTTGCCTGGGTGGTCTCTTTTGAGAAATCAGCTGACAGTCTGATGGGAACTCCTTTGTAGGTGACTGTGCCCTTATCCCTTGCTGCTTTTAGAATTCTCTCCTTCATTTTAATCTTGGCTAATGGAATTATGATGTGCATTGGTGTGTTCCTCCTTGGGTCCACCTTCTTTGGGACTCTCTGAGCTTCCTGGACTTCCTGGAAGTCTATTTCCTTTGCCAGATTGGGGAAGTAATCCTTTATTATTTGTTCAAATAAGTTTTCCACTTGTTGCTTTTCCTCTTCCCCTTCCGGTACCCCTATAATTCAGATGTTGGGAAGTTTAAAGATGTCCTGGACGTTCTTGAGCCTCTCCTCAATTTTTTGAATTTTTTTTTCTTCTTTGTTTTCTGTTTGGTTGTTTCTTTCTTCCTTATGGTCCACTCCATTAATTTGAGTCCCAGTTTTCCTCTCCCATCTCTATTGGTTCCCTGTGCGTTTTTCTTCATTTCACTTATTGTAGCCTTCATTTGTTCATCTAATTCGTGACCAAAATCAACCAATTCTGTGAGCCTCCTGATCACCAGGGCTTTGAACTGTGCATGTGATAGGTTGGCTATCTCTTGGTCGCTTAGATGAATTGGCTCTGGGGCTTTGATTTGTTCTCCGGTTTGAGCCATTTTTGTTTCTGGTTGGGTTTTTTTTTTTTTTTTTTTTTTTTTTTTTTTTTTTTTTTTTTTTTTTTTTTTGGTCTAGTTGTGGCTGTTACGTAGTGAGGGGTGGAGCCTTAGGTGTTCCCCAGGGCGGGGCAGCCCAGTCGCTAGGTTGTGATGCGGTATGTGGGGGCGGGGTCCGAGAGGAAACAATGGTGCTTGCTCTGCTCTCTCTTGGATTCCAGTTCCTTCCGCCGCTTCCCCTTCACCTGGATTATCTGCGCTCGAATGTGGGACCACCTGGTCAGCCAGCCTGAGCACCTGGGTCTGCACAGTTGCCACCCCGTGCCCGGGGTCCGCTAGCCACCGCCTGTGCACCTGAGGTCGGCCAGCTGCTGCTGCCTGCGTGCCCGGTCCGCACCTCCACTTTTTCCTGCCGCGACTCCGCCCCTCTTACCGGTCTGGATGAATGGCTGTTGGACTTCTGTACAGTTCAATTTTCTATGAGTTCTGGTTGTTTTCTTGTTTCTAAATTTTTGTTGTCCTTAATTTTGGTTGTGAGAGGAGGCACAGTGTGTCCACCTACACCTCCATCTTGGCCGGAAGTCTGTCTGATTTTCTTAAAGGGCTTGTGTGTGCTTGGTGTTAACTTCTTTACATGTTTCAAGGATTCGGCAGTGAAACCATCTGTACCTGGAGTTTTCTTTGTGGGAAGTTTTTAACTCCAAATTGAATTTCTTCAATTAGCTATTAGCCCATTCAGATTTTGTTTCTTCATGTGTCAGTTTGTGTCTTCCAAGGAATTTGCCTTTTTCATCTAAATTGGCATACAGTTGCCCTGGCTGGTGTGCCTCAGTGGATTGAGTGCTGGCCTGCGAACCAAAGGGTTGCTGGTTCAATTCCCAGTCAGGGCACATGCCTGGGTTGCAGGCCAGGCCCCCAGTTTGGCAGTGCTTGAGAGGCAACCACACATTGATGTTTCTATTCCTACCTTCCTCTCCCTTTAGAAATAAATAAAATCTTTTTAAAATATATCATTAGACTTGTTTTATGGTTTAGCTTAGTGAATGTTCCATGTATACTTTAAGAGAATATGTTCTGCATTTGGGTGGAATATTCCTATAAATGTCAATCAGTCCAGATAGTTGATAGCGGTGTTCAAGTCTTCAATATCCTTGCCGATTTTCTGTCTACCAGTTCTCCCTGGCAAACAGAGAAAAACATCACAGTCTCCAACTGTAACTGTGGATGTGTCTTTCTCATTTCAGTTCTGTTTGACTTTGCTGCATCTATTTTGCATTGGGTGCATACACACTTGGGATTGTTCTTTGTTCTTGATAAATTGACCTTTTCACTATCACGACATGCCCCTCTTTATCTCTGGTGATATTTCTTCTTTTGATGTCTGCTTTGTCATGACTACAGCTACTCCGACTTCTTTACACTTAATTTGCTTTGTGGTGTAACTCTGTTCTTTCAACCTATCAGTATCTTTATATTTACAGCGCATTTATAGACAACATATGGTTTTGGCTTACTTTTGTAACCAGTCTTTATAACATCTCCCTTTTAATCAGTTTGTTTCGCCCATTTACATTTAATGGTTGAGCTTAAGTCTACCATCATCCTTATTTGTTTTCTATTTGTCCTATCTGTTTTTTGTTCCTTTTTTCCTTTATTCATGACTTCTCTTAGATGTTTCTGGTGTTCTATTTTTTCCTTCATTATTGGCTTGTTAGTTCTAATAACTGGTTCTGCTCAATAGCCCCCTTCCTGCACCGTGATCGGGAAAATGCCTCATAGGTCCAAAGGTGGAGATCTGGGCTGCTTGTAAAGGTCACTGCACTGGTTTCCTTCTAATCACAGTCCTGCAGTGCCTGTTGTCCAGTATCTAAAAGTAGTTATTTCTAATATTTTGCCTACTTTTCTAGTTGTTTCTAGTTGCTTATAACCACAGGGCTATTCTGGTATTGGCTGTTCTTTCATGGCCACTATCAAAAATTTCCCCTTTTCTAATTGTTCACTCTTAAGGTCACCCCGTTTTTCTCCTGTATGATCAATTTCTCCCTTGCTCCTGGATCTATTTTCATCAAATATGTCCCCTAGTAGCTTTCATTCTTTTTTAATTTGTTTTTAGAGAGAGGGGAAGGGAAAGAGAAAGGGAGAGAAACATCCATGTGTGGTTGCCTCTCATGTGACCCCTACAGGGGACCTGGCCTGCAACCCAGGCATGTGCCCGGACTGGGAATCAAACCAGCGACCCTTTGGTTTGCAGGCCCACGCTCAATCCTAGCCAGGGCAGTAGCTTTCATTCTTGAAGAAGTCCTTTGATCCAACACTTCTGTCCAATCACAACCCCAGTTCTCTGTTCTTTGTAGCCAAACTTCTCAAAATAATTGTCTATTTTCCCATTTCTCAGTCCCTCTTCAACCCTTTCTAATCTAGCACCTACCCCCCCACTCCATCAAAGTCCTGTCAAAGACACCCATGATCATGTTGCCAGACCAGTGACCCTTTTCTTTGGGGCCTCTTGGTGCCCACACCCTTTCTCACTGGCCTCTGTCTCCTCTATGCAATCTCTACAAAGCAGGAGTCCCTTGGGGCTCACCCTGGGCCCTCTTTGCTACCTCCACTTGCTCCTGTGGTGAACTCAGCTTTCATTCTCATGGCACTGAAGACCATCTATCTATTGATCATCACCAAATAGCATCTCTAACAATAAACTCTCTGAGCTTTTCACCCATACTTCCAAGTGCCTACCACAGACATGTTTGCTTTGGTGTCTCACAGGCACCATAGCTTAAATGACAAAACTGAACTTGGGATACCTGGTTGCCCCAAGCTTCTTGTCTCAGTGTGTGGCAGTACCACTGCCTTCCACCCAGCTGCGCAAGCCAGACCTCAGAAGTCAGGCATTTTTAATAGAATTTGTTAGGGAGAGAATGCAGACTGGTGCAGCCACTATGGGAAACAGTATGGAATTTCCTCAGAAAACTAAAAATGGAACTGCCTTTTGACCCAGCAATTCCACTGCTGGGATTATACCCTAAGAACCCTGAAACACCAGTTCAAAAGAACCTATGCACCCAATGTTCATAGCAGCACAATTTACAATAGCCAAGTGCTGGAAGCAACCTAGGTGCCCATCAGTAAATGAGTGGATCAAAAAACTATGGTACATTTACACAATGGAATACTACACAGCAGTAAGAAAGAAGAAGCTCCTACCTTCACCACTGCATGGATGGAAGTGGAGAGCATTATGCTAAGTGAAGTAAGCCAGGAAGTGAAAGACAAATACCATATGATCGCACCTATAAGTGGAACCTAATCAACAAAACAGATGAGCAAGCAAAATATAACCAGAGACACTGAAATTAAGAACAAACTGACAGAAACCAGAGGGGAGGGAAATAACGGGGAAAATAGGGGAAGGGCCATCAAGGAACATGTATAAAGGACCCATGGACAAAGCCAAAGGGGGGTAGGATTGAGGGTGGGAGGTGGTGTGGGTGGGGCAGGGGAAAATGGAGATAACTGTATTTGAATATTAATTTTAAAATGAGAAATATAAAAAATAAATAAATTGTAGCTAAAAAGAATTTGTTAGGGAGGTGTAACTTAAAGGCAGAAAAGTACACAAACTGTACCTGTATACCTCAAGAACTTTTTATATATGTGTACAACCACGTGACAGCCACCGCTTAAACCGACATATAAGTCTGCTTCAATTAGTTATTGCTACATACCAAACCACCCCAGAATTTAGGGGCTAGAACAATTCTAACATTATTTCACCCACAAATCTGCAATCTGGGCAGGACTCAGATGGGACAGCTCATCTGTTCCACTCAGTGTCTGCTGCAGTGGCCTGAAGGCTGGTTTCTGGAACCATCCTGAGACTCCCGCATATGTCTGGTGACTGATGGTGGCTGTCAGCTGAGGACCCTGCCAGGCCAGGAGATCTATACATACCTCTTCCTTGTAGCCTTGTGGCTTCTTCCCAGCACAGGGTCGGCTTTGAAGGGTAAGCGTCTTAAGAGAAAGCCTGGTGAAGGCTGTGTCGCCTTTGGTGGTCTGGGCTCTGCTGTACTCTCTTCATTAGAAACAAGTCACTAAGGCCAGCCTGTACTCAAGGGGAAAGGAACTCAGTCCAGCTTTTGATGGGAGGAGCGCCAAAGAATTTGTGTATGTGTTTAAAACCAGTACAAGGGCATTTCTGTCACCCTGGGAAGGTACCTCATGCAAGAGAACCAGGGACACGTAGATTAGTTTTGCATGTTCTTGAACTTCACAAGGTCATGGAGATATTCTCCTTTGACTTCTACATACTTCATTGCTTTACCTTTCATATTTAGGTAAATAATACACCTCAAATTGCTACATCTCAAATTGATTTTTGTTCCTGCTGGTAGGTAGGCATCAAGATATCCTGTTTTCCCACATGGACATCCAATTTATCCCACACCAGTTAGTAACAAGGCTATCTCTCCCCACTGAATCAGTGTGGGGACCTCGTCATCCGCCTGCTGGCTGTATTTGCACAGGCCTGTTTCTAGCCTGTGTTCTGTTACATCAGTCTATGTATCCTGCACCGATGCCACACTAGTTTAATTACTGTAGCTGTGGAGTAAGTCTTAATTTCTGTTAGCAGTAATTCCTACAGGTTGTTCTTCTGCAAGACCGTCTTGGCTATTGTAGGCCCTTTGCATTTCCATATAAATTGTAGGGCAGTCGGAACTCTCATTCACCGCTCGTGGGAATGTAAAATGGTTCAGCCACTTAGGCAAATGGTTTGGCAGTGTCTTAAAATATCATGCGCTCACAGTGATACAAGTGTTCCACTCCCAGGGCTTACCCAAGAGAAACGAATTCGTACATCCGCATAAAGACTTGTACACAAATGCTCACAGCAGCTTCGTTCACAATAGCCAGACAGTGCAAACAACCCAAACGGCCATCAGCTGACTGGATAAACAAATTGTGTGTTCACACAGCGAAAGACTACTTAGCAATTAAAAAGAAACTATCAGATTCAGGATAACTACACCAACTGAAAGAAGCCAGACCCCCTACCCCCCCCCCAAAAAAAAAGCATACATGCTGTGTGACTCCATTTATGTACAATTCTAGGAAATGCAAGCTTATCTCTCATTACAGAAAGCTGATCAGTGACAGCCTACGGGAGGGTGGGAAGGGCTGGGCTGGAGGAAGGGATCATCAGAGGCACAAGGAAACTTTTGGGGGTAATGGATATGTTCATTCTCTCAATTGTGGTGTTTGTTTCACAGATAGAACTTTCAAAATGTAAGCTTTAAATATGTGTAGTTTATGTCAATGCTACCTCAATAAAACTGTTTATAAAATATATAATGTGTCTCTTTTAAGCAGCATATGGTTAGGTTTTCCCTTTAATCCAGCCTGGCAATCATTATTTATCCATTTACATTTTAAAGTATTTGCTGATGTGTTGGTGTGTGTGTGTGTGTGTGTGTGTGTGTGTCTATTGTATAAAATATACATGACATAATATTTATTATTTCAACCATTTGTGTACAGTTTAGTGGCGTTAAATACATTCACAGTGTTATGTACATATTACCACTATTTGTACCCCAAACCTTTTTCATCATCTCGCCCATTAAACAGTAACTCTTGCCCTGGCCAGTATGGCTCAGCTGGTTAGAGGTAAACTGAAAGGTTGTGGGTTTGATTCCCAGTCTAGGCACATCCCTGAGTTGTGGGTTTGATCAGGGTGCATATAAGAGGCAGCTGATCAATGTTTCTCTCTCATATCAATGTTTCTCTTTCTCTCTCCCTCCTTTCCCCTCTTTCTAAAATCAATAAGTATGTCCTCTGGTGAGGATTAAAAAAAAGAAAACAGCATGAAGATGTCACACAAAGCAAAGAAGGAAACCCCTGCCCTTCCCAAAGCCAAAGCCAAGGCAAAGGCTTTGAAGGCAAAGAAAGCAGTGCTAAAAGGCGTCCACAGCCACAATGAAAAGAAGATCTGAAGGCCTAAGACACTGCGGCTCCGAAGGCAGCCTACATATCCTCGGAGGAGCGCCCCCAGGACAAACAAGCTTGACCACATGCCATCATCAAGTTCCCCCTCCGAGTCAGCCAGCCCTGAGGAAGATAGAAGACAATAATCCACTTGGGTTCATTGTGGATGTCAAGGCCAACCAGCAGTAGATCAAACAGGCTGGGAAGAAGCTCTGTGACATTGATATGGCCAAGGTCAGCACCCTGATCGGGCCTGATGGCGAGAAAAGGCATATGTCCCACTGGCTCCAAAATTGGGATCACCTAAACCGAGTCCAGCTGGCTAATTCTAAATATAAAAATTTCATACTTTCAACAGAAGGGAATAGCCCTAACTGGTGTGGCTCAGTGGACTGAGCACCGTCCTGTAAAACAAAGGGTCACTGGTTTGATTCCCAGTCAGGGCACATGCCTGGGTTGTGGGCCAGGGGGCGCGTGAGAGGCATCCACACATTGAAGTTTCTCTCCCTCTGTCCTTCCCTTCCCCTCTCTAAAAATAAATAAATAAGAAAAAAAGAAACACAAAACAGTAACTCCCTATCCACCTCCTGATATGTTTAAAAACATTTACTCTTTGTTCTCTGCCATCCCATGTGCTCTTTGTCCCTTCCTTTATCACCTTCATCTGGTGTCATTACTTGCATTATTGCTCTAGAGTCATCCTAAAAATTGGGTCTGCATCCTGGCATTGACTCCCTCCTTGCCTTTTTGAAAGATTTTATTTATTTCTTTTTAGAGAGAGTGGAAAGGAGGGTGGAAGACAGGGAGAGGGAGACATCAATGTGAGAGAAAAACACCAAATGGTTGCCTCCTGAACATGCCACGAGCAGGGGCTGAACCTGTGGCTTTTCACTTCGTGGGACAATGCCTAACCAACTGAGCCATACTGGTCAGGGCTCCCCCTTGCCTTTGACACTGTTCTTTTCATGTATTTTAAATGCCAAAGGACATTATTGGTGTTGCTTTAAACCAGGGGTGTCAAACTCATTTTCACCAGGGGCCACATCAGCCTCTCAGTTGCCCTCAAAGGGCCGAATGTAATTTTAGGACTGTCTACGTGTAACTACTCCTTAACAGTTAAGCGGGAGCTCAGTGCTGCCGCCAGGTAGAAACAAGGTGCCGGGCTGAATAAAACAAGGTGGAGGGCTGGATTCAGGCTGTGGGCCTTGTGTTTGCCACCTGTGTTCTAAACTATCTGTTTTTGCTTATATTTACTCATATATATATTCCCTTTGCAAGGCTCTCCATATTCTTCCATTGTGAATCCCTCCTTCCCTTCCTTTCTTTCTCAAATTACTTCATTTCTTGGTAGAAAATAAGCTCAAGAAAACAACCAGAGGATAACATCAGTATAAGAGATGTTTCCAAATATGAGGCATCTTCAGCTGTTTTGTGGTCTTGACCAGCCCCAAAAGTGGCACGCAAACCCTCCACAGGTTCCACAACAGAGATGTCAGTCTATTTTGAGTAACACTTTAAATAACAAATGTGTTATGATTGTCCTCTGTAACCCGAGGGAAATGCGTGTCTCCTTCATGTGTTTACTAAGGGGGCTGGGGCAAATACACTACCATTATTAACAACTTTGTTAAGAAATAATTTTGGGGGAGGAGGTATAAGGAAACTAAAAGGCAATGTACACAAAAACAATAAAGATTAAAAATTAAAAACAGACATAATACACATGTCATAAGGTCTGACTGTTGAAAGCATGCAATGCAATGTTTTCTCATACATTTCCAGAGGTGTGCAGCCACCCTCATGACCTAGTTTACAGCATTTGTATCGCCGCTCAAGGGAACAGCGTGCTCACCAGCAGTCAGTCCCTCCCCACCCTACCCTGTCCTCTTTCCAGCCTGAGGCAACCCTTAATTTCCTCTCTGTCTCTATGGTTTCACCTATTCTGAATATTTCATATAAATGGAACCATTCAAATTCAATCTTTGGTGTTTGACTTCTTTCCCTGAGTATAACGATTTCAAGGTTCCTGCAGGTGGTAGCATGTGTCAGGACCCCATTCCTTTTCATGGCAGAATAATGTCACATTGTACGGGGAGACTGCAGTTTGTTTACATCCATTCATCCGCTGATGGACACTTGGGTTGTTTCCACTTGCGGGTGCTATGAATAGTGCCATTATGAACATTTGTGCGACCATTCGCAACTGTTCATAGTGGCTGTGTTTTTGAGTGGCCATGTTTTAATTTCTCAAGAAGTGCAATTGCTAGGTCATGTTGTAATTTATGGGATTTAGTTCGTATCGATGTTGCTTAATGTTTGTAACCTCCTTGAACCTGGGCTTTTGTATCTTGTTGTCAGCTTTGGAAAATCCTCAGCCAGCATTTCTTGAAACACTGCTCCCCCCTGCCCCATTGTTTGGGGACAAGCCAGGGTGGCTGTGATACCCGCCTTCCATGTGCACCCTAATCTCAGTGATTGTAGTGTTTGGAGTCACGTCTTTGCTGCGTGTTCTCCACTTCCTTCAAGGGTCCGTTAGAAAATATATTTTGTTCAACTTACATAGCCATTTACAGCGATAGCCTGATATAACATCAAGGCCAGAATGAGGAGTCTCCAGAAGTTATTCTTCACTCCTCCCGTTCCCACACTCACACCCCCAACACCAAATAACCAACGTGTTTTATCTTCTTTCAAATAGTTCTTTTGTTATATTAAGTTTTTATTGTTGTTCAATTACAGTTGTCCCCATTCCCCCCCCATTACTCTCCCCTGCCCTACCCACCCCCACCTCCCACATTCAATCCTCCCCCAACTCCCATTTTCCTTATCCATGGGTCCTTTATATATGTTCCTTGACTGGACCCTTCCCCTTCTTCCCCCATTATCCCCTTTCCTCTGGTCATTCTTTCAAATTTTATATATATCTCCCATGTGCCTAGTACCATCTCCATGGCCTGCACCCTAGCCTGGGGCACCATGATGTCTGTCAAGACGAATGGCAGAATCCTGCTGTGGGCAGCCCACCCCTGCCTCGCCCTTCAGCCTCCTCTCCTGCCACTTGGGTTTCTGGGTTCTATGTATCAACATGACCACAGCAGGGTCACTTCAGAAAACTCAGACATTGAACTCTGTTGTTGGTTAACCCCCATTTAGACAGATCTGTGCCCAGGCAAGCCAGAAGGAAGCCAAACTGAACCATACTCAGTTCAGCCACTAGTCATGGGTGAAAGGATAAAACCAACACCATTTGCTATGGTGGCACCATTTGCTGAGCAGGCCTGTGGCCTTGACTGCCATTTTACTTTTCTGAGCTGTGTCCCCAGGACTGGAAATTACTGGGAAACAAGAACAGAATGTAACTAACTGCTCCCTCCAGCCACAGGCGGGAGATAACACTGGAACACACTGCGGCCTCCAGTTACAATGCCCCAACAGCCCAGGGCCACACAACAGCACCCCCCTCACCCTTTTTTAACTCAATTGCCTCTTATAATCAATAAAGGCTCAAAGCCCCCACCCCTTAATGCTGGTGGGTCTCTCCACACCATGCCCTCTTCTTTTCTTGGAGAGTGAATAAAAACTTTTCTCTGTACTTTCTTCTCTTTGTGAATTCTTTCACAGCCTGGTCACTGACCACCCTAATAGGTAGGGGGTTTTTGTTTCTAAAGATCTCCAAGAACCATGCTTGTGGTCTCCAGGCCACCAGTTGCTGTAGCAACCTTGAGCAAGCACTTGTGAAAGGAAGCTCACTTTATATATTGTCAGCCGGAGGGTCTAGAGCAAGCACCATAAATGGAGGCTGCATATTAGAGCCAAAAGAGTTAAGGGGTCTTCTAGGGACAGGAGAGCAGAGAAATTATGCTGAGCTAGTGAGAACCGAGAAGCAAGGGTCAACTTGTCCCACACCATCATGTTTTATACTCTCAGCAGATTGCAAACGGGACACCAGAAATTCTTCCTCCCTGATGTTTTCCTGGAGGAGAATGAAAGCAGGTGAAGCGGTGAAGGAGATCGCCCTCTGGGTTGGGTTTTCTGCTGAGTCACTGCCCTAATGGCCACCCCAGATACCCAACTCCCCCTCTCCTTGCCTGTTTCTAAGGCAACCAGTGAGCAGGTTGGGAGCAAAGCCAGCCTGGGATCACCGGGACTCCCATTCACGGCCACCGTGTGGCCATATTTGTTTTCCTAGCCAGAATGTTTTTAGAGGCCAATTTTTAAAACAACAAACTTTTTCCTTTCAAAATACTTGCTCATTACAAAGAAATCCAAACAGTACTGAAGAGTAGTGTACGGAGGAAGAGAGCCCCCTTTTCACTTTCCTAGCCTGAACGCTCCTCTCAGAGAGCAGCTTCCTGATTCACCTCCCGTGACTCAAACCCCATTCGCCTGCCTGCACCTTGCCGCCTGGCCTAGCAATAGACACCGAGGCTGCTCCCTAGCATGCACACGAGCCTTACTGTTGTTCTTCTGCAGAGCTGCAGAGTAGACACTGTATGAATATACTGTCAAGTTACCTAACCGGTCCCTGCGAAGAGTCAGGTAGGTCATTTGCAGTTTTTATGCAAACAGGTTGATGGCAGCTTTTGCCAACATGAACAATCCTACATCTTTGTACGCACACTTTTGCACACTTAGGCAAGGATATCTTTAGGTGGGACCCTCTAGGAGTAAGAGAGATGAAACCAAAGTAGCCTGCAAAACACCGGGTATTGGCAAAAGTTTCACTTTTGCAAATTACATTGGTGAAAAAGCTTATTGTGCTTTTTTCATTGGCATTTCTGTCAGAATGAGTGAGGTTGGACATTCCTTTGTCTTCACGGGCCTTTTGAATTTGAATTACTTTTCAGAGAGCTATCTAGTTATATATGTATGTGGTCAGACTTCCCCTGGGTGTGGGTTTTTTCTTATTGGTAGGAAGACTTCTCTCCATATTCAGGACATAACCCTTGGTTTCTCTGTACGTGTTACAAATATTCTCTCCCGGTTTTTGATGTGTCTTGGACTTTGTTCATGGTACTTTCCATGCAAACATTTACTAATCTTTTCCTTTACAGCTTCTGGCTTGCACTATCAGGCTTAAAAATAGTTTCCCCACTTCAAGATCATTTTAAAAAGCCACTTGCATTTTCTTCTGGTATGAATTTATCTTTTAGTGTTTAAATATTTTTTTGTTAAGCATTTTATTTATTTTTAGGGGAAGGGGGAGAAAGAAGGAGAGATACATCAATATGTGAGAGATACATAGGTCAGTTGCCTCTCATATGCCCCCAACTGGGGACCGGCTCACAACCCAGGCATGTGCCCTGACTGGGAATCAAGCCAGTGACCTTTTCGTTCACAGGCCGGCACTCAGTCACTGAGCCACACCAGCCAGAGTTAATGTTTAAATACTTTATACAAAAGACCAATATTGACCTGATAGGTATACACAGAGAACTATGCCCAACAAACAAGAGGATACTCACTCTTTCCAAACATACATGAAACTTTCAGGAAAATATTGTGCTGTGGGCCACAGAGAAAATGTCAAGCAATTCCAATAAGCAGATATCAGACAGACCACTAACTGGAACACAAAGAAATTAAGTTGGACCGAGAAAAGATAACGCCTCCTCCCTGCAAAATGTCCAACTAGAGATTTAAAATCGCTCTTCTAAATAAAGTCTGGATTAAGGGGGAAATTAAAATAAAAAATACTAAATGCTACATATAATTCAATGACAATACACTTGACATTCTAGAGTAAATGAGCAACTTTCTTTGAAAAATAGGAATTTCCAAATTTGTCTCAAAAAGAGGTAGAAAACTGAATTGAACACAGCACTTGAAATGGAATTGCCAGTCACGGCACTAAGCCTCCACACAGCCTGAGGCCCTGTAATGTGACAGGCACTGCCCGTGTTCATAACAGATTGTTCTAGCCTTTCATAAAGGCATTCCTGCAAAGTGGGGAACTCAGAGATCCTCGTGTGTAAGAAGCAATGAGCTCTTCCTAGACTTGGGGATCTTGCCTGGCTGAGGCATGTTGCGGGATGGGGGGGGGGGCTGCATCTGCTCCTGCCCTGTGTGACCATCTGGCTTTTGACAGTATTCTTTGGCTAATTAACTTGGGAACCGAACACAACCTCTTTTGAGAATGTGTGTGTGGTTTCTCTCAACCTGTGTGCAGCCACCAGAGCCACTGGAGGTGATAAAGGGGGACTTCCCTAATTTTTTCCAATTGCAGCTGTTGGCGGTAGACTCCCCGGAATGACCGCCTGAAAAACTTGTTGATCAGGCAAAGCTGAGTTTACCTGACTCACTGCAATGAACAACACCGCCTCAACAAAGGAAGGTGGGACAAATGCCCAGGAGTTTAGAGCTGGTGACAATTTCCAGGTGGTGTTCCGGTAGAATGAACAGCCAGAGGGGAAATAAAGGCAGGGAGGAGACGGGATACACGTCCCACCCACTGACTCAACAATCCTTGAAATTCTATGTATCTTTTCCATTATCTGGGAAAGAAAGCCTTTGAAACTGTGCTTTCATCCCAAGGCCTGAAAGGCTGAAAAGAGCCCCTAGTGCCTGAAGGAAGAAGCCCAGGGATACCTTGGGGTATTCACGCCCCTCATCCTGAAAAAGCTAGCACCACCTTTATCTGTCAATCAATATGCAGCTTCTTCCCACTTCCCCAATCTTGCCAACAATGTAAGTCCTTAGAACAAAGGTTCTTGGCTCTGTGGCCACTCAGCCTCAGGGCACCTGGCCTGTGGCCGTGTGAGCTCTTGCCACCCCAGCCTTGTCCTCCCTTGCCTTCGCAGCCATTACCCTGCTTTGCCCTGAACCTATGCCTTTCAGCCTCGGCCCCCACCTTAATTAGGCCCGTTATCTTCCATGACAACAGATCACTAATAAGCCCTGCTAGCTGATCTTTAATTCTTTACTGCATTGGCGACAACAACCACGTTTCTGAGAGTTTTTCCCATGACAGTGAGACCTCAAGGTCAGGTGGAGGTGATGACATTGCTTTGAACTGGTGGACACAGCAGAGGCCAAACCTGGGCAGAGCCACGCAATGAGGATCCACAGTGTTGAGGCATAGACTCACCTCCCAGGAACAAGTGTGTCCTGACACCAAAAGTTACTTTGCTTTGCTCTGTTCCCAGTTTGACAATGTAATGGGAAAGGATTCCCAGTCCCAGACTTGCTTGTCATGGCGACAGGAAGGCCTGTTGGCTGGCAGTGTGGTTTCACATAGGGCTAGGAAAGGATGGTGATTTAGATTTCACAACTAAGACCCCTAGACCACTGTTGGCTCCCACTCCCCTATAAGACCACCAAGATGACTTACTGTTCAAGCAAAACCAACATCGTTGCAGAGAAGGATACCACAACCTTGACAGAGCCTTAGAAGTTTCATGCAAGGGTGAGGTCAAGGGTGGGGTGTTTCTAATTAGGTTTTTCCGAGTCTGGCTTAAGGCAAGTCTTTCAATGAGGAGATCTGACCGAAAGGCTGCAAACCTTGTTTACATGGGTGGATACTTCAAGGGAGGGCTTTGAAGGTCACCTTGAAGAATAAAGAGGCCTCTGAAAAGCGTGGCTGAGCAAGCTATTGTTTTCAGCTGGGGGCTGTTACCCTGAGGAGGGCTATTGAATAATCTAAAGTTTGGATACATGGATTTTCAGAAGTTCCTGAAATCAACAAATAAGTTATTTGCAACTTCCTCTTCCTAGAACCGAATTTCCTGGCACTGTAAAGGCCAGTTACTACGGGGGACCAGAGGCTGAGTGATTAGCTATGGTTTCAGTTCTGACTTGAGTGGCTCACATTCTGACGTCTAAAGCTGCTGTCTGGAGGAAGCCACCTCCTTGGGGCTTGCTGAGAGGCACAGAAGTGGCCCTTCCAACACCACCACTGCCGCAACACTACCTAGACAATGAAGTGTAATATTTGACGGGAGTTCATGGAGGAAACGGGCCTTGCCCTCTGCAAAGCCCAGGGAGGGGCACCCCAGAGTAACTCCTGGATACTAGGGGTGCTTGAATCGTCCCGGCCTCATCCAGAAGTGGCAGAGCTTCCCCCAGCACCGGGGGCCACAGCGAGCGGCAGGCAGATTGTTTGGCCACCCTTGGGCAGAGCAAGGAGATGATGGGTTTCAACTGGGCTGTCTGTCTGACTCCTGCCCACGAGGGTCTCCTACTGAGGCCCTCAGCAGCAAGACCTTTGGGGTTAGCAGCCTGCAGCAGAGCTGAGGCCGGGTGGAGGTAGGAGACCAAGACAGATGGACTCCCTTGCAGGGGAGTGCTTTGAACTGGGTACAAGGGTAATGTTTCAAAATGAACACCATTGTTTTCAAGGATCGTAATGAGACTAATTACAGGAGACCTGAAAAAACAATGGCCTCAGCCTCTGAGGTTTTAAGGGACATTCAGTATAACTCAATGGCAGGGCAGTTGCTGATAAATCTAAAGCCACTTCATGCCCCTGCTTCCAAACTGTTGAGACTACTACAAAGATTCGTTGAAGGAGTGAAACCTGATGCGAAAAGAGAAAATGATGCGCAGTCTCAGATCAGGCCCAGTGAAACCCTGATTTGGGAGCTGGCCAGGCAACTCTCGCCCTGCCTTACAAGCCATTCCAGCAGCCCCGGACCAAAAGGATGTCTCCCTGACACCTCGGCTGTCTCCCATCACCACAGGCAGAGCCCTGGGCAGCAGAGGAGCCCTCTCCACTGTGGGGATCAGTTGCCAAGAGGAACACTGTGCCTCATGTCACCAAATGAGACTTGCTATTGTAAAGATGACAGCTCTCTTGTCTCTTGGTTGGCTTTTCTCACTGGTGGTACTGCTACAGGAAATGGGACCGAACAGGTCCCCCACTACATTTGCTAACTTGCTTTTATGTGGAAACCCACTCTTGTTTGGTATGGTGTTAATTTGTAAACAGCCAAGTGGCTGCATTTGTTTATTTTTAGGAATTCTTTTTTAGTTGACTTTCTCAGACTTCTCAGCTGTATAATCATCTTATTTACAAACAATGAGACTTTTGCTTTGTCCTTTCTAACGTGTATTCCTTGTATTTTTCTGTGTCAATGTGAAATAATAATGGTGATCATGGGAATATTGTCTTGTTCTTGGCTAATGAAAATGCTTCTGCAGCTTCTCCCTTAAGCATACCATTGCTTTTTGGCTTGAAATATATATATTCATATACATACACATACAGTATCAGCTCATGAAGCTATCATCTGTTGCAGATTTCATTTTCTACAAATGGCTAGAATGATATTTCCCATCTGACTTGCGTTTCTAAGATATTTCTACTCCCTCATCAAGAGGCGGAGTCCCCTGGACCCCGGGTGGGCCTCTATCACTGCCTTGACTAGATGGAGTCTGAAAGAAGGGACACTAGTCCAGACTTCCAAGGTTAGGTCCTTCTCTTGGGATGCTCACCCTTGGAAGCAGACACCATGCTGTGTGGAAGGTGACATAAGAGGCCCACGTGCAGAGGAGCCAATGCCCTCTGCCCTCTGCTTTCAGCCCCAGCTGAGCTCCAAGCTGACAACCAGCACCAAGTTCCCCACTTGCCATCTGGGTTTTGGAGGCTTTAACCCTCAGCGGGCTTGCTCCAGCCGATGCCACATAGAGCAGAGATTCAGATCCATAAGCAAAACGAATACTTGGAATTGTTTTAAGTCACTGCTTGCGGTAGTTTGTTCCTCAGCAATAGTTAACTGGAACAGCATCAATTCCAATTCCTATGCATTAAGAGAACTAAATTTTGTCAAATACCTTTTTTCTTTATATTTCTAAAAAGATTTTATTTATTTATATTTAGATAGAGGGTAAGGGAGGGACAAAGAGAGGCAGAGAAACATCAATTTGTGGTTGCCTCTTGCATGCCCCCCACTGAAGACCTGGCCTGCAACCCAGGCATGTGCCCTGACTGGGAATGGAACTGGCGACCTTTTGGATCACAGGCCAGCATTCAACCCACTGAGCCACACCAGCCAGCACTTGTCCTTCTTTCCTTCCTTCCTTCCTTTCTTCCTTCCTTCCTTCCTTCCTTCCTTCCTTCCTTCCTTCCTTCCTTCCTTCCTCTCTTCCTCTTTCTCTTCCTCTCTCTCTCTCTCTTTCTTTCTTTCTTTCTTGAAGACTTTATTTACCTTTTTTTAGAGAGGGGGAAAGGGAAGGAGAAAGAGAGGGAGAGAAACATCAATGTGTGGTTGCCTCTTACATGCCCCCAACTGAAGACCTGGCCTGCAACCCAGGCATGTGCCCTGACTGGGAATCGAACCAGCAACCCTTTGATGATTCACAGCCCGTGCTTAATCCACTGAGCTACACCAGCCAAGGCTCTTTATTTTTTTGTATTGTGGTAAAACCTACACATCAAATTTATCATTTTGACCATTTTTAATGTACAGTTTAATGTACAGTTTAAGTTCAGACCATTCACATTGCTGTGCAACCATCCTCACCATTCACCCCAAGAACTTTTGCATCTCCGCAAACTGAAATCTGTCCCCATTAGACACTAACTCCCCATCACCCTCTCCCGGTCCCTGGCACCAACCATCCTACTTTCTTTCTAAGAGTTTGACTGCTCCCGGGACCTCGTGTGAGTGGAATCATACAGTATGTGTCCTTTCGTGACTGGCTTATTTCACTCAGCATAATGTCGTCAAGGCTGATCCACGTGGAAGCAGGATCAGAATGTCCTACCTTTTTAAGGCTGAATGACATTCCATAGCATGAACAGACTGCAGTTTGTTTATTTGTTCACCCATCAGTGGCCACGTGGGTTGCTTCTATCTTTTGGCTATTGTGGGTAATGCTGCTGTGAACACTGGTGTACAAATATGTGTCCTGATTCCTGCTTTCAATTCTTTTGGGTAGACCTTCAGTTTTCTTTGCAGTGTGTGTGTGGTTTTGTGATCTTTGTCAAGTCTGAAAACTAGGTTCATTCAGTTAGTCAGCCCAGGAGCACCTGCTAAGCAGCAAACATGGCTCTGGACTCTTGGAATGGAGCAGTGACTGAGACACAGAGTTTGTTTCTGTGGTTACTAATGTCATTCTAGGAGAAAAAAATGTTCTTCTGGGCTCATGAAACACATTTGGAAGCTTTTCTTTACTTCCTTAACACACTGCAACTACCCATTTCTGAAAAGCCAGAAAGGGTTCATTGGAGGCATCAGGCTGCGGCAGCGATGTCTGTCTACAAACCCATTTTCTTTTGTGCTTAGCTGTTGTCTTTCTTCTGGGGTCAGTTTTGGCAATGTCAGTTCCCACTGCGGTACTGTGGAACCCATGTGTGTCCCCATGTGTGTCTTCAAACCCTTCGGAGCATGGCAGTGGCAGGGTCCCTCCCAGCCTGTCATTTAAGGCCACCTCTCAGACCCAGCCAGAACATACCTCATCTCGGGTTACAGTGGTTCGAGAGTGAGGAGGCCAGCCCTGAGGGGCCCCATGCTTCTCTCGGCAGGACACTCCTCCTTCTCGCAGCCTCCCCTTCCCTCTCCTCCTCACACCCCCTCACCTCCTCCCAATGCTTTGCCCTGCCTCCTGCTCTCCCCACTAGGACAGATGCAGATGAAGAGATGTGCAACCTCATTAGTCATGGGGAAATGCGAGATAAAACCACAATGAGATAGCTGTACGCGCACGCCAGAATGACTAGCACTAAAAAGACTGGTCATAACAAGTGTTGACAAGGACATGGAGCCAGGGGGGATGTAAACTAGAATAGGCACTTTGGATAACTGTTGGATAGTTTCCTATGAACTTAAACTTCATCTATCCCAAGCAAGCAATTCCACTTCTAGGTGTATACCAAAGAGAAATGAAAGCATATGTTCACAGAAAGACTTGTACTTCGGTGTCCATAGTACCTTTATTTATATGAGCCGAAAACTGGAAACAAACCAAATATCCATCACCAGATAAACAGATAAACAAAGCTGTCATATATCCTTACCATAGAGTGCTAGTCAGTACTGAAATGGAATTAATGTGGTGATATCTGTATGAATGTCACACACACATGTGCTGTGTGTTTCCATTTCTATGAAGTTCTAGAACATACAAGACTAGTGTGAATGACAGAGGTCACAATAGTATTTACCTTTGGGAGGTAGTTTCATGGAAACTCCACTGCATAATTAGGGAAAGTTCAAGGTGTACACTTAGTATGTTTTGGCTCAATAAAAGCAATAATTTAAGCCCCGGCTGGTGTGGCTCAGTGGATTGAGCATGGGCCTATGAACCAAAAGATTGCTGGTTCGATTCCCAGTCAGAGCACATGCCTGGGTTGTGGGCCAGGTCACCAATGCAGGGTGTATGAGAGGCAACCACACATTGATGTTTCTCTCCCTCTCTTTCTCCCTTCCTTCCTCTCTCTCTAAAGATAAATAAATAAAATCTTTTTTAAAAATCTAAAAAGTATAATTTAAATATGTGAATATCTAAAGATATAAATTTCACTTTAAGTACCACTTTCACTATCACCCACCAGTTATTTTCAATAATGTAGTTCCAAGTATTTCAAAACTCATTATGATTTTTAAAACTTTGCAATGTATGGCAATTATGTGGGCGTTCGTGCACATGTGCACGTGCACGCATGCTAATGAACTTAAACCTAATTGCATTGTGCCCCAGCAATGTGATCCAACACCAAGTCTTATAGCTTCCTTGCTTCTTGCTTTATGGCCAGGATGCCATTATTATCTTTAGATGCCACTTGTGGACATGGGGTGACCTGGGAGGACACCAATCTGTCACAGAGCCCTTAGTCACAGGCCTGTACACATTTTCTGTATCTTTACAGAACTGTTGTCTGCTTGACCTAAATACCTTCAAGGGAGGCCCATAAACACCTCCCTCTATTATGCTAGATGTGTCTATTTCTTCCTGGAGTTCTGTCAATGTTTTGCTTCATATGTTTTGAACCTATTTTAATGTTAGTCCTAAAACATTCTTATTTTATCCCAAAATCTATTTTGTTGGATGTTAATATGCCACATCTCTCCTGATTAGTAGGTGCCTAGTCTCTTTTTTCTCATTCTTTCATGTGCAATCTTCCTGCAGACATATGGTTTAGGTGTGTCTCTAGTAGACAGCATATGCCTGGAGGTTGTGGTTTTGATACAGTATAACAATCTCTGTCATCTCTGACAGTCCCTTGATCTGAAGTCCTCTTTCAGAGGTGACATCTGTTATTTGTTGTGCCTGCTCCCTCAGAAGCCTCCAGTGGGGCTGGCTCAGCTCACTGTCGGTGTGATAGGCTCAGCAACTCCACCTGTTTGGACTGTACAATATAAAGAACAGTCTGGGGAGAAACCCATCTGAATAGCAAAGATGAAGAGTTTCCAATGGTAAACATTTCTGAATGGCTCACCTGGCAGGGCAGGGTGCTGTCTGGTGAAGCTGAAAAGCTGGGGGGGGGGCAGGGTGGCCTCAGTGTCTATACTTGACCCTGTGACACATCCAAGTGCAAGTGCTATTGCATTCCCGATTAAAGACTTTTGAAAATGAAGAATGTACTTTCAAACCATAATGATGCTACCTTCCCACTCACTAGGATGTGTATAATAAAAAGTTGGTAACAAGGGGTGGTGAGGATCTGGAGGGATTGGAACCCTGGGCCTTGCTGGTGGCAACGTGAAATGGTGCAGTTGCTGTGGGAAACAGTGTGGCGACTCCTCAGAGGGTTAAACATGGAATTGGCATATGACCCAGCACTTCCGCTCCTAGCTATATACCCAAGAGAAAGGAAAATGTCTGTTCCCACTGAAATTCGTACAGAAATGTTCACAGCAGCATTACTCACAGTAGCCAAAAGGTGGAAGCAACCCAAGTGTCCATCAGCTGATGACTAGGTAATAGTGGTCCATCCATACAGTGGAGTGCTATCCAGCCGTAAAAAGAGATGAAGTCCTAACACATACTCAACATGGATCAACCTTGAACACATGACGTGGAGTAGAAGAAGGCAGGCACAAAAGTTACATATTGTATGATTCCATTTATATGAAATGTCAAGAAGAGGCAAACCTATACACATAGAAAGTGGATCAGAGGGTCCAGGAGCTGGAGAGAAGGGGATGGGGAATGAATGCATCTGGGTCCAGGGTTTCTTTTTGCGTTGATGAAGAAGTCTCAAATTAGAGGCGCATGATGGTGGCACAACCCTGTGAACATACTAGCCACTGAAAAGTACACTTTAAAATGGTAAAACTGTGGTATGTCATTTATATCTCCATTTTTAAAAAGATTTTATTTACTCATTTTTACAGAGAGGGGAAGAGAAGGAGAGAAAGAAATATCAATGTGTCATTGTCTCTCACGTACCCTGTAATGGGGACCTGGCCCGCAACCCAGGAATGTGCCCTGACTAGGAATTGAACCAGCTACCCTCTGGTTCACAGCCTGTGCTCAATCCGCTGAGCTACACCAGCCAGGTTATATCTCAGTCTTAAAAAATGTATTATCAAAATAAAATTTGGATCCCAAGTTGCGGCAGCAAGGGCTCCAGTTACACACAACAGAGTAGCAGCAAAGAGCAAGGGCAGGGAATTGGCTAGGATAAACCCCACCTTGGCCGCCTCCTACCTCCCGTGAACTGGAAGGTCATTCAGCTCCACTAAACTCACTTTCCTTGACAGTAAGCCCTCGGTCACTGTTAGCTAGTCCCCAGAATGATTCGTGTCTCTGCATCCACAATGCAGCCATGAGAACGCAGCACAAGGCCCTGAGGAACCGGCAGTCCGGACGCCCTGCTGTATGAAGTGCCTGAGCTGCCTGTATGGGTCACCTGCACTCGCCTGCTCTCACCCGCACAGCCGTCTAGCACAACAGGAGAGAGGTGCTGCTGGGATCTCCTTTTAGACAGAGGAAACTGAGGCACAGAGAGATTATGAAACGAACCCAAAGCTTCCCACCTAGTGAATGGCAAAGACCAATGTTGAATTTTTTATAAAGGGGTTAAATACAGATACCATAAAATATACTATTTTAATGATTTTTCAATGTATAGCTCTGTGGTATTAAGAGCTTTCATATGTTGGTGTCACCATCACCAACATTTATCTCCAGAACTGTTTCATTTTCCTCAACTGAAACTCTGTCCCCATGGGACACTAATTCCCCTTTCTCTCCTTTCCCCAGCCCCTGGCATCAACCCTTCCACTTTCTGTCCCTGTGAGTTTGACAACTCTAGGGACCTCACAGAAGTGGAATGACACAGTATTTGTCTATTCTGACTTGCTGGTTTCACTTAGCATCATGTCCTCAAGGCTCATCCATGTTGCAGCATGTGTCACAGTTTCCTTCCTTTTTAAGGCTGAATCATATTCTCCTGTTTCATCCATCCATTCCCCTGTCGATGGACCTTTTGCTTAATGCGATGAATGCTGCTATGTACACGGGTGTACAACTCTTTTAGAAACCCTGCCTCTAATTTTTGGGGGTATAAACCCTGACGTGTAATTGCTGGATCACATGGTAACTCTATGTTGACTTTTATTTTCAGACAGCCTCACTTTTAAGCCAGGAAAGGCAAACAAGAAGGAAATGAAATTCTACTTCACCCCTGTCAGGTCGACAGACAGCAAATCCTCTAACAGCACCAAGTAATGGCGAGATGGTGGGACAGCGGGAACTCTGGCGGGCAGAAATTTCACTAACCAGTTTGGCAAGGGATTTGGCAATTTCCAGTCAAGTTGAAGTATAGCTGTGCTGCACACGAGCGCATTCCCTTGCAAAGCACTCACACATAAGCAGAGCACTGACAGCAGCACTGAAAGAGGAACTACCCAGACGACACCCCAAGACCTGGGGAAAACTCACACCAATCGGGTCCCACAGCCAGTGGGAGAAGGATCTGCACCACATGGTATATTTATAGAAAGTTATAATGCTCACAAGATAGTAGCAAATATTGCCAGTACATATGCGTGGTCGTCAGAAAGGCATGAAAGCATGCTGGGCAGTAGGGCATACCCAACTCCGGATGGCGGTTACTGCTGGGGCAGGCAGGTAGGGATGGGACTCCAACTCCGTTAAGTTTCATGTCTTTCAAAGGAAGAGACCTGTGCTGGCTGAGACAGTGGTGGCAGCGACTGGCGGAGGCCCCAGTGGAAGTTAGGCAGGGTGGAGAAAGAAGAGGCAGAAGTAAAACCAGAAGTCAGCAGTTCTGAAGAGAAGCAGAAAGGCAAAGATCAAAGCGAAACGTGGGAAATAGAGAAAAAGATTAGAAAAGCATGAAAATGATTAGAAGGACCCTCCTGTGCTACCATGGCCCAGGCTGCAAATAGCAACGTAGCTCTGCTCTCCGGACCCACAGGGGCTGGGCCCTGGCAATTGGCCAGCCCCCTGCCCAGCCATGTGGTCCCACAGCCATCAGGCCACCGACCAGAGAGGCAGCAGGGGCTCAAGAGACACATAGGACAGAGACAGCTTGTCTTAGCAATGAGCCCGGGTGTTGCAGAACTATATTAGAGCTGAGAAAAAATGGGGCCCAAACTTCCACTTAGGGGAAGAGGCGCTCCCTAATCGCATGACTATTCGGGGGCTCGCTTGAGCACACAAATCACTTAGTTGATATTTATCCAAAGATTTCTACTCATGGAGATCTTTAGAGGTGAGAGGAAAATGCTTTGCCTGTTGGACGTACCCAGTTTTAACTGCTGAGAAACAAAATCTCCTTTGTTCCCCCAGTGTGCAATGAAACATCCTACACAGGGTTTGCGCATTTCCTCTCCTCAATCACACATGATCACTAAGTGTGCAAGTGAACTATGCTTTGCTAAATCATCGTGTTGACAATGATGTTAGCGGCTCTGCTTTATTTCTAAATGCAAAGTTTAACTATTTTTATAATAGTTATTGCCTTGAATATTTTTATAATGAAAAATATCTGAAGTAGATATAGGAGAATATTAAGATTTGACAAAGCTAAGCCCTGAGTGGTGTGGCTCAGTGGGTTGGGCATTGTCCCGCAAAGCAAAAGGTTGCTGGTTCGATTCCTGGTCACCACTGGTGTTTCTCTTGCACATCGATGTTTCTCTCCCTCTCTTTGTCCCTTCCTTCCCCTCTCTCCAAAAATAAATAAATAAAATCTTTGAAAATGTTGACAAAGCTAGCTGATGTGTAGAGAAGTATAATTTAGAAAAGTAGAAAATTTTTTTCTTAAAACCTTTATTTATTTATTCTTTAGAGAGAGAGGAAGGGAAGGGGAAAGAAACAGAGGGAAACATCTATGGGTTTCCTCTCTCACCCCAGCCGGGACCGAACCCACAACCTAGGCATGTGCCCTGACTGGGAATCGAATACTCAACTGAGCAACACTGGTCAGGGCCAGAAAACTGTTTTAAGCAAAACTAGAAACCCAAAAGCTATGAAGGAAAAGATGGACATACAGACATGTATGACAACATTGGTCTTCAAGCATGTTGCTTTATGATACCCACAAAGTCATAGATTAAGAAAATGAGACAAACCATAATTAAGAAAATGTATTTATCATCAGTATGACAAATAAACAGTTAATATTTACAATATAAAAAGAGCTTCTAGCCCTGGCTGGTGTGGCTCAGTGGATTGAGTGCCAGCCTGCAAACCAAAGGGTCGCTGGTTTGATTCTCAGTCAGGGCACAGGCCTGGGTTGCAGGCCAGGTCCTTGATTGGGGGGTGCAGGAGAGGCAACCACACACCGAGGTTTCTCTCCTTCTCTTTCTCCCTCCCTTCACCTCTCTAAAAATAAATCAATAAAATCTTTTTTAAAAAAAAGAGTTTCTGCACGTTGAGAAGAATGAGGAAAGGATATCAACAAATAACTTCCAGAAGAACAAATGCAAACTTCCAACAGACAAATGCACGAGCACCAGTTGTGCACGTGTGTGATGTGTGTGGAAGAGGCATGAGTTAGAATCACAATGAGATCTTGTGTTCCCCCCCCCCCCAGATTGGCACAAAATGAAAAGGCATGCTAACAGGGGACCCAGGGAACCCTCTCTTGTCACTGGTAGAAATGGGAATCATAAGCGTCAGTGGGAAAAGCAACCCAGGGATTTAAAATGCACATGCCCTTCAATCACACTTCTGAAACTGACCCGGAGGAGGTGAGCTCCAGGCTTTTAGGCGCACATGTTCACTCTCTACCAGGGGGTTAGCGTGCTGGATGAGGACAGGGTGAAGCAGTCAGGTACCAGCCCCAGCTGTGCATGGGGTGCCACTAAAGCCCAATGGGGCTTGGGGCAGAATATGCACCCCTCACTGTGAAGTGGGGAGAACAAGGGAATGGGAGTACATGACCCATAGTGGAGCCACCAGATTCCTGACAGTCCTCTGAGAAGGCCCATTTTCCACCCATCCCGCCACCATGAGCCTATGTTACTTATAATCAGAACAAAAGCAATGCAACTATTTTCACTGGGGAACAAATGTCCAGGCCATGATATGACAAGGATATCCTTGGCAACACTATTGCCACTTCTTCCAGGGACAGCTAGAACAATAGAGATGAATAGCACTTTGGTCCGGAAGAGGGGAGGCCTGGGTTTCTAATGCTCAAGTGTTGCAACTTGCAGCCAAGTAGAACTTCTAGAGTTTCAGTTTCTGTGAAACGTGGGGGTTGACGCAGATGGTTTCTAAGATTCCTCCCAGCTTTGGAACTTCTAAACCATTAGGCCAAACGTGGGGAGAGGGCCCACTGGGTAACCATTGGCTTCTCAGCTGTGCTGTGTGCGTGGGGTGGGGGTATAAGATGGAGACGGTGACAGTAATAACAACGGACAAACGAACAGGGAGGGGCAACAAGAAGGACGTCTGAGAGCGCAGTGGGGTAGGGGCACAGCCCCAGCCTCCTTCCTCCAGTGTGTCAAACACTGCTGGCACCCTCGAACCCCAGGGCAGGGCTGGGGCAGTCTGTGGTCCTGGCCCCAGAAGCCATGGCTCAGCCCAGCAGAGCTGGAGGGGACCAGGAAGCTGCATGGCTAATGCTGGCCACACATTTTGAGAAACAGTGATAAAAAATGAGGCAGAAAGAGAAAGTTCCAGGCCTCTGCCTTTAATTGGCTTGGTTCAATATAGAATTATCTGATTTAACAAATAAAAAGACATGCCCAGTTCAATCTGAATTTCAGATAACAACAAATAATTTAAAGAACAATATTTTCTAGGAGAATTTTATTCTATTTTTTATTTATTGATTTTAGACAGGGGGAGAGAAAGAAACATCGATTTGTTGTTCCACTTATTTATATATCCATTGGTTGAGTTTTTAATGTGCCCTGACCAGGGGGATCAAACTCCCAACCTTGGCATATTGGGCTGACACTCTAACCAACCAACCTACCTTGCCAGGGCCCCAATTTTTCAATAAAAGCACACTTGATAATGATGTTTTTGACGTACTGGTACTAAAACATTATTCATTGTCCTGCATTTCATCTGATAACCTTGGATGGGAGCCCCTGCAGGAGAGAGTGGGGTTGGGCTTCTGGAGGTTTCTGCTCTGCTCCAGCTGTCTCTTTCACAGGAGTCTTGCGGGTGGGGTTCACTCTTCCCAGGGTCTCCCTCGGCTCTGGAGTGGTAAAGTCCCCCTGTGGTTCCCCTCACCCCAGCAAAGTGGTGCTCTAGTTCTCTGTGAAACTGCCTTGAATCACCCTAATCTGAGCATACCACCTGTTTCCTGTGGGGACCCAGCCTGACATAGGAGCTGAATGAAAACCAGAAGGTTCTCGGGGCTATTTATTAAGTAGGTATTGGTAGAAATAAAATAAGTTATTGGTACTTGTGGCTCAAAGGTGTGGAATGAGCAAGACTATGCAAAGCCCCAACAGTGGATCCACTTTGTCAATCAAGCAAACAACTACTAAGAGAGAAATAGCAAAAAGGGCGAAAATCACCCAGATACTAGGTTAAGAGCCTGCCCCTTTCATTCCTCCACCCTCCCACCCCCATCTCTAACAGCCACCCAAGGAAGCACATCTTCCTCTCTCTCTCTCTCTCTCTGTCTGACCTCTGTGAGATAAGGGCGCCCACTCTTTTTCCTCTCCTAGGGCATATAGAGCCTTGCAGACAACTGTAATGGAATAAAGCTGCCTTCCTAAGGGAGCGCTGCCCCCGCTCTTCCCCCGCTGGCATGCCCTGCCTCAGGGTCCTAGTCCTGTGCCAGGCCCCACCATTTGCCCAGGCCTTGGGGAAGAGGTGGAGGCTGGTCGGCGGGCACCCAAGCACAGGAAATGCTCATGGGCTTACACCTGCTGGTTTCCTCAGGTGACGACTTGGTTGAGACCCGTCACCCATTTTAAAGGTTTTTTTTTATCCTTACCCAAGGACATGCTTATTGATTTCACAGGAAGGGGAAGGGAAGGACAAAGAGAGGGAGAGAAACATTGATGTGAGAAACATCGATTCGTTGCCATTCGCATGCACCCCGACCAGGGACCAAACCCACAACCTGCGCGTGTGTCCTGACTGGGAATTGAACTTGTGACCTTCTGGTTTGCGAGACAATGCCCAAGCAACTGAGCCACACTGGCCAGGGCCACCGCCCATTTTATTTTTTAATTTTTATAAAGATTTTATTTTATTTATTTTTAGAGAAAGGGGAAGGGAGGGAGAAAGAGAGGGAGAAAAACATTGATGTGTGAGAGAAACATTGATTAGTTGCCTCTCACACGCCAACTGGGGACCTGGCCTGCAACCCAGGCATGTGCTCTGACTGGGGATCAAACCAGCTTTGCAGGCCAATGCTCAATCCACTGAGCCACACCAGCCAGGGCACACTATCCATCTTGTATGTGCCCAGCCAGGACAAAACATCTGGCCCAGGTACCCAGCATCAAAAGCATCTCAGTAGTCATAGCAATGGTCCACATGCCAACCTGAGAGACTCTAGGGAGAGGGGCCTCAGGGGGCACTGAGCCAATGCGCATGTGCATCCAGTCCTAACACGCCATTTGTCAGGGACTGCGTATCCTCTCTCTGCCCCCATCTTTGTCTTTAAAGACCCCAGGTTATTCAAGGGAACAGAGGGTGAAACAGGCATCTAAAGAACACATTAACAAGTAAGGGAAAAGAATGCAGAGGAGGGATGTTCTCCAGGGGTGTGCAGAGGGCAACCCAAAGACAGAATCCTCAGCTTCAGAATCTGTTGAGCTCCAGAATCACCCTCAGGCTCACCTCCAGGCTCACTGGTTCAAACATTGCCGTTTGCACAAGAGGCATGCTGAGGGGGCCAACTCCAGGGACCCACCCTGAGATAGGACCTGATGTGACAGGGATGTGGGGACTACTGGGTCCCTCCAATGGTGGCAGACGTATGACACTTCAGTAACCCTAAGGAATTCGGTAACCCCACAGGATTTTTTTTTTTTTTTAATTTTTAGAAACAGGGGAATGGAGGGACAGAAACATCGATGTGAGAAGCATTGATCCCTCGCATCTCACATGTACCCCCACTAGAGCCATACCTGCAACCCAGGCATGGACCTGACTGGCGATCGAACCTGCACCTTTTGGTTTACAGGATGACCCTCCAACCGAGCCACACTGGCCAGGGTGCCACAAGGATTGTTAAAACATGGAATACCCAACTATTTACTCAGGGGCACTGACCTCTTTCCCCTTAGATTGTCAAATAAAGAAATGATAACAGCCAACACAGTAACTGCCATTCAGTATGAATGAATCAAAATTATACTGCTTTTGTCAGATCGGCAAAAAATATATTCTTTGGTGTGCTGCAGAATTTCAGTAATCAGCTTGTGTGTGCCATGAGATGAAAATGGTTGAAAATCACTGAGCTAAGAACATCTAAGGCACATTCTGCCTCAGGGTAGAGCCACCAAGCGACGTTCTGTTGAGATGTGTGTTTCTTCATCTAGACACACCCTGCCTTCTTCCACAGAGGGTATGAAGTGACGTGGCTTCCATGTGACCATCTGTTAGCTTGGTGGTTAAGATGTCATGGTGACCTAGTGCTCTGGCCTTCTGATTTCCCCATCAGTCTGCTGGGCACGCATTTCATGTGACTCACTCTCCCTGAACCCTCACCTCTGGGAACACTCACTGGTAACCTCACGGCCTGGACTGGCGTGCTTGGCCAGAAGCTACGCTACCCCTCTGTCACAAGTCCACATTTGTAACCCGCATCCTGAAGTTATTGCAGACAACCATTCTCTCCAACTGCGAGCATCATGGATTTCCTTTCCATGTCATTTCCCCCAACATTTTATTGTGAAAAATTTCAAACTACAAAAAAGTTATAAAAATAATACAATGACAGTTCTCCCCTAAATATTGAAGCCCTTAACTTTGAAGGAAGGGGCAGTCTTCTGTAATAATATCTTACACACCCAGGAAATTTTTTAAACACCCATTTATTGTTTTATTTATTTATGCATTCATTGGATTCACTGGTTGATTTTTGTATGTACCCTGACTGGGGACTGAACACACAACCTTAGTGTAACAGGACAATGTTCTAACCGAGCTGCCGGACCAAGGCACACCCAGGAAATTTAACACTGAGGACAAGTCACCTGATCATCCATTTTGACATCGGGGTCAGCAGCTGTAATGTCTTTCCACACTTTACTGCATCTTCCCCTCAGGAGGGAGCCTCTGGCAAGTGTTTAAATTTGTCAGAAATAAGAATGCGAAGTGGAACTGAAGCACATCACAGACTTTGGACCAGAAGTGGCCCGTGAGCCGCTGGAAGAGATGCCACTGTGCCAGCTGATGGTCACACAGCTTGAGGACCACAAAGCCTAGGCAAGAGAGCAGTCCCAGAACCAAGTATAGTCCTGAGCAGTTGCTGCCGTAGCAGCTGTGGACATGCAGCGCCTGACCCACGGCGGCAGCGATGTGCATACCCAGCGCAACCTCAAACCCGAAGGGGTGCAGCAGGGCAAGGCCATAACTGAACAGCGAGAGGCACTCAATGGCAAGGAGCAAGCAGGGCTCCCAGCCCCTCTCCAGGTAGAGGCACCAGGCCACTGGCCATGCAAAGATGGGCAAGGTGAACCACTGGTCCAGCACAGCAGTGGGGTGCGTCTGCAGCCCAATCCGCAGCCACTGCACGGGGCCGTAGACCAGGGCCATGCCCGCAAAGACATCCTTCAGGTAACAAACCCGTACCACCTCATCAGGGTGCCCGACGGCACTGACATTTCTCCGGAGCCAGTATGCTCCCAGGAGCACGTAGGCCAAGTTAATGAGTGAGTTGAAGGGCATGGCCAGGAAGGCAGGGAAGCTGGCTACTGGGGCTTCTGCATAGTGCTCGTGGCCTACTTGCACAGCGACACTTTCAAAAACACCCATGTAGACAGTGCCCACACAGAGGCAGCTAGCCACAGCCACGTGGCAGAGAGCCTGCCTTGACTGGGGCTTCATCTGGAACCCTACTTGTGACCTGGGGCGGAGAGCTTAAGAGTGGCAGCCTTAGCAGTTATTTCAGAATTCAGATAAACAGTTTTTGCAAAATGCTCCTCGGTCTCCCAGCTGAGCCAGCAGGAAGAAGTCCTGTGATTTCCGGTGATTTCCGACGCAGATGCTGTGACCTTGCCCTGGAGTGGCAGTGGCAGGCCAGAGGAAGGCGGGGGTCCTGCTGATTGGCTGGCATGAGCAGAAGACCGTTCTGCCTTTTTCCTCTGTGGTTAGAAAAAAAGTGTGGTTAGAAAGAAAACCATCCAAAAAAGAGTCTCCATCTTGCTGACTCTCAGCCTTAGGATCCATCAACAGTTTTCATCAGAAAAAAAAAGTGAAGCAATACCTACAGTATGTTCACCTTCTTACACATGGGCTCTAGAATCCTCTCTTCCCTAAGCATTTCATGCCTCTCCAGATACCTATGCTGTTCTTCTCTCATATGTGGACTAAAAATCCTGCTCCTGCCCTGGATGGTGTGGCTCAGTGGATTGAGTGCCGGCCTGCAAACTGTAAGGTCGCTGGTTTGATTCCCAGTCAGGGCACATGTCTGGCTTGAGGGCCAGGTCCCTAGTTTGGGGTGTACGAGAGGCAACCAGTGGATGTTTCTCTCCCTCTCTTTCTCCCTCCCTTCCCCTCTCTCGAAAAATGAATAAATAAAAATCTTTTTTAAAAATCCTGTGCCTTGCCCTAGTTCCCTTAGGGCCACTGTATTTACAGACTCCAACCTTTCCTAGGTTTGTTCTTACAACTCAGAACGGGCTTTCCCACTTCAGTGGTGTTATAAATGTGGAAGTCTCCAGGCTAGCCCCAAAACACTTGTAACCAAATAGCCAGCTGAACGAGAGACCATTAGCTGTAATCTGAGTTCTGGAATCCAAGGCAAGAGATGGTGTGGTGCTGGAGGAGGAGGGGGAGGAGGGTAAACATCTCCCCTCTGCTTCCTGGGTGTGAGGCCAGGCAGCACAAGGAGCTCTCCAAGCCTGCTACCCTGCTTGCCCCCTGCCCTCCGTAGAAGCGCCATACCATCCCCAAATCACCCAAGCTATTAAAAACAACGTAGACTTATCATTGACTGTCAATTGCTTTGAGGCCAGCTGTAGGGTGATTTGGCCTAGTAGCCTAGAAACGTATTAACGAAGAAAGAAGAGGTTCAATGCTCTGAAAATGACTCAAAGCCAAGACAGCAGGCGTGCAGCAGGCACGGGGAAGAGAAGGACTGTGTTCAAACCTCTGCTCCCCCCACCTACTGTGTGACCTTGGCCCTTAGCCATTCTGGGTCTCAGTTTACATACCCATAGAATGGGGATGCTATCAGTACCTTCTCCACAGAGTCCCTGCATACATTAAAGGAGTTCTTATGCATGTAGACCACTTTTAAAAAGATTTATTTATCTTTACAGAGAGGGAAAGGGAGAAAGAGGGAGAGAAACATTGGTCAGTTGCCTCTGGTACGAGCCCCAACCAGGGAGAGCCCAGGCATGTGCCCTGACCAGAAATTGAACCTGCAACCTTTTACTTTGCGGGATGACACTCAATCAACTGAGCCATGCCAGCCAGAAGTAGCACCATTTATTTTTAGTGGCACAATCTCTATGTCCCCTCCTGCAGTTTAGGACCTGAAAGGGCAGGTCAGGGGCTGATTCTTTGCTCTCCCTTTGGTGCTCAGTGAAGACCCACTCGATTTCTTTTTTTTTTTCATTCATAAAGCATATTTAATATTTTTTAATTTTTTAAAATGATTTTTATTGTATTTTTTCCATTTCCATGTATTCCCCCTATAGCCTCTGCCACCTCCATCCACCTCCACCTCCTCAAAACCTGTTCGATTTTAATTCAATTTCATTCAAGCACCAAGCCAGCATCTTTGCTCTTTCTCTTTACTCTTTCATTGGTCCTGTTTGTCACTTCATTTCTTAGCAGGACCATGAGGGCCCACCTGCATTCTCTGGGGAGGGAGCTGCTGGGCATCATGCTGAGCTTTCTTGCTCTTGTCTGTCCTGCCTTAGGGGTCTGTTCTTAAGGAGGACCAGGTAGCCTAGCATTTCCACAAGTGAATGGAAGCCCTCACTCCAATTCTGCATCTGCTGGTTGACCACAAGCCTCCATCTCAGCATGTGGCACTGTCGGCACCTCCCACTCCCTCTTCTCTGGCTAATGAGCTTCCAGGCCACCCCTGCCCTGGGGTTACCACTTCCAGGCTGGTGGCCACTAAGGTGGTTTTGACGTGGTTTGCACACAGCAGTCCCCAGGGTCTTCCTCAAATATCCTTGAATCAGATCACATCAGCCCCTGCTCAACACCCTTCAGCAGCTGGCTCTTCACTCCATGCATGAGCCCATCCCAGCCTCTTGGCCAGACATCAAAGTGTCATCCCCATGTAATGCCCTGAGAGTTTCCTAGGCCTGGTCTATCCTCCAGCTAAAAGAAGAATAGTTCTCGTTCCCTCCTGCACCTGGCCTGCTCACACCCCCAACTCGGCTGTCATTTCCTCTCAGGTGCTTCCCCACTGAGCTCCTGATTCTGGCTGGGTGGGGAGCTGAGGCCTGCCTGGTGTCCCTGGGTCCCTTCCTGCACCCATCTGGGGCCTGGCTTCCTGGTGTGAAGTACCAGGCCTTCAGGGCCCCATGTAACCCAAGCTAGCCTGACTCTCCTATCCGCTAGCAAGCATAGAGGAGAGCCAGGGACAAAAGTCAGACACTGTCAACTTGATAAAGAGGTCCAGGAAGGACATGACAAGTGACTCTTCTCTCTGGCCACCCTGACAGAGTCCACTTGAGCCCTGGTGCAAGTTGAAAGTGACATGTAATTAAACCAATTTCCCAAGTTCACCAGGGAAACCACTACTGAGTGCTTTATGATGTAGCTCCTCTACACCCCTGAAGTGCCATAACGCTTGTTACAGGACACTCCAAGTTCTTCATAGATTTCCCCAGCACCTAGCACACAAAGGCTGAAGGATCCATAGCAACAGCTCCCTGTTCTGGGGTCTTTTGGGGAAGTCCTGCAAAGCAGGACGATCTCCTCGCTAAGGAGCTAACACACATTCCTTAGATTCTTTTGCTTCCTGGGGTGATATGTATTTAAGTAGGAGACACTATCACCTGTCACAGTGATGGCTTCTTTGGCCTGTAGCATTTGACAACTGCTTGTGGTGCCCGACTACCCTAATCACCCTTGCTGCCTTTCTGCAGATAAGGGGATGCCAGCCCTAGGGCTTCAATGTGGGACACCCCCAAATTGAGCCACCCGAATGCCCAAGGAACCTGGAACAACCACATGGATCCCTGAACTCTGGGGAGGGAATTGCTGAGTGTGGGCAAGGCCCCTGGCAATCAGCAGCTCAGCTTCCTTATGTTTCAGGGGATGGACTCAGGGTCAGAGAGGGGAGGTGAATCTCAAAGGTCATTTAGGGCAGTTGGTAGCACTGCCACACAGGTAAGGCTTCTTTGGCCTTTCTCAAACAATTGCTTCCAAATGCAAAAGTAAAGCAAGAGAATTACAACATAAATATGTCGAAAGACAGTTACTAAAATATTTTTGAAAATGTGAGATTATGGTAATATATGTGCTTCTTTACTAATAGGTTAAATTTCAGGATCTATGGGTAGCTTAAATAACTACAATAATTTCAAAGTAGTTATTCCGCCTGCCAGTAGGTCTGATCATTTAGTTAATTTCAGGATATCTACAACAAAAGCTATACATCTAAAATGATCTGTCATTTTCACAGGTGACAAAGTCACCTGGCTAACGCTCTGTGCTCTGCAGTCTACATTCATAATTGCGGGAAAAGCCAAATTTTGGCTAAAGGCTGGTGAAAATAAACACAAAATAAAGATGACAGTGAAAAAAATCATCCGTTGTCACTCAGTTCCCAGACGCCGGTGCAGGACTCCTGCATTACAGCCTGTATCTGGCATTGAGCATGACGGTGCAGCGCCCAGGCGGCCTCTTTTAAGATTTGTAACCGACTTGGAACCCGGGGGTAACGTCAGTACCCACCTCTCAAGGTTGTAGTGAGTATTGGCGCGAAAAGGCCAGCGATCACCATCCGGGTATTTCGTCTCTCTCGCCTGGCTGGGGGAAATTCAAATCTTGAGAAGGGCGGACCCGAAAAGCGGTCTTGCGCCTGCGCAAGGGGTGGGGCGCGGGGCCCTGGGAAGCAGGCGGGAGGCGGGGCGGGGTGACGCGAGGCAACACAGAGCTCTCCCGCCCGTTCAACTCGAACGGCGCTTGCCCGGCTGCCAGCCCTGCGGCCTGCGGGGCCGGGGGCGGCCCCACGCGCTGCGGCGCCCTGGCGCGCAGCCCGGCTCATTTAGTTGGAGCGCGGGAGGAGGCGGTGGAGGCGCTGCTCCCGGGGGCGGAGCCGGCTGGCCTGGGAGCCTGGGAGCCGGATGCGTCACCGCCCACTCTCGCCCCGCCTCCGGCTGCCCCTTCCTTGAGCTCGCCGGCTCTCCTGCAGACGCTGGGTGTACGGAGCGGGAAAACGTCCATCTCCGATTCCAGGCGCGACTCTAGTGTCTCCTGTCAGCCACCCTCAGCAACCTATGCCCTGTCCCCATTGCTAATTAAAAGCAACTCGGGTGTCTGTCCCTTCCGCGACCCGGGGCGGGGAGAAACCGTTCCCAGGGGGGCGGGGCCAAGCTCGTCTGAGGAGTTCTCATCCGGGCATTCCCCAGATGCCGCAGCCGCCATCTTTGTTTTGTGCTGAAAGTCGCTATTGACGCCCGCGGACAGCCGGGCGAGGGGAAGCGGCAAGATGGCGGCTCCCAGGGCGGAGGCGTGGAGGAACGTTGAGGGGGCTCGCGGAGCTGGTCGCGCCTGCGCCTGACAGGGGCGCAGCCTCAGCCCTAGCCGAGCGCGCAGCGACCCCAGGCCCTCGCCGCGGGGCAGCGCGGAGGCTTCTTTTAGAGGCGCGCCACAGACGTACCCGAGCGAGGGCTGGAGGGGCGGTGACGTCACCCGACCCCGCCCCTCGCCCGACCGTCGCCGCCGCCATGTTTAGTTGTTACTTCTTCACACAAGATGGCGGCTCCCAGGGAGGAGGCATGAGCACCCTGCCGTTACCGCTCCTCATGCCGTACAGTTGCCACTTCGGGGCGTAACTCTGGCTCTTTGGAGCGGCTCCTGTGGGAAGGAGTCATAAGGCGGGAAGCGAGGATAGGACGTTTCCTTGCGTTTGGTTTGCAGTGGAAGAACTGACCCAGGAGGAAGAGAATAGGGGAGAAGGGGGAGCTAATCTCAAGATGGCGGCTCCCAGGGCGGCAGGCGCAGCCTGAGCAGCAGAGGCGGACTGAGGAGAGAGGTTCGAGACCTCACAAGCCGTACAGCGCAAGCCTCCGAACAGTCCCCGAGAACTCGAGCTCGTTCCACTGGCCTCCGGCACGACTCTATTCCTTACGAGTGTCGAGACTGTTTCGGGAGCGGCGGCTGCACTAAGTGCTGGGAGGGGAAGCGGGACGGTCTCAAGATGGCGGCTCCCACAATTGTGGTTTGAGCACCGGCGGGGCTGGGACAACCGCGGCGCTTGTGGCTCCTTTCCACCCGCCCCGGAAGCCGGCCAGTGCAGGGGACTTGGGGGGTGTGGGAACCGGGCCGGGGCTCCGCCATTTCCGGCGGGTGAGGGCTACGACTGAGGAAGGGAGGAGAGAGAGGCGGCTCAAGATGGCGGCTCCCAGGGCCTCCCGCTCCAGCTCGTAAGCAGGAGCGCCCGGACAAGTAGTCAGAGCGGCGAGACTCGACGGCCTCCAGCTTCTCTGGCCTAGGCGCTCGACAGTTTCGGGGCGCTCTTGAGGAGTCGGGGTGAGCGAGAAGGAGGGGAAGAGCCAAAGGGAAGGAGGATAGTTAAGATGGCGGCCTCCATGGAGCCGTCCACCGCTGTGTGAGGAACTGCTTCTCTGTGAGAGCTGCCTTAGACGAAAGGGGGTGTGTGGGAGGTGTTGGGGGGCTCCCTTCCCGCTTGGTGACTTTTTCCCCACCGTGCCCTTTCCTGGAACTATGGCTTCGGCCGTGTCGCCCGCCAACTCGCAAGCGGTGCTCCTGCAGCCCCGCTGGAAGCGAGTGGTGGGCTGGTCGGGTCCAGTGCCCCGACCCCGTCACGGCCACCGCGCCGTGGCTATCAAGGAGCTCATCGTGGTGTTTGGCGGAGGCAACGAGGGGATAGTGGATGAACTGCACGTGTACAACACGGGTGAGTGCAAAGCCCGCTGGATCCTCGGGTCTTTCCCTCCATCCATCTCCTCTTCTCTCCTTTTCCCTCTCTCCATCTCTTCTCTCTTTCTTTCCTTCCTCTATCACTTTCCTCACCTGTCTCCTTTCTTCCTCACCTTCTTTCTCTTCCCCTCCTCCTATTCCCTCCCTTTCCCTCCTCACTGATCTGCTTTCTTCTCCCTTCCCTGACCCTTTGGTCTGCCCTGCCTCTGCTCTTTTCCCTGATCTTAACAATCCTTGACTCTCTTGTTTTTGAGGGGTTCTTTCATTATTGAAGAGGAACTGTCTAGTCCGGCTGGTGCGGGGGCGTCGCTAGCGGTGGTGACTTCAGACATACACCGTTACCCGGGCTGGCGGGCTGGCGGATGCGTCCCTTTGGCGCAGGCAGATTCCCACCCCCTCTTTCCCTCCCTCCCTTCTTCCTCCTGCGCCTGCTCATCTATTCATCGCTAGTGCTCATTCGGGAGATATGACAACTTCTAGATTGCAGATGAGTTCTGTTTCGAGAAAAGGGGCAGAGTCGAGCAGTCTAATCCCGATTTCTGGGGGTTGTATGCATGGTGGGCAACCTTTCTCAGATGGTGCAGGAGCCTTGGGGAACCACAGGTCAGGCAGCATTGCCGCCGCCTCTTCTTAGCATTCACTTCTGCAATGCTTTTCTTCAAATTACCGGTTTTCTTGGTCCTCGGGTGTAGGAAATAAATTTTAGTGATCCCTCACCTGGCTAGGTGGTCCCTTTCCTGACTCTTCTCTTCTTGAGAGGTTGAGGAGGTTAGCTGCTTCCCCCAAACCCAAGGCCTCATTCTTTCCTTGGGAGGAGCGGGATTGGATGGCAGACTGGACGCTGTGCTGCACCCCTGTCTTCGGGTATCACTGGCATGTGGCTGGCTTTCAGCCTTTTGCCAGGTGTCCTTGCTAGGTCTCTAGGACTTAGCAGCATCCTCCTGCAGCCCCCTTCCCTATGGTGGCCACTTGGCTTGGTTTGCACACCTATTACCTTATTCTGAGTGGGCTGTTGAATGGCTGCTGGCCCGTAGCACCTTGCCCTGTTCAGAAGGAGGGGCTACTCTTTCTGTTCTGGGTGAGAGCCTAAGGGACTAGGGCATGGGCAGGGAAAAGGCCCCCCCCCCCATCAGTAGTCTTTTAGGAAGCTCTCCTCTGCTGCAGCAGGGAGGTGTGTTTCCTTTGGACATGGCCAAGGGCCATCTGCCAGCTCTTTCCCTCTTGCCATCATATCTAGCAAAGTCCTTTTGCTCCAGATCTACTTTTCCCGGGCTCTGATGGTACCGGTATTAGGTCCTTGAGTCTGGGCGCCTCCTCCAGTTTTGAGGTTGCTGTAGGGTGGAGAGCTGGCAGGTGGAGGGAGAAGTTGGTTGGAGTGGCAACGGTTGGAGGAGCCGGGTTCGTGGTTGGGTGCTCCCCCCCCCCCGCCACTGCCCCCCGCCCCCATCCCCAGGCAGAATGCAATTTTTTCTGAGCCTTGCAGGTTGTTGCCCCCAACCGACCCAGTTGACTTTCAAAGGCTGGTGGGTTGCAGTGACCCTTTGCATTCCGGGTCTCAGCACCTGTTGCCTCCAGTGAGGCCAGGCTGGTTGGTGGCACTCTGTGCCAGCTCAGACAGCTGCGGTGGCAGCATTTAGCTCAGTAAGGTAAGGCAGAGGGGCATGGCTGTTTTTAGAGAGGCTGTTGCCCTGAGCAGAACCTCAGCTCCTTGGACCGACTTTATTCTTGCAAGGCTTGGAGCAGGCTCCTTGGCAGGGAAATACCATTTTAGAAAGTAGGGCAGGGGCCTAATTAGCATCAGTTCCAAAGTCCACTTCTTCCTAGGGCCTCTGCATGTTCGTTAGTTCATTACAATGAACTGGTCGCTTTGGCCTTGATTTATTCCCAGACTGTGAGAATATGTTGTATAGTAGCAGATAGCCAGCCCTCCAAAGGGCTGCGGCCCCAGTTCCTCCAGGGGAGCACTTTGGAAATTGCCCTAATGAACTCCTTAGGTGACTTCCCAGGAGAGCAACTAGCAACCCCACTCCTTGTTCATGAGTGTTTATGCTCCATCAAATATGGTCAAATAACGGAACGGGGATCTCTCTTGCCTTTTCTGTTGCTAGCTGTAAGGTTCTTGTGTTCTCTGAAGAGATGGGGCTTGGTGTTGCCCCTCTCCCACCAGTGGTGGCGCAGATGTCTATCATCCTTAGCTGTTGCCTCCACAGCTGCTTTCCTGCTTACCTTTGTTTTGTTTTAAATGAGGTCAGAGCATATTGTCCTTAGGCCTCTTCTCTTGCACTTTATCTTCTGCAGGATGAGTGCTCAGAGACCTGCTGATCTGGAAGCATTCCCTGTTGCTAAGATAAAAGACTCCAGGGGGCACATTCAGGGGGTGTGTATGCGCCCTTGTACTTTGTGCTTGCACTTTGCTCCTTTGGTTAGCTGAACAATCTAGGGATGACTAGGGGCCGAGGGATGGTAAGCGTCTGAGAAAGTACTTGCCCTTCCTCTTCTGCTGCAGTTACCGTAGCACCTGTGGGACACTTGACTGGCCTTTGGGAGGTCTTAGGGTAGCTACTGTCCTTGACCTTGGGGAATTTTATTTCAACCAAGCAAAGCGGATTACTCAGGACCTGGTGCTGTCAGGGTGGGGTGTGACCTGGTGAGGGGAGGGCAAAGCTGGTTGCCAAACCAGTCACCCAAGGCTAGTTGGCCTCAGTGGTTCTTTAAGGTCTGCCAAGTGTTTCAGCTGGAAGGAGCCTTGGAAAACATGTAGTAGAACTTCCTTGTTTTTGCACACGAGGAAATTGGGGTCCAAGAGGGGAAGTGACAGGTTCAGGGTCACCCCACCAGCTGGTTGTGGAGTCTGGTGGGTGTACAGACCTTCATGGAGACTGTTGTGTTGTTTCTTCTTTCAGTTAACAGGCAGAGGCCACCACCTTGGAAACACCTCCCTGTTCTTTTGTCCCCGTAGCTAATTGGTCACTGAATTAAACTTGTCTCGAATCTGTTCCCCCTCCTTCTGGGCCCTCTTTTCTCACATGGTTCTTGCAGTTACTTCCTGATTGGCCCTGTTAGTTTCATTTGTCGGGAAGTCCTGTTCACCCTTCGAGGCCTGGCTCCAATGGCCAACTCTTCTGAGAAGCACCCCACCACCACCACCACTAATTGCCTTTGCTCAGTGCAGACCTCTTTCCAGGCTGCTCTTCCCATCGCAGGAGGAGGGCACGGCAGCCTCCCCACTGGACTGGGGGTCTGAGTATGCGAGCTGTCTCCTCTGTGCTCTGTGCCTCCCAGCACCCGGCACCGTGTCTGCCACACAGGAAGTGTCTCAGCGTGACAGGGAACAAAAAGACAGCTGGTGCAGCTTGACCATCTACCTACCCATTATGTTGGGATGGGTCTCTAGGTGGTGATGTGTAGAGGTTGATAGGGTGGCAGCAACTACAGACAGTTGGCACAGCATGGATGGGGGTGGAGGGGCTGATAAAACTCAGAAGCTGGGGTTTCAGTATTGTTGAGGAGAAAGAAGATGGAGTCGTATTTCTGGGCAGCCCATGAAGGGTCCCAGGTGCAGGCAGCCTCCTTTCCTCAAACCCTGCTCCCAGCCGAGAGGTGACAAAACCAGAGCACATCGAGAATGAGGGACCCAGAGATTAGGTTACATGATGCCCTCTACTAGATGAGCTAGAGATACTATTAAGGGGTGACTACAAGCAGCTGTCGTATTTAAGAGATGGTTGTTTGTGCCATCTCGGGGGCGGAACTGGGACTGTGGATGAAATGAAGAGAGACAGTTGGCAATTTCATACCAGAAACTACATTGCCTGACAGAATGCTGTTGATGGGGGTGCAGAGGGCCGCTGCCCTGCCTGGAGTGTTCTAGAATGAGATAAAAACCTCTTGGGTACCATAGAATGAGCTGGTAATTTTGAGCTCTTAGGACATCCCAGGTTACTTGTAGCCTGGCAGCTGGGTCAGGGATCAGTGTGGCAGAAAAGCTGTGGGCTGATTCCATTTGCCATGTTGTTTTGTCCCAGCTCTGAGTGATGGCCCTTTAGCTATGTGCGGCAGCCACAAGAGTGCTCAGGTGAGTGAGGGTGGCCATTGCTCCCTGTGCTTGGGGCCCAGAGGTGGGCACCTAATGATCACTTTAAGTTGGTGATGAGGTTCTTGTCTGTTTTGCTCTGTGACCTCAGGTAAGTCACTTCCCTTCCTGGGTTCTGTTTCTTTATCAGTTGAAGGATGTTTGGCCGAGGTGATCTCAGAGGTTTCTGTCAGCTTTTAGTCCACTGACTTGGATGAGGTCCCTTTCAGGGACCATTACTTGCAGGGCCATTTGCCTCAGCGTGAGAAGCTGCTGGCTTTTCTTGGTGTGTGTTTGCACTAGGAATGAGAGCAAGGCAGGGACCTGGGGTCTGGGTGCATGCGCCTGGCAGGCAGTACAGCATTGCATCTGTACTAGGAAAGTGGTAGAGGAGGATTGGTGCTGGGCATCTTGAAGTCCCTGTGACTCAGCTAACTACAGAGAGGACGGACAGCTTCTTCCAAACCAACCTGTACAGTTGGGTCGGGCAGTGACAAAAGGCTGCCACTGTCTCTGGAGGTGCACTTGTGGTTGTAGATGAGGGCAGGCCTTTTGGGTGAAGTGCATGTTAGGCCTTGGGGGTGATAACATAGGATTTGGGTTACCCAACATGCAGAGGAGGGGTCTGGGTCAATGACCAATTGCATGCTTGGCGGAAGGTCAGGCAAGAAGCTGTGAGCAGCTGGGGCCTCCCAAGACCCTCTGCACAGGACTAGCTTAACCCCCACTTGGGTCCCAGGAAGTGCTACATTTACAGCCAAATCCCAATCCCTTTGCTTGCTCATGTTGACCAAAACAGATTAAGGGACATGGAAACAAGCAGAGTTGAGTCTGAGAGTCTGACTCCCCATTTGATTTTTGGAAAGAGTGTGGCATATCATCTACAGGACAGTCCTTTAAATAACATGTGATGAAAGGGACTCCTCAAAAGAGAGGAGGACGTTTGCCCCATTATTTTTCCAGGAAGCCTTGGCACCTCTTATATGAGGGGTGTTGAATGCGAGGACTCAGAAGAGAGGGCAAGACATGAGCGTGACGGAAGGCTGGGCCACCACACTTGCTGCCTGGCTTCTCATTCATCCTCTTTCTTAGTGGCTTCCCCAGCCCATCCTCCAGCTAGAGGTGATGGGCTTTGGGGAAGCTTCTGTGGCTGGCAGACACCGAGGCTGCCGCAGAAGCTCGAATTACTGCTGCTACTGCTGGCTTTTGAGAGTGTTCTGGAGGGGTGTGGTGATGGCATGGGGAGAAAGTGGCTGTGGACCATAACCTAGGAGGCACCAGCAGAGATTGTTCTTGTGTGTCCTCGCGACCCCCCGCCACCACCAGCAGGCCAGGTTGTCTTGATTGGCTTCCTTCAGGTGCCCTGAACCTGCAAGGAGGAAGGACACCAGCCAGTACCAGTCACTCTTTCAGCTACTTTAAGGTGCAGCCATGGGCCCCCAGGAGGAAGAGCATGGGGCCACTGAGAGAGTATTTGGGTGTTAGAAGTTTCTTTGTGAAGACCCACCGAGCGGTAGGGGAAGGAAGTCAGTGGCCATATTCTCAGAAGCTGATGAATTGCCTTGGTCAGTAGTGACTCCTGGCTTATTAAGGCAAACTTGATGAGAAAAGGGTGCTTGCAGGCTCTTTTGATGTAGCCTCTGAGATCAGGGGCTTTTGAAGATGGCTGAGAGAGAGGACTGACACTTGAATGCTCAAAGGAGAGAGTCCCCATATCCTTGGGAATAGAGGCACTGTGTCAGTCCCTCCTTTCTTGAGCCATATTTTGAAATTTTTGAATTTTATTGCTGTTACTATTTTATTTGTTATTATTATTATTATTATTTTATTTATTTATTTATTTTTTTGGAGAGTTGATGGGAGGGACAAGGAGGGAGAGAAACATCTATGCGCAAGAGATAACATCCATAGGTTGCCTGTTGCGTGGCCCCCAACTGGGGACCTGGCCTGCAACCCAGGCATGTGCCCTGACTAGGAATTGAACTGGTGAGCTTTTGGTTTGCAGGCCAGTGCTCATTCCACTGAGCCACACCAGTCAGGGCTTGGGTCGTATTTTGTCGGCAGGTGGATTTGGGGAGTAAGAGGTGTGGGGACTCTGGTTCCTAGGAGTTTCCAGGTTGTCCTGACTTCTGCTTCCTTTTGTTTGCCAGCTACCAACCAGTGGTTCATCCCAGCTGTGAGAGGGGATATCCCCCCTGGGTGCGCAGCCTATGGCTTTGTGTGTGATGGGACTCGCTTACTGGTGTTTGGTGGAATGGTAGAGTATGGGAAATACAGCAATGACCTCTACGAGCTCCAGGTAACAGCCCTTGGTGTGCTTCTTACAGTTGTGGCTGGGGGGTGGGATGGAGGTGGTGAGGTGGGACTGAGGTGGTGAAGGGGCTGCTCAGGAGGTTGGCCAGCTCCTCCCTACATGACAAATAGCTTGGGCCCAGAAGATGGGCTCATTCCTGATTTAACCACCCAGTCTTGATTTTGCAGGCAAGTCGGTGGGAATGGAAGAGACTCAAAGCAAAGACGCCCAAAAATGGGCCCCCTCCATGTCCTCGGCTTGGGCACAGCTTCTCCCTCGTGGGCAACAAATGCTACCTGTTTGGAGGTTTGGCCAATGATAGTGAGGACCCCAAGAACAACATTCCGAGGTGAGGCTGTGTCCTCTTCATGTGGAATCCCACGCACCAACCAACCAACCAACCTGCCCCACCATGCAAAGTCCCTTTTCTTTGTGAAAAAAGAAGTGGCACTAGATGCTTTGTAAGGAGCTTTTGGCTCTGAGGTCTCTAACCTTGAGGAGGAGGCATCAGGAAAGACAGGCCAGGAGGTCAAAACCTTCTTTGCTTTGGACTGGTTCCTACTCCTTGGATTCAGTTTAGAGCCAGTGATTTCTGAGATTTCTGCTGCCTGAAGGGTTAGTGATGGTTTTTTATTTTTAGAGAGAGGGAAAGGGAAAGAGAAGGAGAGGGAAAGGAACATCAATCAGTTGCCTCTCACACATACCCATCTGGGGACCTGGCCTGAAACCCAGGCGTGTGCCCTGACCAGGAACTGAACCAGTGACCTTTCGGTTTGTGGGATGATGCCCAACCTACTCAGCCACACTGGTCAGGGCAGTGATGGTTATTTTTATTTTCCAAGGCTGGTGACCAAGGGCCTTTCTAAAAGTCTGGAAGTAATACCAAGCTGGAGACCCTGATATAATGCCCAGCTTTGTCCAAGGCAGCCCAGCATGCCCTGTCCTGCTGCTCCTCTTGGACTCAGGGTCATCCTTGGTAGCTTCAGACAGCCCCTCCTTGGGAGTGAGGGTAGAAGAAGTTGTTCATGTGACCATAGCCCTCTTTGTGTCCCAGGGAATCCACAATTCACCCATAGAAGCTGGTGAGCCCTCTGGCACCTGGAGTTGGGGCTAGCCATAACTGACCTTTCTTTTCCAGGTACCTAAATGACTTATACATCCTAGAATTACGGCCAGGCTCCGGAGTGGTAGCCTGGGACATCCCTATCACTTACGGCGTCTTGCCACCACCGCGGGAGTCACATACTGCCGTAGTTTATACTGAGAAAGACAACAAGAAGTCCAAGCTGGTGATCTACGGAGGGATGAGTGGCTGCCGGCTGGGGGACCTCTGGACCCTGGATATTGGTAAGATGTGGGTGCAGCTTCTCTAGTAGCCTCAGAGCAAAGCTAGTCTGCTGGGTGGCCCGCATAAGGTGGTTGGGGTGGGGCTCACAGGGAGAAGTGTCCTGCTTGCCTCTTTGTCATGGGAAGGTGAGGGAGATACTCTGTTTAGGGCAAACATCTTTGCCCTGAGCTTATGGCATTATTTTTAAGAAAAATTGCCGGCTTATAGGAGAACAAGGGGAGAGCAAGCCTTTGTAAAATTGAATTATCTAGCCCTAGCTGGTGTGGCTCAGTGGACTGAACGCTGGCCTGTGAACCAAAATGTTGCCGGTTCAATTTCCGATCAGGGTACATGTCTGGGTTGCAGGCCAGGTCCCCCACTGGGGTGTGTGAGAGGCGACTGGTCGGTGTTTCTCTCTCTCTTTTCCCTCCCTTCCCATCTCTCTAAAAATAATAAATAAAATCTAAAAAAAGGGGGGGATAAATTAAAAAATGTAAAATAAAATTGAGTTGTCTAGATTAGGTGGCATTAGTCAGTCTCTGCCTATTCATCGGTGGTCAGGCTGTACCAGGAGTCTTGCATCCTGGTCTGTTGAAGTCAAATGGGATCTCGAGCCCATGAAACTTCTGGGGGCTACTTGGGCTGTTAACCAGTGGGATGTCAGGAATGGTAGGAAAAAGTATGGATTTTTGACCTGAAGAAGGCTGGGGAGAGAAGGTGACTGACAACATATCTTTAGAGAGTGGATTAGGTCATTGTGGGTACTCAAAAGAAATAGGTTTTTTGTGAGTGGAATTCCCAGCAACGTGATGCTTTCTCACAGTCGGTCTGCAGACAGCGGAGGTGGTGTGCGTGTGAGTGCACTTTGTGGAGAGTAGGACCCACAGTGGCGTGTCTCACACTCCCTGCTCCTACCCCAACCCCGAGAGCAGTGCCAGCACATAGCAGGTTTTTGAAGAGACATTAATTGCCAAGATTGTGAACATAGCTTGAGAAATGCCAGGACCTGACCCACTGGCCTCCCGTTGTCTGTAGGGAGGCCAGGCACGGAATTCTTGGACTGGATTGGCACTCACCTTCCAGAACCTTTTCCGAGGCCAGGGAACTTCCTCTGGGTCAGAGGGCATGTTTCTGATCATTTGCGGCTGACTCCTTTCTCCATTGCTCTGCACAGAGACTCTGACATGGAATAAGCCCAGTCTCAGTGGAGTAGCACCTCTTCCTCGAAGTCTCCACTCGGCCACAACCATAGGCAACAAGTGAGTAGCTAGCCATTGCTTTTTTCTTCCTAGCCCTCTCCCTGCCCACTGTCACCCCGGCCCCAAAAGGCTCTCAGTTTTGTTTCAGTAATTCTGAGGAGGCCCCTTTCTGGCTGGACTGGTATTCAGCAGCCCTTTGTTTTCATTATGACCCTAGGGGATAGAGAGAGGACAGACTCAGGGTAGAGGAGCACAGACCATTCTAGATTCTCTACGTATAAGCAGCTGGGTGTCTTTGTCAATACCAAGGTCCCAAATTGAATGTAAGAATGATGGGAACTGAGATGAGAGCTTTAGATAAGCTAAATAGTGGTTCCATGTAGTGGAGGTGACACAGTTCTTATGAGGGCTGAGCCACCAAGCAGAAGAGGGCAACATTGAGAGCTTCGTGCGTCCTAGGGAACTCTCCTGGGGAGAGCTAGAGGACCAAGTGTGTTTAGAACTTTCTGGATGGAAGAGGTGGCCTCTAGCTTGGCACCTCCTCTACAATCGTCTCCTACTCTTCCCTCCCTCGTCCCAGAATGTACGTGTTTGGTGGCTGGGTGCCTCTCGTCATGGATGACGTCAAAGTGGCCACACACGAGAAGGAGTGGAAGTGTACCAACACACTGGCTTGTCTCAACCTGGGTATGGCCTCCTCGGGCTTGGAGTGGCCTATGGAGGGCTGTGAGGTTGGCCCTTCTTGGCCCCAAGAGCTGTGTGGGGTGTGCAGGGATCAAAGCTTCTAAGGCCTGTGCCTCCGGAATTCATGAGAAGTAGCCACTGGTCAGAATGTTTGGAGAGACCTTCCTCTTCATTTGATGAATAGGCTCTTGCACAAGGTCTGACATACGGAAGTACATAAGCCTGAGGGCACAGAGCCTCCCCCGGCCTCCCATTCTGCTTCTCAGAGGCAGCCAGTTTGGTAGTTTCTCATCCCCCTTGCAGGGACTTCTCTGTAAATACAAGCATTGCCTAAAGTTTCCTTTGGAAACAAAACGGGAGCCTGCTCTATGCAGAGCTGCACCTGGCCTTTTCCATTTCCTCTGTCTTGGAGACCATCCCATCCCCACATGCCAAGCGGCCTCATTCTTTGAATTGCTATCCTGGTGCCGAAACCTGCATAGACACTGCTGCATGAGTATCCTTGCATCATTGTCAGTCACATGCCACATATATTTGAAGGGTGACAACCTCAAGGTAGAATCGTTGCTGAGCTGCCCTGCACAGTGGCTATGCCCATGTAGGCACCCCTAGCAGTGTCAGCACAGTGACTGTCAAACCTTTTGCTCTTCACTAAGCCCAAAAAGTGATTAAGTCTTCCCACAGGCCAGCCCCACCCCCTGCTCACCCTTGAGTCCCGGCTGCAACGGGCACTGAAATCAAACTGCCAGCACCTTATAGGTTAAGTTTGTACCTCTCTCATTTCGAGTGCAGTACTTCTTTTTTTTTTAGATCTGTTGCCTTTTTCATAACTTGCATTTCTCCTTGCCCGTCTCTTTCTATAAGATCTTGTGTAGTTTGATGGGCAAGAGGTGGAATGCGCATTTCAAATAGTTTTCCCAGATCATAGTTCAGGGTTTAGCATTTTCTTGTTTTTTTTCCTAACTTAGTAATCTTTGATAACTTCCTGGTTTTAATTCTCCATCCCTGACAGCAAAAGGCCAAAGGGCTAGTAGGAGTTGTGGGATCCTTTGCCCCCTTGCTGACCTCCACCTCACGCTCTCCCCAGATACCATGGCCTGGGAGACCATCCTGATGGACACACTGGAGGACAATATTCCCAGGGCTCGAGCTGGCCACTGCGCTGTAGCAATCAATACCCGCCTCTACATTTGGAGTGGGCGTGATGGCTACCGAAAGGCCTGGAACAACCAGGTCTGCTGCAAGGACCTGTGGTACCTGGAAACAGGTAAGGCCAACTGGAGGAGGCAGCCTTAGGGCCCTCTGCAGCGCAGCTGAGCCTGAGGGCATAGCCTTCTCTTGGGCATAGCCTTCTCTTGCGCTCACCCTTGAAGCCTCTATTTCCTCCTCACTGACTGCTCTCTTACAGAAAAGCCACCGCCTCCAGCCCGGGTACAGCTGGTACGAGCCAACACCAACTCCCTGGAGGTGAGCTGGGGGGCAGTGGCAACCGCCGACAGTTACCTTCTGCAGCTCCAGAAATATGACATTCCTGCCACGGCTGCTACTGCCACCTCCCCCACACCCAATCCAGTCCCGTCTGTGCCTACCAACCCTCCCAAGAGCCCTGCCCCAGCAGCAGCCGCACCTGCTGTGCAGCCACTGACCCAAGTAGGCATCACACTCCTGCCCCAGGCTGCCGCCACGCCCCCGACCACCACCACCATCCAGGTGTTGCCGCCGGTGCCTGGAAGCTCAATTTCTGTGCCCGCTGCAGCCAGGACTCAAGGTGAGCTGGGGCCCAGGCACCTGGCCCACCGGGAGAGTGCGTCCCTGAGTAAGGGCTGCTAAGCAGCACGCCTGGCAGTCATTAGTGCAGGCTTGTTAGAGCGCTAGTGGTGGGGGTGGGGGAGTAAACTCAGTCCCTCCTGTGGAGACTGTCACCAGAGGGTGTTTGGAAGGGCCAGACAAGAAGCACCAGCAGGTCGTGTCTAAATGCTGAAGGATCCAGCAGAGGGACTGCAGGGTGGGGGGCGCCTTTGCTCATGGCCACCCCCTCTCTTCAGGTGTCCCTGCTGTTCTCAAAGTGACTGGTCCTCAGGCTACAACAGGAACCCCGTTGGTCACCATGCGACCTGCCAGCCAGGCTGGGAAAGCCCCTGTCACGGTGACCTCCCTTCCTGCAGGCGTTCGAATGGTTGTGCCTTCGCAGAGTGCTCAGGGCACGGTGAGGAGCCATTTTGAGATTGGGTTGGGTGTGGCGGGACTTGCCAGTGATTGATGGTGCCCTGACTGAGTTAGAATCCCACCCAGCTGCAGCACCAGGGCCTTTCTCGCCAGTAGAGCACTGATGAGGTGACCTTTCATTGCCAAGTTAATAAGAATGAACAAGTTGATGCCTAAGAAGGACCTTGCCATCTGATCCCAAAGGCCTTTTTTTTTTTTTTTTTTTTTCCTTTCTTTTTAAAAAAATTGTATTTAGTTTTAGAGAAGGGAAGGGAGGGAGAAAGTGAGGGAGAGAAACATCCATCAGCTGCCTCTCACACACCTCCAACTGGGGAACTGGTGGCCTGGTCCACAACCCAGGCATGTGCCCTGACCTAGAATTGAACCAGCAACCTTTCGATTAGCAGGCCAGCGCTCAATCCACTGAGCCACACAGGCCAGGGCCCAAGGGCCTTTGAAATTTTTTAAATACTTTTTAAGATTTTTACAAAATTTTTTACTTACTGATTTGATAGAGAGATCAATTTGATTTCTACTTATTGATGCATTTATTGGTTGACTCTTAATGTGCCCTCACTGGAGATCAAACCTACAACCTTGGTGTGTTGGGATGATGCTCTAACCAACTGAGGTACCTGGTCAGGCCTCTAAAGGCCTTTTAAATCTGAACTTTCTTATTGTGAAGCCTGAGGGGAGAATCTGAAGGTGGGGGGGATGGTTGACCCAGGCCCATGAAGAGGGAGCCATCTCTGACTGGTCTTTAGAAAAGATCCAGAGCTGCTGACAAACTCCTTCCTTGGGTCCACTGTGCCTGCTCAGTGGTAGGAGTCCAGGTTTGGGGCCAGAAGAATTGAGGTGCTCCTGTGAGGAGCCCTGGGCGGGAAGGAAGCTCCCTGGTGAAGTCTGTGGAGCCAGTCCTCTGGTTCACGCTCCCTGTGAATACCACAGGTGATCGGCAGCAACCCACAGATGAGTGGGATGGCTGCGTTGGCCGCTGCAGCCGCTGCCACCCAGAAGATCCCTCCTTCCTCGGCGCCCACAGTGCTGAGTGTCCCAGCAGGCACCACCATTGTCAAAACTGTGGCTGTGACACCTGGCACTACCACCCTCCCTGCCACTGTGAAGGTGGCCTCCTCGCCAGTCATGGTGAGCATCCCTCGGGCCTGGTTCTGAGCCAATAGCCTTGGGGCTAGGGGCTTCTGGGCAGTAAGTATAATCTGACAGTGGTCGCTTCTCCAGGGCTTCAGACCAACCCAAGAGGCTGTTGGTCTATGATTGGTGCTTGCATTGGGCTCTGGAATAACCTTTCACCCTTAGGAGTGTCACAGCCTTAGGCTAGACCTGGGGTTGGGTTGTTCAGTCAACCAAACCAAGCTTCTCAGTCTGGCAAGGGGAAAGGGGAAGAGTTGGAGAAGGTGAGCCGACCTGTAGGCCTGCCAGGACCTCCCAGGTAGAGGCTCCAGCTCTTGGTTCTAACCATCGCTTGTCTTTCTCCCCCTAACCCAGGTGAGCAACCCGGCCACTCGTATGCTGAAGACTGCAGCTGCCCAGGTGGGGACATCCGTCTCCTCCGCTGCCAACACATCCACTCGCCCTATCATCACAGTGCACAAGTCCGGGACTGTGACTGTGGCCCAGCAAGCCCAGGTGGTGACTACAGTTGTGGGTGGGGTCACCAAGACCATCACTCTGGTGAAGAGCCCCATCTCTGTCCCGGGAGGCAGTGCTCTGGTGAGTGATGGGTGCCACCCTGCTGCACATGACAGCTGCCAGGCTCTGGTACTACGCTGGGCCCGCATCAGGAGAGCCCCAGCCCAGGCTGTGCCCTTGATTGATTTCCAGATAACTCCCTGCTCCATCCTTTGCTTTTTAGATTTCCAATCTGGGCAAAGTGATGTCAGTGGTCCAGACCAAACCAGTTCAGACTTCGGCGGTCACAGGCCAGGCATCTACGGGCCCAGTGACTCAGATCATCCAGGTGAGCTTGTGGGTCCCAGACTCTGCCAGTCAAGCAAGTAGAACTTGCATCCCTGCCTAGAGAAGATCCCTTGAAACACGTGTTGCACAGAAAGTCCTGCTGCTCGGTCCTGTCACCACGATCTTCAGAATAGTCCCAGTGCTGTTTGGGCTGCGGTGGAGAATAGCCAGACCAGTTTCCATCAGACTTTGTTTCCGTCCTGGCAGTGATGCCAGTCCGCCTCGCCCTCCTCCACCTATTTTCCCTTGCAGACCAAAGGGCCCCTGCCAGCTGGGACCATCCTGAAGCTGGTGACCTCAGCAGACGGCAAGCCCACCACCATCATCACCACCACGCAGGCCAGTGGGGCTGGGAGTAAGCCCACCATCCTGGGCATCAGCAGCGTGTCCCCCAGTACCACCAAGCCTGGCACAACCACCATCATCAAGACCATCCCCATGTCAGCCATAATCACGCAGGCGGGCGCCACAGGTAGCGGTTTCCCCTAGTGGGTGGGCACCAAACTGTCAGGAGGCTAATGCCAGACAGGCGTAGAGGCCAGGGTCTAGCATGCTCTTGGTTTCTATTTGGTTTTTCCCCTCTTCTCCACCCTTTCCTTGCCTTTTGTTTATACAGTTCGTAGGGAGGTGGCAGAGTGCCGCTTTAATTGGCACTTCATCCTTTTAAGTGAGGGGCATCAGGAGTAACTACAGGAAATGAGACATGGGAGCTAGCGCTGGTTGGTGGAGCTTCGGGAGCCCAGCCTGAAGCCAAGCTACCCCTTCTCTGCCCTGTCTAGGTGTGACCAGCAGTCCTGGCATCAAGTCCCCCATCACCATTATTACCACCAAGGTTATGACTTCGGGAACTGGAGCACCCGCAAAAATTATCACTGCTGTCCCCAAAATTGCCACTGGCCATGGACAGCAAGGAGTGACCCAGGTAAGGCGTGCCTGACCTTCTTTTTACCCCATTGTCCAGTCCAGTATCTAAGCAGGCCACATGTGTCCTGAGGGTCCTGGGAAGGGAGCATCATAGGGTCTGGCCAACCTGTGAGTGATATTGCGGACGGTTTCCACTGCGTTCCAGGTGGTACTAAAGGGGGCCCCTGGACAGCCAGGCACCATCCTACGCACCGTGCCCATGGGAGGCGTCCGCCTGGTCACCCCTGTCACTGTTTCTGCCGTCAAGCCAGCAGTCACCACGTTGGTTGTGAAGGGCACCACGGGTATGTAGCTATTTCGAATATTCTTTCTGGGTCTCCCTCCCATAGGAGGGTTGAAGGAGAGTGCAGGTACTCTCTCCGGAGCTTTCGGTTCCTGTTGGGAGCACTCTAGAATTCTCTGCCCCCACCCCTGTCCAGGGAGGGAAAATGCTGGAAAAGAGGTACCAGCATCAGGCCTCATCTCGATCCTGCCTCTCCCTGTCTTTAGGTGTCACAACCCTAGGCACGATGACAGGCACTGTTTCCACCAGTCTCGCTGGAGCTGGGGGCCACAATACCAGCGCCTCTCTGGCCACACCCATCACCACCTTGGGCACCATTGCCACCCTCTCAAGCCAGGTGATCAACCCCACTGCCATCACAGTGTCGGCTGCTCAGACCACGCTGACAGCAGCCAGTGGGCTTACCACCCCCACCATCACCATGCAGGTGAGGCGGGTGGGAGTGTGTGTGGGGTGTGGGGGGCGTGTCAGTGAGGGCTGTGGGAGAGCACGGAAGCCACAGCCTGAGGTGTCCGACCTCCCATCATTCTGCTGCTGTGCACGCCAGGTGTGGCACCCATGGGATGTGTTCCCTGTTGGAGAATCATAATCCTTTTTAAAGATTTGATTTACTTACTCTTAGAGAGAGAGGGAAAGGAGGGAGAAAGAGAGGGAGAGAAACCGATGTGTGGGAGAAACATCCACTGGTTGCCTCTCACACGTGCTCCAACCAGGGACCTGGCCTGCAACCCAGGTGTGTGCCCTGACCAGGAATCGAACCAGCAATCTTTTGTTTTGCAGGATGCTCAGCCAACTGCGTATTGCCAGTCAGGGCTAGAATCATAATTCTTAATTACTAACAGTCTGTCGCTGAGACACATTTCGGTCATTTACAGTTTTTGAACACTAGATTCTTCCTTTTTGTGATACAGACAGTGCGACCATTTATCTTAACGTACATGCAGCATTTTTCTTTCTTCGTATAGCTTAAGCTGAATTCCTGGAATTAGTGAAGCATCTATTGCTGGCCTATGTGTGGTGCAGGGTTCCTTCCCTAACCAGTCCCTGTGGCCCTTAGGGCAAAGCAGTGCCTCTTCTTTGGTCCCTGAGCAAGTCAGTGTCTTGGGATCAGAAGGTGGGCAGGAGCCAGATCTGTGGTCTCAGCTGCTCTGGGTGACACTGTAGGACATTGCAAAGCATAAACAGATGGGAAGTTGTGGCACTAACACTTCTGTCTGGCATCTTTCCAGCCTGTCTCCCAGCCTACCCAGGTGACTCTGATCACGGCACCCAGTGGGGTTGAGGCCCAGCCTGTACACGACCTCCCTGTGTCCATTCTGGCCTCACCTACTACAGAACAGCCCACCGCCACTGTCACCATTGCTGACTCTGGCCAGGGTGACGTGCAGCCCGGCACCGTGACACTGGTGTGCTCCAACCCACCCTGCGAGACCCATGAGACGGGCACTACCAACACAGCCACTACCACCGTTGTGGCTAACCTTGGAGGGCACTCACAGCCGACCCAAATGCAGTTCGTCTGTGACAGGCAGGAGGTAGCCGCTTCTCTTGTGACCTCAACGGTAGGGCAGCAGAATGGCAGTGTGGTGCGCGTCTGCTCCAACCCTCCATGTGAGACCCATGAGACAGGCACCACCAATACGGCCACCACTGCCACCTCCAACATGGCTGGGCAGCATGGCTGCTCCAACCCGCCTTGTGAGACCCACGAGACAGGCACCACCAGCACTGCTACCACTGCCATGTCGAGCATCGGTGCTGGCCAGCAGCGAGACACCCGGCACACCTGTGTGGCCACCACCACCCCTGCTATGGTTCGGGTCAGTGCGGCTACTGGGGCACTGGAGGGAGCCCTTGGTTCCATCAAGTCTTCATGCCAAACTCGCCAGACCAGTGCGACCAGCACCACCATGACTGTGATGGCCAGCGGGGCCCTGTGCTCAGACAGCCCACTTCTTGGGCACAGCCTGGCACTGGAGGCTGGAGGCCACAGCACTGCTTTTGCTCAGTTGGCCTCTACTAGCGGCCAACTTAGGCCCAGCGGCCCCGGCGGCAAGGACAGCCCTGTAGCCGATCTGGGTCAGTTGGTGTCCATGGAGTACCAGCTGGAGGCACATCACACCCACACAACCAACACCCCCACCACAGCCCTCTCCACCATCTATACTGGGGAGCCTGGTGAGATGCAGGGGATCCCCATACTTGCATATGAGAGCTCACCGAGCTCTGCTGCGACTGTGACAGCCCTGGAGGCACTGCTGTGCCCCTCGGCCACCGTAACCCAAGTCTGCTCCAATCCACCGTGCGAGACCCACGAGACGGGCACCACCAACACGGCCACTACCTCGAATGCATGCAACGCCCAGCAAGTCTGCTCCAATCCACCCTGCGAGACCCATGAGACGGGCACCACCCATACACCCACCACTGCCACTTCCGGTGGAGGTGCAGGCCATCCTGAGGGGGGACAGCAGGCCCCTGCTAGCCGCCCCTGTGAGACCCACCAGACCACTTCCACTGGCACCACCATGTCGGTCAGCGTGGGTGCCCTGCTCCCTGACAGCACCCCCTCCCTCAGGACCCTGGAGTCCGGGTTAGAGGGGGCAGCACCGCCCACCATTGCTCCCCAGACCAGTGCTTCATTGCTGGCTCCTTTCCCAACACAGAGGGTGTGCTCCAATCCCCCCTGTGAGACACACGAGACAGGCACCACGCACACGGCCACCACCGTCACCTCCAACATGAGTTCAAATCAAGGTGAGTGTGGTTACCAGCCTGGCATCTGTGGTCTCCTGGAACCCAAAGCTCAAAGGCTGAGGGAAGTGGTGGCTAAAAGATCTATCTAGCCAGTGCTCAGCAGATTCTGTGGGGCTCGGTTACCTGCAGGGTAGGGGTGGCCCTCCTGGCAACTTCGTCCTCTAGGGGCAAGGCTGGGTAGAGGCCCTGGGGCTCTTATCCAGCCTCACCCCTAGGCCCCTGCTGGCTGAGTGACTGCCACCCTGCTCTGCCTGCCTCTGCACAGATCCCCCACCAGCCGCCAGTGACCAAGGAGAAGTGGAGACCACCCAGGGCGAGAGTGTGAACATCACCAGTTCCAGTGCCATTATGACAACTGTGTCCTCCACACTGACACGGGCTGTGACTACCGTGACACAGTCCACACCAGTCCCTGGTCCCTCTGTGCCGGTAAGAGCCCAGGAAGGATCCTGCTTCCCATTGTGCCTTTGGCCCATGCTTTTCTCAAGTTGGACACTGGGTGTCACTCTTGTACCAGGCATAGTGTTGCTCCTGGTCCCTTTTCTAGATTGTGAAAGTGCAGCTTCCTACCATGATTGGGCAAGAGGCAGGAACCCCCAGTCCCATGGCTTGCTCTTTCATTGTAGTCTGTAAGAGTGACAAGGTGGTTATCTGAGTGCCCCTTTTTGACTAGACGAAGAGGCTTCTCTGAGGATGGGTTAAAATTGGCCAGCAGTTCTCAAAGGTCTTTCCTCTTGCTGCACCCCTGCTGCTCAGCGACCCAACAACCCCCTCCCCGTTGAGTAGGGTTATGCTGGTCCATCGAGAATGGGAATCCAGGTCCACAAGGAAAGATGGAGGCTACCTGGTTCTGGCCTCTCTTTCTTCCCCTCTGACAGGGGCTTCTTTCCCTTTCTAGAAGATCTCATCAGTGACTGAGACTACCCCAGGGGCTCTGACCACCGAAGTCCCCATCCCGGCCACGATAACAGTGACCATAGCCAACACAGAAACTTCTGACATGCCCTTCTCTGCTGTTGACATCCTGCAGCCCCCAGAGGAGCTCCAGGCCTCCCCAGGGCCTCGCCAGCAGCTGCCGCCGCAGCAACTCCTGCAGCCTGCCTCCACGCCCCTGATGGGGGAGTCCGCCGAGGTCCTGTCAGCCTCGCAGACCTCTGAGCTCCAGGCCGCTGTGGATCTGAGCAGTACAGGGGACCCATCCTCAGGCCAGGAGCCTGCCAACTCAGCCATGGTGGCCACTGTGGTGGTCCAGCCACCTCCACCCACACAATCTGAAGTAGACCAGTTGTCACTTCCCCAAGAGCTGATGGCCGAGGCCCAGGCAGGCACTACCACCCTCATGGTAACAGGGCTCACCCCTGAGGAGCTGGCGGTGACTGCTGCAGCTGAAGCAGCTGCCCAGGCTGCAGCCACGGAGGAAGCCCAGGCCCTGGCCATCCAGGCTGTGCTCCAGGCCGCACAGCAGGCTGTCATGGGTAGGTGCAGGGGATGAGTAGCTCACCACATTGTCTGAGGTAAAGGCCAGACAAGTGCCCCAAAGGGAAGGTGATGGGCCCCTTAGGGAGGAGTGAGGACACAGGGTTGTGGAGCCTCCCTGCCAGTGAGCAGCCAAGAGAAGAGGAGGCCTGTTTCCTGCCACGTAGCATGGGTCAGACATGATGGAGGATGGGCACAGTGGCTGGGCTGGGCACCCAGGAAGGGGGCAGGACCCCTTGGTTGGGGAAGGGCAGGGTAGAGGTAGGCCAAGAAATAAGGTTGGTGGGACAGGCTTTCAGGGTTTGTGTCCCTTGACACTGCCCATAGTGCTGAGTGGGATCCTGGAGGTGACATTGGGAAGCCAGAGATGGGCTCTCCCTGGCTGGCATCCCTTTTGAGTAGTAGTTTTCTCCATCCTGGAGCAGGCAGTGGGGAGCCCATGGACACATCCGAGGCGGCGGGAGCCGTGACACAAGCGGAGCTGGGCCACTTGTCAGCTGAGGGCCAGGAGGGCCAAGCCACCACCATCCCCATCGTACTGACGCAGCAAGAACTGGCCGCTCTGGTGCAGCAGCAGCAACAGCTGCAGGAGGCACAGGCCCAGCAGCAGCACCACCACCTCCCCACGGAGGCCCTGGCTCCTGCTGACAGCCTTAATGACCCGACCATTGAGAGCAACTGCCTCAGCGAGCTGGCTGGGGCTGTCCCCAGCACTGTGGCCCTGCTGCCCTCCACAGCCACTGAGAGTAAGCAGAGCCTAGCCGGGCCACATGCACGTTTCCTGTAGCGTTGTCCTCAGGGAACTCAGTTGACTGGGTAGAGGTTTAGGGGGTATCCGGGCCTCCATGTATGGATGGGGTGTGGCCTGGTCCGAGGGAGGGGCTCCCACGCAGAAGCTGCGTGTCTCAGATCTTTCCCACGGACTCCTTTCCCCCCAGGCCTGGCTCCCTCCAACACGTTTGTGGCCCCCCAGCCAGTCGTGGGGTCCAGTCCCGCTAAGCTGCAGGCTGCTGCTACCCTGACTGAGGTGGCTAATGGCATCGAGTCCTTGGGCGTGGTGAGTCTGGTCTGATGGGGCTTCTGGGATCCCTGCCTCTGGGTCCCAAAGGCTGAGGGCCTGACCTCTTCTCTTATGTCTTCCAGAAGCCAGACCTACCACCCCCACCCAGTAAAGCTCCTGTGAAGAAAGAGAATCAGTGGTTTGATGTGGGGGTTATTAAGGGCACTAATGTAATGGTGACACACTATTTCCTGCCACCAGATGATTCTGTCTCATCTGATGTAAGTGTCCCCAGGACTTGATGTCTTCAGGTGGGTGGAGCCTGGCCATGAGGCCCATACGAAGGCTCGAGGAAACTTCTGAAGCTCCCCAGGGATGCCTTCCACCTCAGGGCCAGCCCCAGGACAGCCACATGCAGAGCTTTTCCCCGGCAAGCCCTCCGCCTGCTCCCCTTGAAGCACTGAAGACGCTCATTCCCCCTCTTGTGAACGGGATGCCATTACTCCCCTTTCCCTCCCCTCTCCCATGTGGACCTCCACGGTCCCCAGGTTGGAAAAAAGGTTCTGCCTGCCCCAGTAGGGTTTATGTCACTTTTCTTCTCTCCCTCTTCCTATTCTTCTGGCCTTTTTACCCAGGATGACTCGGGCACCGTTCCAGACTATAACCAGCTGAAGAAGCATGAACTACAGCCTGGCACAGCCTATAAGTTCCGTGTTGCTGGGATCAATGCCTGTGGCCGGGGGCCCTTCAGCGAGATCTCAGCCTTTAAGACATGTCTGCCTGGTTTCCCAGGGGCCCCCTGTGCCATTAAAATCAGCAAAGTGAGTCTTGCTGCAGAGTGGCCCTTGGTCCCCAGCTGGTCCCCTGGCCAGCTAGAGCAGAGCAGGCCACAGCTGAGTTCATACATGGTGCTGAGCCAGGCGGGGTGACTCAGGAGGGGGCCACAAGATGTGGGCAGAGTCGGCCGGGTCTGGGGTGAAACTCCTACTCCTTGCACTGTCACCAATTGCCAGGCTGACAAGGGCAAGTTCCTTCCTGTCCCCTGGCCTCATTCTTCCCTCTAACAGGGTAGCTGATGTTCAGTGAGTATCCACTACATGTCATGTTCAACGTGTTTTTTTATCTAATAGGCTGTCCTGAGGAGGTCTGGGACCTGTTAGCTCCATTTTCCCAAAGAGCAAACTGAGGCACCATGAGGCTGACAAATCATTAGGTGTCAGATTGGGTATATAGGAAGGCTGTATTTTATGCTCCTGTTTGTTTTATTTTGCCATTACATACGCAAAGCTGCCCTCCAGGTGGAGGTGGATGAGGCCATCTCTCCGGAGCTCTTTGAACTCGGCTGTGAAATGAGTCTGTTGTGTTAGGAGGAGGGGTGGAGCGTGAGTGGTCAGGTCTGGAAGTTGCACTGTGGTTTTAGCACAGGCAGGATGGGATAAAGTCGCAAAGGCTGAAGATAGCACAACTTGATCTCTCCCACCTTGGTTCTAGAGTCCAGATGGTGCTCACCTCACTTGGGAACCGCCCTCTGTGACCTCCGGCAAGATCGTTGAGTACTCAGTGTACCTGGCTATCCAGAGCTCACAGGCTGGCGGCGAGGCCAAGAGCTCAGCCCCAGCCCAGCTGGCCTTCATGCGGGTATACTGCGGGCCCAGCCCCTCCTGCCTGGTGCAGTCCTCCAGTCTCTCCAACGCTCACATCGACTATACAACCAAACCCGCCATCATCTTCCGCATTGCTGCCCGCAACGAGAAGGGTTATGGCCCAGCCACCCAAGTGAGGTGGTTGCAAGGTATATGTCATTCACAGGGCTCCTTGGGCAGCCTCTGGGGAGGGGCAGGTTGGTGAGTGGAAGCCCCTGAGAAGCATCAAGTAGGTAGGGAGATCCAGCTCCCAGATGGACTTTGGGCCTTTACCATCTTGCGGGAGGAGGGAGATGGCCTAAGGTACTGTGGAGGTGTTTTGTGGGGGGCACCTTGCTTCATCTGAGGGTGCAGGGAAAGTTTCCCAGGGGTGTTTGAGGTGAAATGGTGTGGAAAGGACTAGAAGATCCTGAAGTAGGGGGCACAGGGTGAGGCTGGAGCCCAGTGGACAGGAGGCAGGGTGGGGGTGGAGGCCCCATGCTGTCCTGTGAAGTTACGAGCTAGCTCCCACAAGGCTGACCAAGGAGGACAATGAGGGCCTCTAACCTGAGTCCAGGGCCACCTTGAAGGGTGGCACACAGGCAGCCAGGACCATGGGGAGCGCACCCACCCGAGGGCCGTCAAATTCAGCTGGTCATGCTGCAGGGCTGAGAGGCTATGGGTGAAGGGGTGGGTACAGGTGTGTTCTCAGCCTGGGGATGGCTGTGCGACTGAAGTTATGTGACCCACCTTTGCTGTGTTGCTCTTCTCCCTTTTTCCTTTTAGAAACCAGTAAAGACACCCCTGGCACCAAGCCGGCCAACAAGCGGCCCATGTCCTCTCCGGAAATGTAAGCAGAAATCTCCTTTTGGGAACCTTCTGGGACTGAGCATGGGTGGCTCCTGGGAAGAAGGAACAGTGGGAATAGTAGGGGATTCCACTTCCTGAATGATGTGAGGGGCTTAACTGGGTGTGAACCTCCATTGGGTACCAGCCAGAAACCTGCAGCGAGTCTGTAGTGTTAGCGTTGTCAGGAGCCACACTAACACTTTCCCTTTTCCTTCCATTTTCCCAGGAAAACTGCTCCAAAGAAATCTAAGGCAGATGGTCAGTGAGAGGCAGCTGGCTTGTACCTGGATTCCTCTCCCGACCCCCACCCATGCTTCAGAAACATCACCTGCCAGGGCCCTACCTGCCCATCCCACCCACCTGGCGCTCACACCCTCCCAAGCTACTGGCCACCATTCATTCTCTCTCCTTTCTTGTCTGTTTATAAAATAATCTCAAGAAAGCACATTTTGTCATTGCTGTTGGGTGGAAGCAGAGGCAGGTCTGGAAGAGCAGTGAGCAAGTGAGAGCAGTGCATCTGCCCCTGGAGTCCAGAGGCCCTGAAGGAGAGACACAGAAACTTAGAGCAACGATGCAAAAGAAGTGGAGGCATGCACCTCCACATCCTGCTAGCTTCTTGCTGTTTTATCACCTTTGGCTCCAGGGGGCAGTCGGAGGCGTGGTTGAGGGGACACTTAAGCCAGGGAAAGGCCGCCCCTCATTCCCCCTCCCCTGCTCTGCTCCTAGAAGCAAGAGAGGCTTTGTAGGGCACCCTGTGCTGGGTGTGTCTGATTTTATTTTCCTCCCTTTGCTTTTCCTGCCACTTAACAACTCACTTTCAACTTACCCATCGCATCTCACATGAGCCCACCGGAAGCTTATATTTTCTCAGAGGCCTTCTTATCTACCCCACCTCCTCTCCCTTTCCATCTTCTTTCCCATTTAAAACAAGAGAAGAAAAAGGGGGAGAAGGGGTCCCATGGTGGCCTGAACAGTGTTCTGTGAAAACCTCCTGACTCCCAATGGGGCTTACAGAAGCCCCCTCCCCCCCCCCAAGCCTGGCTTCGGCCCCCTGGTCAGGGCTAGGGGCCGCATCACCAACTGCTGCATTTGTTGTATTTTTTTTAAGTTGAAATTGAAGTTAACATTTTTATTGTAATTTTAGCCTTAGCGTGTGGGGTTTTGTCCCTTTTTTGTTAGCCGTGTACAGAATGTGTATCTTTTTCCTTTTTTTCTATTCTCTCCTTGGCTAAGCCTTGGCAGGGATCTTTTCGGAGGAAAAGTTGGGGGCAGCCAGGGCAGGAGAGGCATGGACGGAATCCCCCTTGTGGACCTGGTATTTGCCGCCCAGCTCAATTTCTTCTTGTTGGCCTCTGCCCTCTACCTGTCCCTGGGCCTCTGGGACAAAGGAGGGGTGAGCTGTCAAACTTTACTCCCCATGGGCGAGTGCTCCACATGACACCACAGGATTGAGCTTGAAAGCCTGAGAGCCTGAAGTCAGGTTTCTGAGGACAGCCCAGAAGCAATGGGTTCTGGTCCTGGTTCACAGCACTCACCACCCTCCACCCCCAGGTTCCTTCCTTGGCATACATAGCTGGCTTAGAGTATCTGACACACTTCAATCACAGCTTCCTGCAGCCATCCCCTCTGCAGGCAAAGTTGGAAGGAAAAGATGAGGTGGGGGCATGAAGGCGAACCTGTTTTCGGAGGTAGTGTGAGAGGCTAAGTGTACGGCTTCACCCAGGGGGAGCATCACCCCCGGTCTATGAATGTGCAGCGTTGTCCCCAGGCTGGGCGGTCCTAGGATCAGACTTGGGGCTCTGCTTTGAAGTGGCTAATGAGCCACCACTTTCTGCCCCACACCTAAGTTTTGGGCAAGGAGCAAGGCTTACAAGCAGGTCACACAAGATTGAAAAACAAGTGGCCCATCTTCCCAGATGCCCTTCTCCCAGTCTGCCCTGGAGACCAGCTGTGGCTTCACCACCACCACCTGGCTCCTTCTGGGGCCTCTGGTTTGTTGTATTATATAGTATATTTCGCTGTGGAAAATGTCATGTTTAGTCACCTTGGAGCCCACTCGCCTGGTCCCATTGTTTCCCTGTCCCTTGTCCCAAGCGCCCTTTAATTTCTCTTGTTTCTGAGAACAGTACACCCGTTCATCTATTGTAGAGTAACCCCTGTGACTCAATATTACCATAGTGCAATGTCGTTTTGTGCTATTTTGAACAATTAAAAGACTTTTTTTGAAATAACCACCTGTTGTCACTGTGTCTGGAACTGCCATGGGAGGGGGCTGGGTGTGGGGAGCTGGGACCCCCCAAGCCTACCAAATCCCCAGGGACCCTTTTGCAGGGCCTGTCTTTGAATGGGATTCTACTTCCCGATTGCCTCCCAAGTTTTAAAGTTCCATCACAACCCATGACATTGAATAGGACCACACTGTTGCAGCAGCAGGTCCCTCAGCAGCAACTGCAGCCAGGGGCTCCCTAGGTAGTTACTACCAACTTCCCTCCCTGACCAGAGAACAGGATACTGGGGCAAAGGGTTGCCAGGTCACCAGTTGAGGAGGGCTTAACCAGAGCTTCTGTCAGGACTCAGGACCCCAAGGAAGCCCCCAGAATATCAACTCCTGGGACTCACCCACGGGTTGGTTTCATGTCTAGCACTCATCAGGCACTGTAGGAGTGGATTCTCCTGGCCTGCTTCCCTGGGCACTGGAGCCAGGGCCCCAGAGGAAGCAGCAGAACTCTTGAACCAACTGTGTGGTAGCCCCGCTGTTGGGGTGGGGTGATTTGCTAAGGTATAGCCAGGATTAGGTATACTAAATAAGTTGTTAGTGCCGACCAGCCTGGAGGCCCAGAGAGCTTGGGTGTGGCCAGGTGGTCCCCCTAGTGCTAGTGCTAGTGCTAGGGACAGAAAGCAAGGAGAGAATTCAGTATGACTGACTCCTTACTCCACTCCCTCATAATTTCACTCTGGTACCAAAAAATGCCTTCTCCATCTCTGCCTGCTAAGTGCACACTCCCATGCAGGGCCAGCTCACAGTTGCAGTGGAGGCCAGTCCAATTCATCTCTACCAGGAGCCTCTTGGGGCCAGCTCTTTTCCCTGGTGCTCAGTCCGCTGGGCTCTTGTAGGGTCCTGTTGATCTTGACCTGGGAGCCATAGCCCTGTCTTCTCCATTGCACCAACTCTGACCCGACAGTCCTGGGGCCTCCAGGGGTCCTGACCTCATGTGTCCTTCACATTGGAGCAGCAGGGGTGGGAGGATGCAGTCCAGCTGTAGCCAAGAGTTTGGGGCTGGACCCAGAAAGGGGGGGTCATGTGCAGATCTGTCAGCTGTATGACAGATGACTCTGTGGATGCTTAGCCTTTAGAAGTCTGCAGGGGTTCTTCCCTCACACCTTCTGCTTTCCTGTGCTCACCTGCTTCAAGGCAGCCTGCGAGGCACTAGGGAAGGCAAGGGCCACACCAGTTGGTGCTGGTCTCAAAATAACGGGCTCACCATTCATCAGCCTCCTGGGGAGAGACCTACAAGGGAAGGAGAGTGGTATCAGGAGACTGGCCAAGGCCTTGTCTACTGGATTGAGGGCCAGGAGGCCCACCAGTGGGAACCTTAGAACCCTCCACGTACCAAGGCTTGTCCTTGGCTGGGCATGAGTGGGACAGAGTGCAAGGAAGGCAAGGGTGAGGCTGAACGTAAAAGAGGTACACCATAAACGATGACAGGCATCTGGGAGCAGGGCAGGTCAACACAAGCCCCACTGGGTCCAAAGCAAGGGGTGAGCCCCCCTAAGCATGAGCTAAGGTGGAGGGTAGAGGCAAAACAAAGAACTGCAGTACACAGGTATACCTTGTTTTCTTTTTCCTTTTTTTAAAGATTTTATTTATTTTTAGAGAAAGGAGAAGGGAGGGAGAAAGAAAGGGAGAGAAGCATAGATGTGGAAGAGAAACATCAATCGGTTGCCTGTCGCAGGCCCCCAACTGGGGGCCCATTATTTTGAGACCAGCACCAACGGATCTGGCCAGCAACCCAGGCATGTGCTCTGACTGGGGATAGAACCAGCAGCCTTTTGGTTTGCGGGAAAATGTCCAACCCACTCAGCCACACCAGTCAGGGCAGGCATACCTTGTTTTATTGTACTTCATAGATGTTCTGTCTTTTACAAATTGAAGGCAAGACACTCTACCAACAAAAAGATCACAACTCATGCCCTGGGTTGTGGGTTAGGGCCCCAGTTGGGGGCATGCCAGAGGCATATTGATGCTTCTCTCCCTCTCTTTCTCCTTCCCTTCCCTTCTCTGTAAAAGTAAATCAAAAATATTTTTAAAAAGATTACAACTCACTTTATTGCAGTGTCCTGGAACAGAACCTGCAGTATCTCCAAGGTATGCCTGTAACCTGATTCCACCAGGAAGTCAGTCTTATTCTCAAGCATCACAAAGGGGAATTGTTTGGGGTTGAGAAGGTCAACCCACAGCAGGAAGTCGGCCTGCCAAGCAACCAGAGCCTGGAAGGAGTCAGCCACTGTGACATCAAAGCATCAAAGACCAGCACTCAGCGGTGGGGGCTGCAGTACAGGGCCATGCCCAAGCACTGGAGCCTCTTCATTCCGACCGTATTCTGGAGCTGCAGTGATGAGGCAGGGAGGTCCACTTACACTCCTGGGCTGCAATCCATCCTTGCAGAAGGGGCGACCGATCCAGTAGTCCAAGCCCCCACAAGCCATACTGGGAGCCCGCGGCCCTCAGGCAATCCGGCCCCTGGACCACGGCCTCCACATAATTATACCCATCTCAGGGAAAGTGAGGGACAGTTGGTTAGCCAGCCTTGCTCAGGGCACCTGATCGGGTCAGGCAGTCACAGAGTCACACAAACCACACCTGGCCACTGGAAGACAGGCCTGGAGAACTTGGGGGCCAGAAGAAAGAGAGGTCCCGGGACACCCACTCTTACCTGCACAATCGATGCCTGGCTTTTGAGCTGCATCACTTGAGCTAAGAAGTCAATGCCAACGGTTTCCCTGTACTGACCCTGACCACCAAAGCAGTTGAGCGGATTCGTCCATAGGAGTTGCTCACTCTGTGGGGTCACAGGTCAGAGGGGCCTCAGTTTGGGCACTTGAGCTGTCCCCTCTCTTGCTGCACCTGAGCCCCACACCTTTGCTGAGGCCACTGCCCTTGGTCTCCCCCCTTGGCCCAGCCACACCCCCCACTAGGGCACCTCTGAGGATTTAGTTCACCGGTGGGGAGAGATTGTGGGACAGGGAGAGCTGGCCCACGTTCCCCAACACACCCACCCTCCCAGGTCCCCCACCCCGCCTCCTCCCAGACCTTCCTGCAAACTCACCCAGTATTTCCCACCAGGAAGATCTTGAGCGGACGGCCCCAGAGGCAGCGATCGCAGGGTTCAGCCACTAGAGGGTCGCAGCGGGCCTGAGTGTGGGGGCGGGGCCGGAGCGTGGGGCGGGGCCTAGCGATTTGCCAAGTCGCGCCCCCGATCGCGGCCCTGCCCCTGGGCCCTGCGGAACCCCTAAGGAGGGGGTGGGTGGGGCGAAGCTGGGTCAGCTGAGTGACAGTCACGAGATCGTGACCATCTCTCTCTGGCTTCCTGGAGGAGAGGTAGGGATGAACAGGGGGCCTCTGAGTGTAGCGGGCGGGTCAGTGGTGGGGCCCGTGGGGAGTAAGATTTTGTTCTGGAGTATCCCCGGTTTGGTGGGGTCAGTCCTGGGGCTGGTCCCAGGCCAGAGGGCCTGGGGGAAACAGGTCAGGCAGCCCTGGTGCCCACTGAAGCCTCGGGTGACCTGGGGCACAGAGGAGCCCGTTCAGGAGGCTGGGATCCAGGAAGATGGGGAGGTCTGTGGGGAGCTGCACCTCCAAGTCTCAAGTTCCCCAGGAAATGGAGAAGGAGCGGGAGACTCTGCAGACCTGGAAGGAGCGTGTGGGGCAGGAGCTTGACCGTGTGGTGGCTTTCTGGATGGAGCACTCCCACGACCAGGAGTATGGGTGCGCCTTGCCCTCCTTCCCGTGCCCTCAGCAGGGTCTTTGCCTCACCTGAGCCCCCACCCCACTCTCAGCAGTCCCAGATCTGCTGGGCCCTGCAGGCTGTTGGGGGTTCAGGGCCCCTTCCCTTTGCTAATGCTGTGTCCTACAGGGGCTTCTTCACGTGCCTCGGCCGCGATGGGCATGTGTATGATGACCTCAAGTATGTCTGGCTGCAGGGGAGGCAGGTAGGGATGTGCCCAGGCCCACCTGCAGCTTTCCCAGGGGTGGAAGACAAAGTCAGCTTGGTCTGCCCTGCTTCCGTCCACACGTGCACACACACGACAAAGTCTGTCACCTCAACACTATTCCTGCCCTGACAAGGGCGCCTAGGACTCCCCCTCACCCCAGCCCTGAGGACCCTGCTGCCCCTTTCTTAAGCCACATTCCCTCTGCTCCTTCACAGGTGTGGATGTATTGTCACCTGTATCGCAAGTTTGAGCGCTTCCGCTGCCCTGAACTTCTGGATTCAGCAAAAGCAGGTGCCCTCTCCCTGCCCCTACCTCCCCAAAGGCCACTCTAAGTTTACACAATAGCTCATGTATGCCTACTTTCTAGAGGGGTCTAGAAACAGCGAAGAACCTGGGGACACTCACAGGTGGGAAGAAGAGGTGAGTGTCCTCACCTGAATTCCAGCATGTCAATTTTCCAACCACCAGGTGGCGAATTTTTGCTGCGTTATGCACGAGTGGCACCTCCTGGAAAGAAGTGTGCCTTTGTCCTGACACGGGATGGCCGTCCGGTCAAAGTGCAGCGAACCATCTTTAGCGAGTGTTTCTACACCATGGCCATGAACGAGCTGTGGCGGGTGACAGGGGAAGCACATTACCAGGTGCATGGGATGGAGGCTGCCCTGAGGATCTCTGCGCTCTCGCCCGTGCTGGGCATAGTCACCTGATGCGTTCCCGCTCTCTGTGCAAGCCTTTTCCCGGGGCCTTGTCTGCAGGCTGGGTCTGTTGTCAATGTCAGTCCTTCCCCTGGGCCCCCATGGCTCCAGGGCTGCTGGTGACACCCCCCCATATTACACCGTATTGACACTACGCGTCTAATTGACACTGCGTCTATCCGTGCAGAAGTCTCCTTCACTTCTGAACTCCTCCCCCCTCCCCGCACCTTCACAGGGGCCTTGGGTACAGAGGGGCCAGTTCATGGCCAGCCCCCACCTGGGTGGGGGCCTCTCCCTCTTCCCTGGTGTCCCTTGTGTTTTCAGACCCAACCTCATTGCCTGGGAGTGGCATGCACCCCCAGACTGGGAGCCCCTGAGGCAGCCTCAGCCTGGGCTTCCCCTTACCTCGCCCCCACTCAGCCTGGGCCTCCCCTCCCCTCACCCCTACCCAGAGGGAAGCGGTGGAGATGATGGATCAGATCGTACACTGGGTGCGGAAAGACCCATCGGGGCTGGGCCGGCCCTGGCTCCCAGGGACCCCAGCGTCAGAGTCCATGGCGGTGCCCATGATGCTGCTCAACCTCGTGGAGCAGCTTGGGGAGGCAGATGACGAGCTGGCGGGCAAGTACACGGAGCTGGGTGACTGGTGTGCCCAGAGGATTCTGCAGCATGTCCAGGTGGGGGCAGGAGGCTGATGGCAGCTGCCAGATGGGGCCTGGGTGCTGGAGAGCAGGGCACCCCCACCTCTCAGGGCAGCTCCTCCACCTGCACCCACACCAGCCTGGACCCTAGTGGTCCCCTTTAAGATAGGGAGGCTCAGCCCAGGACCCTTGGGAAGGTGGAGAGCCCAGGGAGCTGGGTGGGGCCAAGGACAAGAGGAAGGGTGTCAGAGCCTGGGGCACATCAGGGAGCAGGAAACCCGGCCAGACCCAAGTCCTTCCAGGCTGCTGTGGGCAGCTCAGCCCACCCAATCTCAGTGCCTTCAATGTCTCACCATTCTCACCTTGGGGGACCCAAGAGTTAGACCCCGTCCAGGCTCTTGACAGTAAGAGTTAGCCCCTTCTCAAATGCCCCTCTGAGCCAGGCCTGCCCAAGCTTGCAGCTTCTGGAGGGAGGGAGGGAAGGAGGGTCTTTCTGGCTGGATGGTGGGGGCTGAAGGCAGAATTATTTTCTCCTGCTCCTCTCCTGGCAGAGGGATGGGCAGGCTGTGCTGGAGAATGTGTCAGAGGATGGCAAGGAACTTTCTGGTTGCCTGGGGAGACACCAGAACCCAGGTGAGGGGCAGGGTGGGCTGGGTGCCACCCTGGAGGAGGGAAGTGCTGAGCTTAGGTCTCTAGATTTCAGATGGGGGAGTACCTGGGGACCACCTTCCTCCGTTCACCCTCTCCCAGACAAGGAAGGGGTGACAGACCTCCCAATATGGGGCATCAGCAGCAGGAGACGTAGTCCAGAATGGACTGGGGGGACAAGCTTTCTATATGGGAGGATCTGTCTTGTGCACCGGGGAGCTCCAAGCAGCTCCCAATGTTAGGGAGCTAGGAAGGGAAGCACAGTGGTCAGTGCAGGGGCTTGAGCCTCCCAGCCGAGGGGAGGGTCCGCAGCCTGCCTTACCCTGAGCCTTCACTAGGCCACGCACTAGAAGCTGGATGGTTCCTGCTCCGTCATGCCATCAGGAAAGGTGACCCCGAACTTCGAGTCCATGTTATTGACAAGTTCCTATTGTTGCCTTTCCGCTCTGGATGGGACCCTGACCATGGAGGCCTCTTCTACTTCCAGGATGTGGATGGCCTGTGCCCTACCCAGGTGGGAATGTGCTCAGGGCCACGTGATACTAACTTGTTCAGAGCTTTCTGTCTTGAGAGGTTCAGAGCTTGCTCTCGTCACCCATTTCACAGAGAGGGACCTGGGCTCAGAGTGGTAAACTTGCCCAGCATGACCCCAGTGGTAAGCTTTTGACTTCTGTACCAGTGGTCCTTGACCTCATGTGCACAGACGATGCCCATACAGAGGCACTTGTTCCCTTCATCTTGAAAAGGCTCTGTGGGTGATTTTAAGGTGTCAGCAGGGGTCGTAGATTTGCTCCCTTATGCTTATTTCCTCTGATTGTGCCTTGATCCTGCTGAGATTGGCAGAGTGGCTGTGACTCTGCCACTGGCAGGAACTGAGTGTCCTAGGGGCTTTAGACAGACTAGCAAGACAGACCGGTTTCAATTCTGGGGCTAAAGGAAAGCCTGCCCATCCTTGCCCTTTGGTGTGCACTGGGTCCAGAAGCTAGTCCTATTCGAGGGACCGTTCAGACTCCCAGAGATGTCCATCCTGGGATTAATGCTTGGGCCAGATGGAGTCTGAGCCAGGGCCTGAAAGATGAGGGTGACTTTGCTGTTGAGAGGGGTGGTTGGAGGGCGGGGCCCTGGGCTCTCAGATGCCTTCCTCTGCTCTGCTTTCAGCTGGAGTGGGCCATGAAGCTCTGGTGGCCACACAGTGAAGCCATGATTGCCTTGCTCATGGGGTACAGTGACAGTGGGGACCCTACTCTACTGCACCTGTTCTACCAAGTGGCTGAGTACACCTTCTGCCAGGTAAGTGCTGCTTCCCGGTCCACAGCCCTTTATGGGCTCAGCAAGGGTGTGGAGGAGACACAGGCAGGCTTTCCTGAGCTGTGGGAGAAGGCTGGCCAGGGATGTGGTAGGTCATCCCACACCCCATACTTCCTGCTTCACTGGGTGTGGTCCCTCAGCTGGTCTGAGAGTTCCTGGAGGTCCCCTGGTGCCCTCTGTTCAGTCCACAGAGCAGTCCCTGCTCTCTTGAAGCTTATATTTCAGTAGGGGGTGGGGGGACAGACCACAAACAAGTGAACAGGCAAACACAGATGGCAAGGAGAGCTGTGGAAAATAAAGCAAGGTCGGGGGGCTGTGGGAGGAAATAATAGTGGCAGGGACGCTCTGTACAGGGCTGTCACCTTGCCTGATTTAGGCATTACTGGGTCCTGGGGCTTCAGGAGGGGAGGCTACAGGGCATGGGGCAAAGGCAGGGAGACAGGAGACTATAGCTGTCCTCCTGGCCAGTGAAGATGGGGCCTGGCCTGGGGTGGGAGTTGCAGTGTACAGATGCACCAAAGTCCAGTTAAGTGAGAGAGGTCTGGGCCAGGATTGTTTGGGTGTCATAAGAGTGTAGATGAGCCCTGGCTGCTGTGGCTCAGTGGATTGAGTGCTGACCTGGGAACCAAAGGGTCGCTGGTTCGATTCCCAGTCAGGGCACATGCCTGCGTTGCAGGCCATGTACCCGGTTGGGGGCACATGAGAGGCAACCACACAGTGATGTTTCTCTCCCTCTCCCTTCCCCTCTCTCTAAAAACAAATAAATAAAATCTTTTGTAAAAAAATAAAGAGTATAGATGATACTGGAAGCTAGGAGACAAAGTAAGCTTCTGAAAGTACAGAAAGTACAGAAGGAGAAGAGGGAATAGGAAGCCCAGCAAAGGAGACAAGAATCAGCTTCAAGGTAGAAAGGAAGCTGAGGCCTCCCGGAGGCCAAAGAGTGATGAGCTATACCAGCTTCTGCTGAGGGGTACCTCAGGTGCTCAGCCTGGTGGTGAATGAATGAAGATTACTGTTTAACTTCTAAAGCCACACCATAGTCCATTGGTAAACTCCAGAATGGGAGAGACTATAGCAGGAGGTCTTATTCTGGAGTCCATGGGCTTCAAATTCCAAAAGAAAATGACATCTTTATTTGTACTACGCTCTAACTGAAATCCAGCATTTATTCCCATTACGAATGGAGGCAGTGACCATAGCAGTATTAGCAGTACCCAAATTTCTCACCAATAATAATTCCGAGTAGGGCCTGGCTGGTGTGGCTCAGTGGATTGAGTGCCAGCCAGCTAAACAAAAGGTTGCCGGTTCGATTCCCAGTCAGGCACATGCCTGGGTTGTGGGCCAGGGCCTCAGTTGCAGTCTTGCAAGAGGCAACTGATCGATATTACTCTGCCCCTTTTTCTTCCTCCCTTTCCCTCTTTCTAAAAATAAATAAAATAAAATACTTTAGCCCTGGCTGGTGTGGCTCAGTGGATTGTGTGCCAGCCTGCACACCAAAGGGTCACCAGTTTGATTCCCAGTCAGGGCACATGCCTGCGTTGCAGCCCAGGTCCCCAGTAGGGGGTGTGCTAGAGGCAACCACACGTTGATGTTTCTCTCCCTCTCTTTCCCCCTCCCTTCCCCTCTCTAAAGGTAAATGGATAAAATCTTTAAAAAGTTTTTAAAATAACAAAGCTCAAATATGTTCATGTTACATTGTACTTAGAGAGGCATCTCCAAGTGTTGCACAAGCTCATCACTACTTCCAAACCCAGGAGTCATGAGACCCAACGCTGAATCTTAATACTGAATGCATTCATAAAGAACGTGTGTTAGAGGCCACCAGTTTTAACTGCCTCAAGTTAAATTTAAGGAATACATTTTAAAGAGATAGAGATGGCATTTGAACAATTAGAAAAGTTATCACCAACAGGTCAATCATTATACACTAACCAATACAGACTACAAAAAGCAAAAATTTAGACACCGACAGAAAAACTGGACAGGACAACAGTTAAATTCTTTGTTATCCTTCCATGCCAGATCAAGTAATTAAAAAATGAGTAAGGACACAATGTCCCTAGAAAGATATAATGAATAGATACAGAACTAGTTTTACCCCCTTCTTACAAAGAAGACAGCAACTCATGGGCCCCAAGTTAAAGGGATCCTTTTTTTTATTGATTGAGTTTTAGGGTGGGGAGGAAGCTGAGAGAAACATTGCTTCATTGTTCCACTAATTTATGTATTCATTCGTTGATTCTTTTATGTGCCCTGCCTGGGGATTGAACCCAAAACCTTGTTTGTAATGAGACAATGCTGTAACCAATTGAGCTAACAGAACCTGACAAGATAGTTTGAGCCTTAGCCAATGTGGCTTAGTTGGTTGGAGCATCGTCCTATAACCAAAAGGTTAATGGTTTGATTCCCAGTCAGGGCACACATGTAGGCTGCATGTCTGGGGCATGTATGGAAGGCAACCAATTGATGCTTCTCTCGCTCTCTCTTTTTTAAAGATTTTATTTTTAGAGAGAGGGGAAGGGAAGGAGAAAGAGAGGGAGAGAAACATCAATGTGTGGTTACCTCTCACGTGCCCCCTACTGGGGACCTGGGCTGCAACGCAGGCATGTGCCCTGACTGGGAATCAAACCAGCAACCCTTTGGTTCTCAGGCCTGCACTCAATCCACTGAGCCACACCAGCCAGGGCTGATGCTTCTCTCTTGCATTGATGTTTCTCTCTCTCTTCCTCCATCTCTAAAAAATCAATGAAATAGGGTATTAATATTTAATAATAATTAAGATACTTTAAAAAGGTTTTATTTACTTAGTTTTAGAGAGAGGGAAAGGAGGGAGGAGAAAGAAGCATCAATGTGTGGCTGCCTCTCGTGTACTCCCACTGGGGACCCAGCCCACAACCCAGGCATGTGCCCTAACTGGGAATTGAACTAGCAACCCTTTGGTTTACAGGCTGGCACTCAATCCGCTGAGCCACACCAGCCAGGGCAGATACTTTGATAGTGGACTTCAATGTCATTGATTTCCTCTATGACCCTTCTCAGAAGGGGCTCAATTCCACTGAAGTCTCTATCCAGGAAGGAAAAAGGACTGAGGCTGGGGCTCTGAGGTCCATCCTGGGGTGTGTGAAAGGAATTGACAAGCCTCTCCGGACAGGTGGCCAATGGGATTTGAGCAGGAGAGAAAGGAGGAATGCGGAAGGGTCAACAGAGTTGCTGGGCAGAGGCAGGCTTCAGGTGGCTCTTGAGTGAGGGGGAGGTGCATTTGGGACCTGTGGTGAGCAGGAATCAGATCTCAGTGATGGACATTCACAGCGTCAGCTACTGGAAGAAAAACCTGGGTAGTAGGGAACAGGGACTCCAAGGGAGTAACTTGTTATAAAGTTACCCGACACACCAGCACTTCCATCAGAGTCCTCTTTTTTCTTTCTTTAAATCAATTGCACTGAAGTACAGGTTATAGACACTACAATGTGTCCATTTGGAGTGCCCAGTTCACTAAGACTTGGCAATGTATACATCTGTGTAATCACAAGCACAATCAAGATATATAACGTTTCTATCATCCCTAAGCAGGGTCCTTTTCCGTCCATCTTGCAGTATTTAATCTAACAGCCTGTGCTCCTTTCCCTCAGTGGGTTATCTAGCTATAGACTCTCAAACCCCTGCAGAAAAGAGAGAGGGTAAAGCCCCTCGCTTTTATCCTTGTCCGGGATGCGGTATGGTGCGTTTTAAGAGCACTGATTCTGGAGCCAGGTTACCTGGGGTCAACCTGAGCTCTGACCCGGGTCACAGTGCAGTGGGGACAGTGAGAGGCCCTTCCCTAGGCCTGTCGCAAATGGGCGGCTCCTGCAGCTGCTAGCTGTCAGTGTCTCATTGTTATTCTAGTTTCGAGATCCCGAGTACGGGGAATGGTTTGGCTACCTAAACCGAGAGGGGACGGTTGCCCTCACCATCAAGGGGGGTCCTTTCAAAGGTGAGTGAGTGACAGGGTGGGGCTCCACGGGCTACGGGAATTTGACGGACCCCGGTCTTCCCAACTCGCCATCTGTACTTTCCCCGCAGGCTGCTTCCACGTGCCGCGGTGCCTAGCCATGTGCGAGGAAATGCTGGGCGCTCTGCTGAGCCGCCTCCCCCCCGGTCCCTGACCGCGGCGCCGGGTCCCCGTCCGCCCATCCCGCCTGCTGAAGCGCTGAATAAAGCTGACGCTGCTCCACTGCCTGCGTGCGCGTGTCTGTGGGATCGCCGGGGTTGGGTGTAGCCGCTGCGCTTGCGGGAGGGCACCTGCTCGCCCAGATGATAGCCCGCCCGCCGACAGTCGTGACTGCTCAGAGCTATTGCCCGCCCCGTCCACCGCCCCGCCCGCCGACGGTACCGCCCCGGCCCTCGCCGGTCTGGCTCATTGGCCGTGCGGCCGCGGGGGCGGAGGCGGCGGCGAGCACTTCCGGCCGGTGGCCAGTCTCGGAGCGCACCTCCCCTTCCGCCCCCGCCCCCGCAAGCCCGAGCCGGCCCCAGCCCCGGCCCCGGCCCCGGCGTCACTTTGGATCGCGGCGGCAGCTGACTGCGCGTTCACGACCCACTGGGAGCCGCGATCCCCGCCGCCGTTATGAACATCCGCAATGCGAGGGTGAGGGGCCAGGGCGGAAGGCTGTCCGCGCCGCGTGGGTGCGGGTCCGGTGGCCGCGTGCGCATGCTCCCGAGGGGCCTGCCGCGTCCCGGGCCAGCCGTCCTGCGCGGGGAGGTGAAGGCCAACGTGTCCGTGGGGTGGACCTACCCGAAGAGGGGGCCGGACCTACCCGAAGAGGGGGCCGGGGCTGCGAACCCCGTCTTTGCGGGATGTCGGGGTTCAGTTGTGCGGTGTCCGGGAGCCCCCTGTGGCACCCACGTTCATACCAAGGACAGACGATTTTTGCACAGCGCCTGTGGGCCAGGCCTGTGTAAAGACAGTCACTGGCCGGCCGAGCCCTGCGGGGGGTGGGGGTGGTCGGTGGCTAGACAGACAGCAAGAAGGCTTCTGACAGGACCGAGGCCTGCTTAGTCACCGCAGTTCCAGGCCTGACTGCATTCCACTGCCCTCCTCCCCGCAGCCAGAGGACCTGATGAACATGCAGCACTGCAACCTCCTGTGCCTGCCAGAGAACTACCAGATGAAATACTATTTTTACCATGGCCTTTCCTGGCCCCAGGTGGGCAGCTGGGGGATTTGGGGACTGCAGACGTCAGGCATCAGTTTGGGAGGAGTGGGTGTTTTCACCTAGGTTGGGTAGCTTAGAACTGGACCAAGGGAGGGACAGGATTCACACCTCTGTCTGTCCTCTGCCTGGGAAAGAAAGGGGCGCAGTGTGCTGTGGGGAAACCAAGCCACTGGGCCTGGAGGTCAGGAACTGTCACTGAACTCACCACTTGATGGACTTCTGTCATGTGCACGGCGGGCTGCTCACCTGGGACAGGAAGTTGTTTTCTGACTTCTTTTTCCTCTCTGTCACCCAGCTCTCTTACATCGCTGAGGATGAGAATGGGAAGATTGTGGGGTATGTCCTGGCCAAAATGTGAGTCACCAAGAAGGGAGAGAGGCCGGGTGTGGGAGCTGGGTGGGGAGTTGGGGGGCACACGAAAACACTGCACATGTCTAGTGGATGCTGCCTGGGTTGGTTTTTTAAAAAAATTAGTTTACAGACTGTTTTTTAGTTCAGTTTTAAGTTCACTGCAAAGTGGAGTGGAAAGTACAGAGTTCTTATCTACCCCCTCCCCCCTAGTTTCCTTTATTATTAAGGCCTTGTGGTATATTTGTTACAATGGATGCATCTATATTGCTGCATCGTTAAAGTCTTTAGTCCCCATTAAGTTTCACTCTTGGTATTGTACTTGCTGTGGTTTTACACAAATACCTAATGACATGTATCCACTATTAGAATGCCATGCAGAGTACTTTCACTGTCCTAAAATAAAAATCCTCTGCATGTGCTTACCTGTTCATCCCATCCTCCTCCTCCTGGCAACCACTGATCTTCTTACCGTCTCATAGTTTTACCTTTTCCAGAATGTCATTTACTTGCAACCAGAAACTATACAGCCTTTTCAGATTGGCTTCTTTCACTTAGTAATGGGAATTTGTTACTCCATGTCTATTCATGGCTTGCTGGCTCATTTCTTTTTATCACTGGGCAATATTCCATTGTACTCCGTTGACACTACATGTCTTTTGGCTGCTGTGAGAGGTTTGGGGCATCCCAGCTCTCCCCCATCCCAGGTCTGGGGGAACTTTGGGGCCAGCCAGAGGAGTTTGTGCTCTGCCGTGTACATATGCAGGGTAGGGGTGCGGGGTAGTAGCTGCATCCACACAGGCTCCTTGCTAGACTCTTTTCTTTCTTCTTGCTCTAGGGAAGAGGACCCAGATGATGTGCCCCATGGACATATCACCTCACTGGTGCGTAGGGCCCACGCAGGCTCTGATGGGGGTGGAAGTAGGGGTTAGTTGGGGCAGCCCTCGAGGACCCGCCCTTCTTTCACCAGGCTGTGAAGCGTTCCCACCGACGCCTTGGCCTGGCTCAGAAGCTGATGGACCAGGCCTCCCGAGCCATGATCGAGAACTTCAATGCCAAATACGTTTCCCTGCATGTCAGGAAGAGGTGGAAGCCAGGGCCTAGGGAAGGGAGGAGTAGGGAGGAGATACCATCTTGATGTGGGTCCTGGGGTGCCCTGGCTTTTGGAGAAGATCTGGAAGTGGGATTAGTGGGGAGGGGGCGCTAGGAAGAGGGATAGGACCTGGACGTGCTATCCCTGCCTGACCAAGCCTGTGCAGCTCAGTAGTGCCTTGTTCCCCTGCAGTAACCGGGCCGCCCTGCACCTCTATTCCAACACCCTCAACTTTCAGTAAGTAGATCTAGATTTTTCTAATATAGTGGGGGTGGTCCCAGGTCTGGCTCATCCACGTGGCTGGGATGGGCCGAGCTGATGTCAGGCAGTGGGCTGGGGGAGGCTGACACAGGGAGCAGGTCCTGGACTCCACACATGTCAGGTTGCCTCCTCCACTCTCAGTGGTGACGGCACTTAACTGCTGCCATCTGCTCAAGGCATGCGATGCAGAAGGATGTGTGATGTGTCTTGCTGGGTGGAGGAGTGATTGCTTGATGCCGGCCGAGCGCAGGGGAAGGGCAGCATGGTGAAGAGCACACAGGCTTTCCAGTAAAGGTTCAGGAGGAGAGATGAGGGCTCAGGACATGAGCAGAGGCCTAGGAACAGGACTCAGAGTGGCCAGGCACCTGGAAGCACCTAAGTGGGGCCAGAAGAAAGGAGAACATGGTGCTACAGAAGCCTCTGCATGAGGAGTGGAGGGAGCTAGAGCCCTGGGCATCCTGGTGGATGAGGGTGGGTCCACTCAGGGACACGGGAGTCTCCGTGCGCCTGGTACAGGGCAGAAAGAGCCTGGCAGGGAACTGATGCACCCAATACCTGATGACAAAAGCTACTCGAGTAGGAGGCCAGGATGGGCTGTCCCTGGAGGGCCCACTGAGACAGCAGTCAGTCTGCATTTAGTGGGGGATGAGAAGGGACTGTTGTGAAGGGTATTTGAGGAGGGATCTTTGACCCAGGTGCTGATACCTTCAGTGGTCAGCAATTCCAGGGGCTTAGGTACGGCACAGCCCTTCTAGGCCATCAAGTCCAGCTCCTATTCCAGTGGCAGGTGCCCAAGTCTGCACACATACCTCCTGAGCTGCTAGGGCTGGGGGCCGCACTGCCTGGCAATGCCTGTCAGGAACAGAGGGTGCAGTACCCCTCCTCCCTGGTCCCAGTTGCTAGGCATAGGAACTGACCATGCAGTTTCAGTAAGTGACAGGGAGCAGGTCAGGGAGGGAAGAGGATGGCTAAACACCAGGCCTCAACTCACAAGAAATCACAGAACGATCTTGGTAGCCAGATTAGGGATGCTGGACCATGGTAGGACCCAGCGGAGGGGAGAGAGGGATAAAGGCACTGCGTATTACTCATTGCTGGAGAGAGCAGAGGGAAGGCTATGTTGGAAATGGGGCTTGTCCACAAAAGGGTCCTTCGGGGGGGAATCACATCCTGCCCCATTACATGATGCCAGAAGGCTGAGGAGAATTTGACCACTGATTTGGGTCATCCTTTTATCCACCCCCTGCCCACAGGATCAGTGAAGTGGAGCCCAAATATTATGCAGATGGGGAAGATGCATATGCAATGAAGCGGGATCTCACCCAGATGGCTGATGAGGTAAGAGTGGGGCCAGGGCCACAGTCCGCACAGATAAAGAAAAGCAAGACAAGTAGGGGAGGCCCTGCTGGAGGGAAGGTGAAGCTCCCAGGGGCCCTGAGACAGTAGGAGGGCTGCGATGGCTGGAGGTGAGATGGACCAGGTGCCAGCTGTTGTGGCCACATTGCTGGGAGTCCTGACCCTTGTCACCTCGGTTTCCTCAGCTGTCAGGGAGGAAGCTGGGCCTTGTCAGGGCTTTGAAGGAGGCTACATTGGCCCAAGATTCCATTTTCAGGAAGAAGCTTGTGCCACCCTGAGGCATGATCTGAGAAGCAAGAGAGGAGGCCCCTGGATGGGCTGAGAGTGAGGGCTCCAGGAGAGCAGTGGGGGCCTGGGGACAACCATGGCCTGCCTCAAGGCTCAGGGATAAGACAAAACAGGGCTGAGGAGAAAGGCAGGGTCCTACAGCAGACTGTGTGAGGGAGGCATGAGCAAACTCCCTTTACAGGAGAGAAAATGGGCCCAGAGAGGGCAGAGCCAGGACTCAACCCAATGCAGTCCTGTGTTTCCTGCCCTGGCCTTGCTGCCTCTCACTGTGCCCCCTGCCCCCAGCAAGTGACAGGCACAGAGTCCCCTGGGCTGCTTGAGAGGGCCTACATGGTCTGGAGACTTAGGCCCTATCTCCTTTCTCCTGCTTCTCCCTGGACTCCTGATGGCAGCTGAGGCGGCACTTGGAGTTGAAGGAGAAGAGCAGGCACACAGTGCTGGGCGCCATCGAGAACAAGGTGGAGAGCAAGGGCAACTCGCTTCCAAGCTCAGGAGAGCCCTGTCGTGAGGAGAAGGGCCTGGCTGCAGAGGACAGCGGTGGTGACAGCAAGGACCTCAGCGAGGTCAGTGAGACCACAGAGAGCACCGACGTCAAGGACAGCTCAGAGGCCTCCGACTCGGCCTCCTAGAGCCTGCAAGCACTCACCTCCCTACTCTGGCCTGCCCATCCCATCCTCACCCGAGGTTTCACAATAAACTTCACCCAGTGGCCTTGGGGGGTTTGTGTGTGCGAGTGTGCACATTTGGGGGGGGTGCCTCAGGCCCCTCTGTGTCCCTGTGGAGGTGGACCTCACAGCCTTTTGGCACAGCGCATCCTGGAAAGCCCAAGTAGAAGGGAAGAGCTTTGTCAGGCCTTTGGAGGTGGAGCTCCCAAGTCTGTTGGCTTTCAGCATCTTTGGGCCCTAGGGAGGGAGACCCTGGAGTTCTGGATGCCACACCCACCTAGGGGGCAGATGCTCTGCCTTCTGAGCCCTGCTCTGTCACTGCCTTGCTGTCTGAGACGCCTAAGTCCAGCTGCTCACTGGGCTTATCTACTGATGTCCTATCTGGGTTATGGCCCAACCTGCTACCCAGTTGCGGAAGTCCTGGCAACTGCCCTTGATTCATCCCTCCCCTGCCATCCAAAAGGTCTGTGAGTCCTGTGTGTTTGACCACCATAGTACTCCTTGAATCTACTCCCTAACCTAAGCCTTAATTTGAAAATAATTAATAGACTTTTAGTAGTTTTAGGTTTACAGAATGGACTGATAGTACAGAGTTCCCATGTACCCCCTCTACCCCTTCAGTTTTCCCTATTAACATTTAGCATTGTGTTGCATTTGTTACAATTCAGCTAATATTGATATATTATTAACTACAGTCCAAAGGTTTGCATTTCCCTCTTTGTGTTGGTACATTCTGTGGATTTTTAAAAAGATTTCATTTATTTATTTATTTTTAGAGAGAGGTAAGGGAGGGAGAAAGAGGGAGAGAAACATCAATTGGTTGCCTCTTGCACACCCCCAACTCAGGACCCCACCCGTAGCGCAGACATGTGCCCTGACTGGGAATCAAACCAGCGGCTATTCACTTCACAGGCCGGCACTCAATCCACTGAGCCACACCAGCCAGGGCTGTACATTCTATGGATTTTGACAAATGGATAATGGCATTTCATGCAGAATATAAACCCTCTGTTTTTCATAGCTTCGCTATAACCCCCAAATTTGTTCCTGTGCCCCTTCCTCTGGGTGCAGCACCATCACTTGCTCCTAGACCCTCAGCAGGCTGTCTGGGCTGCCCACCTCCCAGTGAAGCTCAGCACTCGCGAGCTGTCACTATCCCCTAAGTCCCTGCTACTGCAGATGGCACACTACTTCCCCCGCCAGGCTGAATATTTCGCCACCAGGCTTGCAGCTCAATTCTCTTTGGCTGGCGCTTGGCACGTGACCAAGAGGCAGCTGGGGAAGCTGAAACTAGGGGGTGAGGATGGTGGGGATTGAAAGTTGAGTCTGCGCATGCCTGCCTGCTCCCTGGCTCCGGCGATGACTGTATTCTGATTGGTTCAAGTCTCGGTCTCCCTGCAAGGGTGGCAGATGGGTACTTGCCCCGCCCTCCGCTCATGGCGTCAGTGCCTTCCCCTTCATAAGCCGCAGCGGGTTCGTTCCCAGGCTCTGATTGGCCCAGCGGTCTGATTGGCCTAGCGGTGGTGGCCAGCTACGGGGGCTGCGCCCCAGGGCTGGAGGGAGGGAGCTGGTGGCGGCTTGCGCGGTTCCTTTACGAATCCCGCCTTCCTCTCTCTGCCCAGCCCACAAGATCCCGGCCCGCCCTTTGCCCTTAGTGCCCTGCGTCCTTGGCGGGCCCTGGAGCTTAGGCGCCCCCAGGCGGTTGGGTTTCCTGGGCGGAGGTGGGAACTGCTGGGGGAAGGAGGGGAAGCCGCAGGCCCGACTGGCCCTTGGGGCCCAGCACTTCCCTCGCCTCTGGGAGGGGCCGCTTTCCTTCCAAAGAACGAAGCTGTGGCTGGAAGGCTGATGGAAGGAAAGCAGGCTCCCCTACCCCTTCGCCCTACTGGGGTAGGCTTCGGGGACCTTCTCCCCCTTGCCCCATGAACCTATATATTGAGGTGCATAACATTATACCTCATTGTTAAACTTCTGGAAAGCCGATTTGTAGGAAAATAGGAGGGGCCTCGCTGCCCAATTCTTGCTTTCATTTATTGTTGCTGTAATGTGGGCTGCTTGTAACGTACTTCCTCTTCATTGATCTCCTCTCCCCTCTCGTCTGTCATCCACGCAGCAGACCTGACCCCGTCAGCACTGTGCTCACCCCTGAGGACCATTGTACACTCCACTCTCCACTCATCAACAGGTTTAGCAAAGTCCCTTGGATCTGGTCCTTGCCTAATGCATGATAATGGGATTTTGGATTCTTTGGGAACAATGGAGCCAAGGATAGAGCAAGCCTTAAGTGCCAAACAAGTGCCCTAAAAGCCAGGCTAATTACTTGAGGTTTTAAAGCAGTGGCTGAATGGGGCATCACGTCTGCAGTTCTGGAGTCAGAAAAGCACTGAGGAGAGCATTTGAAAGTAGGGGCTGAGATGAGTTCATCAGCAGTTTCCAGTGGTCTTGAGCCCTGTGCCAAGCTCTGTTGAATGGGTGAGGGACTTTTGGGGACCATTCAGAGCTTGGATGGAAAAAAGGGGCCAAGCTGTGTTGGGGTTGGCTGATAAGGGGTGTGGATTCCTGACCAGGAGCAGTTTCCAGGGCGAGTGTGTCTTTTCATGCTTTGGGAAGAGGGGAGAGGCTCACTTGCCTACCTTGCTGAAGGATTTGAACAGTTGGTACAGCTCAAACCAGCTACTGGCCGTCTAGGTCCTGGGCCTCCTGGGGACTGGCCAGCTCCCAGGTCTTCCACCCTCAGACCCTGTGGACACATAGCATCTTAGAGAAGGCCCTTGGTTCTGGGGGGTGGGGAGGGCTGCAGCAAGCTTAGGAGTTATGTTTTCACCTTCTGGGTAAGAGAATTGCTTGTAGTTGAAAGGCAGGAAGTACCTGCATAGCCTGCCCCCCCTCCCAAAGAGCTGCGGGTCTAGGTCACATGTGCTCACATGTACGCAGAGCCTGACTTTGACATCCATGCACACAAAGGCTCGGACCCTTTGCACTAGTACATACAGGCTTGCATCCGCAAGCACAAGCCTAAGTGTGTCGTCACTCCTCCCAAGATCTAGACCCCAGGGATTTTCCTCCCAGCCAACGGAAGACAGTTGAATAGTTTGGCTTGTCACCTACGACCTGCATCCTGACTTCCCAATTTGCTAGAGAAAAGCTGTTGCCCTGAGGCTGTGAATTGGTAGAGAGGGAAACTACAGTACCCCTGGCTAAGGGAGGCCCCGGAATTCCTCCAGGCTTGCTAAAACCTTAGTCTGAGCCGGTAGTTGGAAAGCTGTGTCCCCACCCCCAGGCCTAGGACAAGACAGGTGCAAGCTGCAGGGGAAAGGAGACAGAAGAGTCTCTTCCGGCAGCAGGAAGTGGTAACCACCTATGGGGAAACGAGCCTTGTTCCTCCCTATGGGGTAGAGAAAGGGAACCTTAGCCGAACACTGATCTCCCTCTCACGTTGGGGTCTGAAGGGAACAGCTGCTGAGGTTATGTTCTCTGGTGCTGACCTTTCTCACCCCACACTGGGAATCTCTCAGGGCTGTGACTTGAGAAGGGTGGGCTCCATTCGATATCCTGGGGATCTGGGGGAAGCTGGTGACTAAGGGCCAGGGCCTGGAGCAGCTATGATGGCCCCACCCACTGGCATTGAAGGCCAATGACCATGCTGTGAAGGGTGCTGTCTGGCAGTGGTGGCCAGACAGCCTTCGGGAGGTGGGGGGACAGCAGCCAGAGGGTGCCAGCTTGCTGGACACCTTGGGGTTCTCACACTGGCCCAGGCTGCTTAGCAGGAGAGCTTCGGGCACATGGCAGTTCAGGCATGGCTCAGTGCCCAGTGGGAGGGAAGGTAAGGACCCAGCTTGATGGGACTCCCACAGAACCACAGAAGGCCCTAGAGAGCAGTACAAAGCCTTGCTGCCCCGCCCCTGGGTCTCTCTAGGGGCGGAGAGGGGCGGGGCCGGTGCAGGGTGCTGGCTTCAGAACCCCAGGTCCCAGTGCCCGGCCCACTAACGGCTGCTGCGTGGGAGCAGCGGGGCTCCACGGCGCCGCTGCCTGGCTTCCATGGCCACGCACGGGAAGCTGCGCCGGGAGCGGGGGCCACAGGCCGAGTATGAGACGCAAGTAAAAGGTGAGAGGGCACTGGGCTCTTCTGCTCTGGTTCCCTGCTGAGGCCCCAAGGCTATGGGGGAGCCCCCAAAATGCTGCTGCTGCAGTCTCAGGTCCCCCTATCCTCCCCTAGGGACGGGAATTGGGTGATGGAGGAGGAGGGAGCCGGAGCCCCCTGCCTGCTTCTCTGCACCCCTTTGGCCTCAACTGCCCTGCTGTTCTCCCTTGCTTTCCTCCTTCCTTCCTTCCTTCCTTCCTTCCTTCCTTCCTTCCTTCCTTCCTTCCTTCCTTCCCTCCCTCCCTCCCTCCCTCCCTCCCTCCCTCCCTCCCTCCTTTATCCCTCCATTACTCCCTTCCTTTGATCTCACTGCCCTAATTGGTTCTCTTTGCACCTCACCCAAGGAGCCCGAGGAGAGAAGGGGGCCTTTGGGTATACCAAGGTGACCCCCCTCCCCCTAGAAAGTGGCATTCTATCCAAAATGAAATCAAATACCTTGACTGTGCTGAGGGGGGCCAGCTAAGGGAATCTGGGTACCTAGGTGGATGGCTTTGTCCTTAAACCACTTCAGTGCCTGTAGCCCAGTCCCTTTGCCCTCCCTTGGGCACTGAAGGGGCTCAGAGCTGAGGGCGGCGATCTCTGGGTCAATCTGGCACAGCGAGTCTTGGCCTGAGAGATTCAACGAGGCAGCCTTCTGAAGAGTAGACCACTTTGGGTGCTGATAAACACCCTGTACAAATCACATGCAAATCAGCTTTGCAAATTCTTTGTCGGCAACTTCTGTGGTTTTATTTGGGGGTTTTACTTAGGGCGTGGTAACTCTTACAAAGGGAAGGAGGTAGCATCCAAGTACTAGCAGTTGGGGCCCAGAAAGTTTCCCAGTATCTTTGGAGTCATTCTCAAGTGGCTCTGTCTACCGATGGAAGACACTGAGCAAGTGTTGACTTGCTCATGGTCATAGAGTGCCACTGCTCCTGGGAGGCAGAATGAAATGACCCTTGAAGTTCCTTCCAACCCAGAGATGCCGGTTCTAATGTAATTACCAGTGCAAGCCATTTACACCAAAGTGTGCCTGAGTCCTCCCCGTGTGAGAGAAGCAGCCTGCCAGCCCGGAGCCAACTCGAGGCGATGGTGCGGGGTGAGTCAGCTCTCCAAGCCTCACCTTCATTGTTTCTCAGAGGGAGACAATGACTCCCATCCTGCTGCCCCAAAATGTCATGAGGCTGAAGGACTTTGGAAACTCTTCAGCCAGCAAGTATGGTTCAGTTAATTCACACTGAAAAATTGAGAATTTGAGGAAGGCTGTCTTTAAGATGTTGCTTGCCTGCCGTGGCCCTCCAAAGATTTCAGCTTCTGTTCCCTGCCCCTCACCCCCACCAGCTCCAAAAGAAACTTCCTACCAAGCTAGAAAACAGGATCATTGTCTTGACACCCTGAATTATGAAAGGTCAGCATAGTCGTGGTTGGGAGGCCATCTTCTCTTCTGCTTTGCTTGTCAGCAGAAGTGAGACCTGGGCCTTGCTCACAGGAAGTGCTGGTGGGGCCCAAGCATAGCATAGCACACTCCATCGTTCCCTGTGACAGATGTTTTGTATGCCTCTCCTTTGCTCCAGGCCCTGGTAATACAGTGCTGAGCGAAAGAGAACCAATCCTGTCTCTCTTAGAGCTCAGACACATCTGGTAAATAAGGAATCACAGTTTCCATTACCATGCTAACCACTACAAAGGGAAAGCCGGTGGTCAAGAAAGGGGGTGGGAAGAGGGCCTTCCTAGTTTGGGGAGAGGTCTGGGAATGGTTGTCTGATGAGTGCATCTGAACTGAGATCTGGGAGGTGGGCAGAGACACAACCTGAAGCACTAACTCCCAAATCTCCTACTTGACGCCAGCCAGTGCATATGTCTGGATCCTGACTAAGGCGTGGCTGCCCTGAAGAATAAGTGAAACAATTTAGTGGGCTGGTCCATTCAGCACTGTTCAGTTGTCCCCAAGGAGCTGTTGCTACTCTGGGAAGGTGGGACAGGTGCCAGAGGAAGGTGTGGTGAGCTGGGAGGTCTCAGGCATTTCTTGGAATGAAATGAAATGTGCTTTTATTCACAAAATGTAACCGCGATTCAATGAGGACTCTCCTGATTGCGAGTGGCATAGGACCCGCTCCACCTGGCCCGCGGAACTGAGAGTCAGCCACTGGAGCCTGGCCTCAGATAATAGAGGGACACTGCTTGGCTCTGCTCTGGTCTCCATTAGTTTCACTGTCAGGAAGCCCCCTACCCCCCCCCCGCCCCGCCTTCCTGTTCCCCAGGCTTCCACTTATGTAGCTTGACCCCTCAGTGGAGAAAGAACACAGTAGTTCTAATGAAAGTGTGGGGGCTATGGCCCCGGCCCCATCACTGAGCCAATGGTGGATAGGGATGGAGTTGCCGAGGGACTGGTTATGCATGCAGCATCATCTGGAGCAGCTGGAGTCAGGGAGAAGGACCCAGGGGCTGAGAATAGGAAGGGGGTGTTCTCCAAAGGGAGATCAGAGTCAGAGATGGGGATGCCCAGTGGGCTGAACCCACTGAGGCTACTCCACACTCCACAACCCCTGGGAAGTCACTGGCAGCCCAGAAATCCAAACGGTACTGGTACTGAGCTGTTCACAATGGAGTCCTCTCAAACAGCCACCCAGGTCCTGCCACTTCATGCATCCTCCTGGGCTGGCTCCCTGGTCTGAGCCCTTACTGTCTTTTGCCTGGACTGGTGCAGTAGCTGCCAACACGGCTGGGTGCTTCCCTCTATCACTTGGCCTCCTCTTGGGCTCTCCCCATGGGAGCCCCGGAGAGCTGTGGCTGCCCCCTCCCTTGGCTTCAGCCAGGCATCCCCTGGACCCGGGTCCCTGTGCATTTTGCCCCCACTGGCCTCTCACACTCTGCACTCCCTCACTTCCCCTGGCACAGCTGACCCCAGCCACACTGGCTTCAACTGCCTTCACTGTTCCCTTGTCCTGAACGCTCTTTCCCCAGGTGTCCCCACATCACCCCCCATCACTTTCTTCAGTTCTTCTCCAGTGTTACTTGTTCCTGACCACCCTCCTCTAAAATAAGCCTTCCCCATCCCCCTGCTCTGATCTGTTCACTGGCTGTCTGTGCCCCCAGTCCCATCTCAGCTGCATGAGGGCAAGCACTCGGTCAACCCTCTTTGCCACTGTATCTGTGTCTAGCATGGAATCAGCATTCTGCTGGATAAAGAAATCAATTAATGCCCCTCCCTAGACACGTGACAGAGTCATAAGTGGGTGACCTGCTTGTCAGAGCTAAGATGATGACTTATTTTATTTATTTACTTAATTATTTTTTAGAGGGAGAGAGAAAACCATCGATTTGTTGTTCCATTTATTTACGCATTCACTGGTTGATTCCTGTACGTGCCCCAACTACTGGGGATCAAACCCACAGCCCTGGTGTATTGGGGTCAATGCTCTAACAACTGAGCTACCTGGCTGGGGCCCAACAGTGACTTATTTACCCAGGAGCCCCAGTGCCCACCTGGCCATGCAGCAGCTGGTAAAAGTGTTTGCAGCGGTTGCTTAAGCTGGTCATTCAGGCAGTTCTTTGTTTTAGGCCTATGTGCGGAAAGCAGTGTTGCCCAATCAAGCCAGTGATAAAGTGTGAAAAGCCAGCAGTGTAGGGGCCCTGGGTGTGGCTCTGTCTGCTGGGAGGTGGGGCTCAGGGTGCCCCTGGGGGTTTGTGATCAGGAGTAGGAGCTGGGGACCAAAAACAGGCCTGTTTCCTCACTCCCTTCACTTATCAGACCTGATCAGCACTCCCCGGCCACCGGCCTTCAGTATGGGGCCACCCTTTGTCACGAGTCCACTGCAGGTTTGGCAGAGCACAGCAGCTGCCTTGCTGCTCGTGCAGCCCTGTGGTGTCTGTGTTTGCAGGGAGGCTGCTCTGCCCGGGGTCCTGGACACCTGAGGGGCAGGAAGTGGCAGGGGAAGCAGTTCAGGGGCTTTCCTGGAACCAGAGAGTTATGGGCAGCCTAAGCGAATGGCGCCTGGCTAGGGCAGCTGCATGTTCTCACCATCACAATGGTTCCACCCCTCCTGGATCTGCCATACTCCTTCTCACCTGTAGGCCTCTGCGCAGCTCTCCTCTTGCCCTGAAACAGCCTTCCCATTCCTCTTCAACCACTTGGGCCTGGCTGATTCCCTTTAGCCTCAGCCCAGCGGTCCCTTTCCTCAGAGCTGTTCTGAGCTCAGCTGGTCAGTTGAACCTATAACTTCTCCCTGGGAGCCAGTCTCCTCCTTCCTCCTCAGCCCCAGCCCTCACCCTCAGGGTGGACAGGATGGCCTCCTGCCCAGGCTTGAGCCATGATTCCCCACAGAAATGCGCTGGCAGCTGAGTGAGCAATTGCGCTGCCTGGAGCTGCAGGGTGAGCTGCGGCGGGAGCTGCTGCAGGAGCTGGCTGAGTTCATGCGGCGCCGTGCCGAGGTGGAGCTGGAGTACTCCCGAGGCCTGGAAAAGCTGGCCGAGCGCTTCTCCAGCAGAGGAGGACGCCTGGGGGGCAGCCGGGAGCACCAAAGCTTCCGGTAGGTTCTTTGTTGGCAGGATGGTTGCAGCAGGGCCCAAGTCCTGCTCCCAGTCTGAGTGCCCCTCTGCCCCCAGAAAGGAGCCGTCCCTCCTGTCGTCCTTGCACTGCTGGGCTGTGTTGCTGCAGCAGACGCGGCAGCAGAGCCGGGACAGCGCAGCCCTCAGCGAGGTGCTGGCCGGGCCCCTGGCCCAGCGCCTGAGTCACATTGCAGAGGATGTGGGGCGCATAGTCAGGAAGGTAAGGCCCTCACCCTGGGTATAGGAGGTGTGGATGGCCTCAGGATCTATCGAGGGCAGTCTGTGGGTACTCAGTCCAGAGGCATCAGGGCTGGGAGGGCAGAGGAAGCCAGATGGGTATCAGGCGGCAGGGAGGTGGGTATAGCCTTGAGTGCCAAGCTGAGGTGACCACCCCAGTGTGTGCTGCACTGAAATAGTGATTTGGTCACATCCTCTCTTCTCCAGAGTAAGGATCTGGAGCAGCAGCTGCAGGAGGAGCTCCTGGAGGTGGTGTCAGAGCTTCAGACGGTGAGGATGGGGCAGGGTCCACTCGCTCCAGTCAGAGCGAGGCTATCACATTGCATGTCACCAAGCCAGGCTCAAGGAGGATTGGGTGTCCAGGACAGACCTGCCTTTCTCCCCGCCCTGGGCACAGGGTTGCAGGGCTAGGTGCTCGCATGGGATCACCTCACTCTCAGGTCTGAGTACCAGGAGGAGGGGAAGGGCTGGCTGTGGCCTTGGCCTACAGCAGGGCTGCCTGGTCTTGGGCCTCCCTGCAGGCCAAGAAGACGTACCAGGTGTACCACACAGAGAGTGTGAATGCCGAGGCCAAGCTCCGGGAAGCTGAGCGGCAGGAGGAGAAGAGGGCTGGCCGGAGTGCTGCTGCTGCTGCTGCCACAGCCACTGCCAGCACGGAGGCGGGGCCCCTCCGCAAGACCTCCCTCAAGAAGGGCTCACGGCTGGTGGAGAAGGTGGGCTGGGAGGACATTGGTCTGTGTGTGAAGGCTATAGCTCCTGGCCTTTGTCCCTGTGAGTCCCTGGTCTGCACTGGGGCCTATGGGAAAGCGGTGCATGGAGGGGCAAGTCGGGGCTGCAGGGGACCTGGGCCTATGGCAAAGCTGTGAGGGGAGAACCTGGGCCTGGGCCTGCTTAGCCCTGCTGGCTCTGGAAGGCTCCCCATGATAGAGTGGTACACAGATAGGTCAGGAGGACAGTGACTGTGTCCCCTGTGCTCCTGGCTGCTCCCCCCAGCAGAGCTTGGGTGAAGAGAGCTCTGGTGCTTCCAAGCATGGGGGCCTTTCTACCCACCCTCCATGCCTCATACAGTGCTATGAGGTTTCATATCCAAGAAGAAACGTGGAATGGGTGATTGGGTGCTATACAGGGATAAAGAGCATTTGAAGTGGGTCCTGAAGAGAGGATGAAGAGGTTGAGGGCAGCAGAAATACCAGGATGTGGAGGTGCCGAGCTGGGAGGAGCTGAGGCAGAACCAGGGCTGCCAGCCCGAGACAGGAGGTTTTGTGCGCAGCAGGGCGGGCTGGGTGAGCGCATTGGGACTTCTGGCCACACTGTTCGAGGGGCCTGTGGGACTTCAGGTGTAGCTGTCCACGTGGAGAGGACAGGGGAGAAAGACTGTGAGGTCCAACAAAGTAGATGACCCTGATGTACTTGTGTGGTCTTGAGCAGCGTCAGGCCAAGTTCTTGGAGCACAAACTCAAGTGCACGAAGGCGCGCAATGAGTATCTGCTCAGCCTGGCCAGTGTCAACGCCGCCGTCAGCAACTACTACTTGCATGATGTCTTGGACCTCATAGACGTGAGTGCTGGGTAGACAGGCGGGGCGCGAGCAGTGCCCAGTGCACCGGGGCCTATCCAAGCTGTGTCCTTGCTTTCTCCCCAGTGCTGTGACACCGGGTTCCACTTGGCCCTGGGGCAGGTGCTCCGGAGTTACACAGCTGCTGAGAGCCGCACCCAGGCCTCCCAAATGCAGGGCCTGGGCAGCCTGGAAGAGGCGGTGGAGGCCCTAGATCCTCCAGGGGACAAGGCCAAGGTGCTGGAAGTGCATGCAGTTGCCTTCTGTCCCCCACTGCGTTTTGACTACCAGCCCCACGAAGGCGATGAGGTGAGGGTCGCTGCCCCTGCCCCTTAATGTCCCCAGAATTGATGCCAAGGGCTTTGTGTTGTCTGCCCATTAGGTAAGTCAATGAATTTCACTTTGCTAAGGAGTCGAAACTCCTGAGTGCAGCTTATTTCTCAGACCCTCGGTCAACGGCTTTGAAGCAAATGAGGTCTCCCACTTACAGACTTCTGTAGGTCATCGCAGTTCATCCAGGGCATGCACACCCCCCCCCCACAAGGCAAACACAGCAAAAATGTCAGTGTTGACACCAGGTGGCAGGTGGGCGTACAGCTGTCCACATACCCTTCTTCTAACTGTTCTGTATGCTTCAGACATTTCATAGCACAAACTTAGAGGCAAAGAAACCACACAAGAAGTAAAATGTAACTAGGCATCTTTTTACTTGGCTCTGAGCTTTTTTCCCCCTTTACACGTTTATCCTAATGGGCACCGCGTATGGCCTGGGATTACGTAGAGCTTTTAGTTATTTTATCTGTATTTTGACCAAAGTAATAGTTTAAAAACTCAAAGGTTACTGAAGGCTTATAATGGCACACAGTTATTCTCCGACTTGCCCTTTCTGTTCCCATTCCCACTCCCCAGAAACACCCACTTCCCAGTCTTCTAGCTGCTGCCTCTGGAGCTTCCCTCTGTGTGTTCAAATCATGCAGCAGGCTGCTAGCTGCTTTTCAAGTTGCCATAGGCTCTACCAGCTTCCTTCTGTGGAGGATCCAGGCTCAGGAACCCCCCCCCCCACCCCCCGGCCCCACGTAGTAGTGCTTATGGCCCTGCCTCCACACCAGGCAATCAGCGCACTCCCTCTTTTTTTCAGAGCCCTGCTCTGGAGCAGATCTGAAAATGTCTGTATTCTTTCCTTGAAATTGATTGGTAGTTTAGCTGGATATAGAGTTCAAGGTAGAAAATCAGTTTCCTTTCAGTATTATAGGTGAGAAGTCCAATGCCATTTCATTTCTGAGTCTTTGTACATGATCCGTAATTGTTCTCCATGAAGCTTTCAGGGTAGTCTCTTTTCTTTTGTTGTAAAATTTTAGGATGCTATGCTTTGGGGACTCTCTTTCCTTCATGATGCTGGGCAAACAGTGGGTCCTGTCAGTCTGGAAAGTTGTGTCCTTAGGTTTTGCTTGTATTATTTCTTTGATAATTTTCTCCCCTTAAATGTCTTTTCTTTTAAGAATTCTTATAATTATGGATGGAACTAGAGGGTATTATGCCAAGTGAAATAAGTCAGACCAAGAAAGACAAATACGGCCCTGGCTGGTGTAGCTCAGGGGACTGAGCGTGGGCTGACAATAGAAGGGTTGCCGGTTTGATTCCCAGTCAGGGCACATGCCTGGGTTGTGGGCTGGGTCCCCAGTGGGGGCCACATGAGAGGCAACCACACATTGATGTTTCTCTCCCTCTCTTCCTCCCTTCCCCCCTCTCTAAAAATAAATAAATAAAATTTAAAGAAGAAAAATAAATATGATTTCACTTATATATGGAATCTAAAGAACAAAGTAAATGAACAAAACAGAAACAAACTCATAGACACAGCAAACAGACTAATGACTGCCTGATGGGAGGGGTTTGGGGGCTGGGTGAGAAAGGTGAAGGGATTAACAGGTACAAGTTGGTAGTTACAGAATAGTCATGGGGATGAAAGTACAGCACAGGGAATATAGTCAATGAATATTATAATAACTATGCATGGTGCCAGATGGGTACCTGAATTGTCAGGGGGATCCCTTCATGAGTTATATAATTGTCTGACTACTATGCTGTACACCTGAAACTAACAAAACAATATTAAATGTCAACTGTAATTGAATGTACAATAAAAAAGATTTCTTGTAATTAAATGTTGGACCTCATGGGTTAATTCTCTAATTTCCTTATCTTTTCTCTTTCCTATTTCCCATTTCTATGCCTCTTAATTCTGATTTCATAGAGGTTTCTTCAACTACCTCTACCAACCCCTTGCTGAAATTTTTTGAAATTTACTTTTATACTTTTTGTTTCTAAGAGTTCTTTTTTGTTTTCTAAATTCCTGTTATAACCCTTTGTTATTATTTCATGAATACAATGTTTTCTCAAATCTTTCTGAAATGTTTATTTTTGTTTTCTTGATATTTTCTCTGTTCCATGCATTTTCTCTGTTTTTCTTGCAGTATTTTTTAAAAAATTGACTTGAAGGAGGGAAGGAGGGAGGAGAGAGACAGACAGACACATCGGCTTCTTGTTACACTTATTTATGCATTCCTTGGTTTATTTTTTTAAAAAAGATTTTATTTATTTATTTTTAGAAAGAGAGGAAGGGAGGGAGAAAGGGAGAGAAACATCAATGTGTGATTGGTTGCCTCTCACACGCCCCCTGCTGGGGACCTGGCTCCCAACCCAAGCATTTGCTCTGACTAATAATCAAGCCAGTGACTCTTCAGTTCACAAGCCAGTGACTCTTCAGTTCGCAGGCCAGCACTCAATCCACTGAGCCACACCAGCCGGGGCTCTTTGGTTGATTTTTGTGTGTGCCCTGATGAGGGATTGAACCTGCAACACTGACGTATTGGGACGGCACTATAACCAACTGAACTGCCTGGCCAGGTTCTCTTGCAGTATTTTTTAAAAACTTGCTTTGATCTATGCCTTCCGTTTTAGAGCTTTCTTTAAATGGCTGGCTTGGCCATCAGTTCATATTTAAGAGGAAGCACAGGGAGGGAATTAGATACATGATGTGTGTGAGCTGAGCTGGCCAACAGTGCTGTTCCCCACAGGGTGGCTGGGCAGGAACTCAGATCATTGCTGCGAGTGAGACCCACACCTTGGGGAACCAGGGAAGCGAGTCTCAGGAAAAACTCTAGGACTTGGGCTGGAATTGGGGTGGGGATTGGGGAGAGGATTGACTCTGGCTTGGATGCTGTCAGGAAGCAAGGGTAATTTTGACTGTGTGTCTATTTTATTTTATTATTTAATTTTTTATTTTATTTATTGTAGTTCAAGTACAGTTTTGTGCCTTTTACCCCCATCCCAGCCCACCCCCCAGCCCTCCCCACCTTCCTCCCATTTCCACCCCCCTAGATTCTGTCCATGTGTCCTTTATACTTGTTCCTGCAAACCCTTCCCCTTTCCCCCTGAAATTCCCCTGAAATTCCCTCCCCCCTCCCCTCTGGTTACTGTCAGCCTGTTCGCAATTTCAGTGTCTTTGGTTATATTTTGCTGGTTTGTTTGTTTTGTTGATTAGGTTCCTGTTAAAGGTGAGATCATATGGTATTTGTCCCTTACCACCTGGCTTATTTCGCTTAGCATAATGCTCTCCAGTTCCATCCATGCTGTCGTGAAGGGTAGGAGCTCCTTCTTTCTGCTGCATAGAATTCCACCATGTAAATGTACCATAGTGTTTTGATCCATTCATTTACCGATAGGCATGTAGGTTACTTCTAGCACTTAACTATTATGAATTGTGCTGCTATGAACATTGGGGTGCATAGGTTCTTCTGGGTTGGTGTTTCAGGATTCTTAGGGTGTCTTAATAAATCTTATCTAGAAGGCAGGGTGAGGGGTGAAGCGAGAGTAAAGCTGTCATTGATGAGGAAGCAGCAGTCATTCATGAGCTGGATCAGGGGCAGGTTTACTTATTTTTGTGGCTTGGCCAACGTGATTGTGTTTGTCTGTGCTCAGACATGATTACAGGGTGGTCTTGTTTTAGTCTTCAGCCATCATGGTCACGAAGGAGCCTTGTCTGATGTTGATTGTCTCTGACGTTCCTTATGCTCAATGGGACAGCAGCAGACCCAGCTGGGACTGCTCCAGATGGTGGCGGCTGCTCTGCTCTTTCTCATCTGTGGGGAGTTTCGTCTCCTTCTTCAGCTGTGACTAGTGTCCCTGAGTCCAGAATTCCTCCAATTTATCCTTTCTGAAGAGTAAATCTCTAACTTTCTGTTAATTGTGTGGGTTTGAAGGAGTGATTCTTCTAATGTCAGTGCTCCCTATGGTACAGAAAGACTTTTTTTTAAATCAAGATTTTCCTACCACCCTGGCTGGTATGGATGGCTCAGTGGATTGAGTGCTGGCCTGTAAACCAAAGGGTTACTGGTTGGATTCCCAGTCAGGGCACATGCCTGGGTTGCTGGCCAGGTCCCCAGTAGGGTGTATTTGAGAGGCAGCCACACACTTGATGTTTCTCTCCCCTTCTCTCTCCCTCCCTTCCCCTCTCTCTAAAAATAAATAAATAAATAAAAATTTAAAAAAGATTTACCATTTTTGTAAACTATGACTTTTAAAAAAGCTTTTTATTTATTTATTTTTAGAGAGAGGGAGAAAGAGAGGGAGAAAAACATCAATGTGTGGTTATTTCTCATGTGCCCCCAACTGGGGACCTGACCCACAACCCAGGCATGTGCCCTGACTGGGAATTGAACCAGTGATCCTTTGGTTTACAGGCTGGCCCTCAATTTACTGAGCCACAGCAGCCAGGGCACAGATTTACCATATTTAACCATACAGCTCAGTGACATGAAGCACATTAACCACAACCACCATCCATCTCCAGAACTTTTCATCTTCCCAAACTGAAGCTCTGTTCCTGTAGACACTTAACCCTGGCGTTCCCCCTCCCCCAACCCTAGCACCAACCATCCTGCTTTCTGTCTCTGAATTTGACTGCTCCGTGGATCTCATACAAGTGGAATCCTGCACTATTTGTCTTCATGTTACTGGTTTATTTCACTTAGCATAATGTCCTCAGGGTTCATCCATGTTGAAACATGTATCAGAATTTTGTCCCTTTTTAAGGCTGAATAACATTTTGTTGCATGGAGAGACCATGTTTTATTTATCTGTTCCTCCATGGGTGGACACTTGGGTTGCTTTCACCTTTAAATTTTTTTTATTTATTCATTTTAGAGAGAGAGAGGAAGGGGGGAGATAGAGATTTGTTGTTCCAATTACTTATGCATTCATTGGTTGATTCTTGTATGTGTCCTGACCGGGGATTGAACCCGCAACTTGGCATATTGGGAAGACACTCTAACCAGCTGAGCTGCTCGGCTAAGGCTGCTTCCATCTTTTGACTACTATGAAAACCTCTGCTATGAACAGAAGTATACGACTATCTCTTCTAGTACCTGCTTCCAATTCTTTTGGGTAGATACTCCAAAGTGCAATTGCCAGATCATGGGACAAGTCTATGTGTAATGTTTTGAGGAACCATGGTATCATTTCCTAGGCAGACTTCTAACTAGTCCCCTGCACCTGGGAGGCACCCACTGCCTCCACCTTCTGAGCTTTTCTGGGTTCAGCGGCTGCTTTGACTGGGTACTGTCTCAGTTGAGTCAGATACTCCGGTCTCCATCTTCCACAAGTCTGTTGACATCTCTTCTGTGCTGTCGTCTCCGCCCCTCTTCCCGGTATCCCTGTGACTTCTGCCTTCATGCACCCCTTCATGGTTGAGCTTGGGGGTGTGTTTAGCCCATCATGGTTAAGTGAAGGCTCACTGTCAATTTGAACTTGATGTCAGAGTTTTCTGGGTGTTTATGGGTTCAAGACAGGAATTCTTCACTTCCTAAAGCTTTCTCCTCCCACCCCACCACGCTGCTCATGGGAATCTATTTCTGCCTCATTAGAGTAAGCCGTTTTCCTGCCCTCTGCTCTCCCCAGGAGAGGTGTGGCTGAGTCTTCCATCTTCTGACTCAAACCCCAGTCTTCCTGACTATTAAAAAAAAATAATAAAATAGTCACTCCCATCCCCTCACCCAGTCCCTGGTATGCCTGTCTCTATAGATCTGCTCCTTCTGGACATTTTACATAAACAGACGCATACCATATATGGCCTTTTGTGTCTGGCTTCTTTCACTCAAGAGAATGTCTTCAAGGGTCACCCACGTTGCAGCAGGCAGGACTTCGTTCATTTTCATGGCTGAATAATATTCTGTTGTGTGGATGCAGCACATTTGCTTATCCATTCATCAGCTGCTACACACTTGGGCTGCTGTCACCCCCGGGGCTGTTATGAGGGTGCTGCCCAAGCATCTGTGCATAAGCCTGGGTGTGCGTGCTTGTGCTCCTCTACCTTGGGGCGGTACCCTTGCCATTCCCCAGGACCAGATGTATGAAGCATCGAGGCCTGGTGGTGCTGTACATCAGGCAGTGGAACTGCGCTCAGTTCCCTCATGCCCTGGAGACCCTGGTGTCTGCTGCCCAGCCCCACTCCCACTCCCACATTTGAGCCCTCAGTTCCTCGGATGCTGCCCTTTATAGGTGGCTGAGATCCGGGTCGAGGTGGAGCTGCGGGACGAGATTCTGCCCAGAGCCCAGAATATCCAGAGCCGCCTAGACCGACAGACAATAGAGACAGAGGAGGTATGAGTGGCCTGGTCTGTGATGGGGGCAGAGACTTGGAGGCACTGAGCCAGGTGGCCATGGCCGCCCCTTTCCTTTTCTTCAGAGTTGGAAGAAACTCTTGTCCCTTGCCTGTCCCCGGTTTTTCCTGCCCTGAACTTCCTGCCTTCTCCCCAGGTGAACAAGACGCTGAAGGCTACACTGCAGGCCCTGCTGGAGGTGATGGCACTGGAAGATGGGGAAGTGGTCGACTCTTTCCAGGCCAGTCCCTCCACTGAGTCCCTCAAGTCCACCAACTCGGACCCAGGTGCTCGGCAGGCTGGCCGCAGGCGGGGCCAGCAGCAGGAGACTGAGACCTTCTACATCACGGTGGGGAGGGCTGGGCTGGGGGGCAGGGGTGGGGTACAGGGGGTGCCCAAAGCTGGGACTAAAACTTTGGGCTTTTGGGGGCACTTCCCAGAAGCTACAGGAGTATCTGAGTGGACGGAGCATCCTTGCCAAGCTGCAGGCCAAGCATGAGAAACTGCAGGAGGCCATTCAGCGAGGTGAGCCCCAGTCTTGGTCCCCTTGGTCCTTTCCACTCCACCCCAGGGGCCAGGAGCGGCACCTGCCCTTGGCTCTCCTGCCTTGCAACCCCACCCAGCCCATACTGTTCTCTGACCAGAGAAGAGGTTCGCTGGTGGGACGGAAATAACACAGCAAAGGTCCTGGCCTCTATTGTGCCCTTGGCCCCACGAAACGCCCTTGGCCTTTAGGCTGCACGTTTCTCTCTGTGATATACTGAGGGTCTCCTGGCCTGAGAGGCACACCGTTTTCTGTTCCCCAGGTGACAAGGAGGAGCAGGAGGTGTCATGGTGAGTCCTTCATGAGGGGCTGGTTTGTTTTGAGGAGCTGGGGTTCTGCAAGGATCAAGCTGTGATGTCCCTACTGCCTTTTTGGGGCCCAGCTCTGCTGTCCATTCCTCTGTGGCCTCCATTTTCCACTTCACTCAGTGGGTTCTGAAATAACTCTCAAGCTCCAGGGCCCTGTTTGGTTGGGCCAGGGGGTGGGGCATCCTATTCCCCGTGACCACAACCCTCAGAGCCAGCTTCCATTCACTACAGGGCCCAGTATACACAGAGAAAATTCCAGAAGAGCCGCCACGCCCGCCCCAGCTCCCAGTATAATCAGAAACTCTTTGGGGGAGACATGGAGAAGTTTATCCAGGTACTTGCTTTGCCTCCCACTCCAACTAAATGCAGACCCTCCACCTGCATTCTCGTCTCTCTCTGGCCCTGGGCTGCCTCTGTAGCCTGGCTGCCTGTGACCCCAGTGTCCTTCGTTGCCAACCACCTTTCCTGGGTGGGCCTCTGCCGGGCCTCTACTGATCAAAGGGAACATCCTGAACTAGAAACAGGCATCTCCCAAAAGCCTCAGGCAGCATCTATTATTTGTCATGACGAGATTATGCATATAAACATTCAAAAGAGTCGACAGAGTATTTAAAAGAACCAATTTGAGTTTTGCAATGCTACTTGATTTGAGGTCCACATACAGAATCGGATGCCCTTTGCACATGCCAGCAATAAACAGTTAGCACGTAAAACGTAAGGCTCTGCCTAAAACGGCGCCAGGGACTTCAGACACTTGGGAGTGAATCTTGCAAGCCGCGTGCCGGGCCTCATTGCCAACAACCATAACACATTGTTAGGAGAAAATAAAAGCAAGCAAGTGACTTGAGGTGGGACTTGCTGTGTCCGAAGAGAAGTGAACACCCTCTCTGTCCCCAGAGCTCAGGCCAACCCGTGCCCCTGGTGGTGGAGAGCTGTATCCGCTTCATTAACCTCAATGGTAAGCCTGGCACCCAGTACCTAGCACCCATGTAGAGGGTGTGGGGAGAGGACTCAGCGCCCACTGGCTCTTTGTCCTCCCGCAGGCCTACAGCATGAGGGCATCTTCCGAGTGTCGGGTGCTCAGCCCCGGATCTCAGAGATACGCGAAGCTTTCGAGAGAGGTGGGGACAAGCAGGGTAGGGTGGCGGTGCGGGGCTAGCTAGAATGGATGTGATCAGCTTTCTTGTACCCTGTGCTGTCCTCAGGGGAGGATCCACTGGTGGAAGACTGCACAGCCCATGACCTGGACTCGGTGGCAGGAGTGCTGAAGCTCTACTTTCGGAGCCTGGATCCCCCACTCTTCTCCTCGGACCTGTTCACAGAGCTTCTGGCTTCTGCTGGTGAGGTTGGGGCCTGAGGTTGGCTGGGTGGGAGGGGCCGATCCCCGGTGGCTGTGTCCACATTCGTGGGCTTTTTTCCTCTTTGGGGTGGTGGCCTTGGCCACAGAGCTGGAGGCCATGGAAGAGCGGGTGGAACTTGTGAGCCGCCTTCTGGCACAGCTGCCGGGACCGGTGCTGGTGGTCCTGCGTTACCTCTTCACCTTCCTCAACCAGTGAGTGCTTCTCAGGAGGCAGGAGCGGCTGACGTGGGGGGTGCTGGGGTCACCGGGCAGGGAGTTCCCTGCTTGTGACTTGCATGTGCCCCCAGCCTGGCCCAGTATAGTGATGAGAACATGATGGACCCGTACAACCTGGCCGTGTGCTTCGGGCCAACACTGCTGCCCGTGCCTGCTGGGCAGGACCCTGTGGCCTTACAGGCCCGGGTGAACCAGCTGGTGCAGACACTCATCGTGCAGCCTGCTCGGGTTTTCCCATCCCTGACCCTGTTGCCAGGCCCTGTCTACGAGAAGTGCATGGCGCCGCCTTCTGCCAGCTGCCTGGGGTATGCTCTTTGTGCTGTCTGGAGTAGGGCGGGGCGTCCAGCCGAGGGGAGCCCCATCAACCATTTTCTTCCCTCTGCTCTGGACTTCAGGGACACCCAGGTGGAGGGCCTGGCAGGGGAGAACGAGCCGGAGATGGAAGCTGGGACCTTGGCCCAGGAAGACGGTGAGGGTATCAAGAGGGAGAACCCCACCCTGTCCCCATCCTGGACGTCCACTTCACCCCTCCCACTGAGATCCCCTTTTCTTCCCAGTCCTGGAGGGTGTTGTGGAGGCGGTGGCCTGCTTTGCCTACACAGGCCGCACAGCCAAGGAGCTGAGCTTCCAGCGTGGGGATGTGCTGCGGCTGCATGAGCGGGCCTCTGGCGACTGGTGGTGGGGCGAGTGCGCTGGCACCCGGGGACTCATTCCCCACAAGTACATCACGTTGCCTGGGGGGTAAGTGAGTGCCACATGCTCCCGGGAGGCTCTCCACAGCTTCCTCTCAACCCAGGTCTTGGCCCTTCCACCGCCCCAAGTCCCAGCGTCTGGACGCTTTCTGTGTGCCTTTCTGACTACTTCTGGCTGGCACTGAGACGCAAAGCCTGCCGCCCTCCCCCAGCACCCTAAACAGGCTGTCTTTCTGACCACAGAGCAGAGAAGTCGTCCGTGGGCCAGGGGCTGCAGGCTGCAGGGGAGCTGGTGAGCAGTCCAGAGGGCCTCCTGGCCATGGAGTTTGTCCATCGGTGAGCAAGGGGTATTCGGCCCATCAGGAAGACCCGTTCTGGTGGCCTCACTTGCCCACTCCCACCTGAGTACTGTTGGGGGGTGCCAACCCTGTCCCAAGCAATGAACAGGCTGGGGGGGGGCTGGGGTCAGGTTTTGGGCACATGGAGAGGGGCCCACTTAGGTGAGGGATGTCAGTGGACGATAGGATGGACCCTCTGGGCCAGCCCCCGCTGTCTTTTTCCCTTGGGCACACCCTGAGATGGGAGGAGCCACTGCCGGTTCAGCACAGGGACTTCCCAGGGCCCCTGCCAGGCTCACTGTCTGTGCCCTGCAGGCCAGAGCCATGCACCTCACCCGGGGGCCCTTCTGGGCACAGACGGCACTTCGTGGTCCCAACCTCCCCAGAGCGACATGTGGAGGTGGATAAGGTGAGAGAGGGCACTGGCTGAGCGGCAGGTGGGAGTATGTCTCCTGGGGGTCTCTGCCTCCCCTTATGAATCAGATTCTTCCTTCCTAAGGTTTGAGTCTGCCCCTCCCGGTCTCAGACAGGCTGCCTGAGGCTAACCTAAAAAGTCACAGGTCAGCAATGGTATAAGTTTAACGGGAAGGACAGGCCCAGAGGCAGGGGACAGGGTGACATGAAGGTTCATGCATTTGGGCTTTATGGTTGGTTGAGCGGGAAGTGGTGAGTGGCATGGGCGACGGGCTATTGGGCGGGCTTTAAGACTGGAATCTGGAGCAAGGCTAGGTGACAGATGGTGACATGGCAGGAGCTTGGTGGGCCAGGAGGATGAGAGGGACAGATGGAAAGAGGCTGGAGGGGGTGGCTGGCTGGGGAGCTGGGCAGCACAGTGGCTCTGTCAGGAGGAGAGAGTAGGTGCTGTGTGCAGCCCTGGCAAGGTGCGCAGCCTGAGGAGACCCAGTCCCTGCTCTGTCTGATGAGCTTGTGTCAACCACCTGATGGGTGCTCACTGCTCCCAGCCAAGACAGAGGCCCTAGGGAAAGTCTGTGCTCACAGAGAGAGCTGGAGAGCACACTGCATCCTAGGTGTAGCCCAGTGGCCAGGCCTGGGAGCCCAGAGACAAGGGGACTGAATGGGACCAGCAGGCGGTAGGACTGGGGCAGCGCAGCCTCGAGACATTCGGGGGTGGGGGGGCGCACAGGCAGCAGGCAGGGCCAAGTGAGGTGCAGGCGGCTGCTGACCTGGGAGGTCCTGCATGCTGGTGGCCCCCAAGGTCATGTGGGAGGCCTCAGCCAGGGACAGAGTAGGCATGAGGCTCCTGCACATCAAGGCTGGGTTGAAGGTTGCTGTCCCCAAAGGAGGTTGTGAGAGTCACACCAAAAGTGGCAAGAGGTAAACTCGGCAAGGGAGGAGGGACAGTAACTGTGGGCGCACAGAGAGGAAGGGTCCGGTGACAGGTTGGTGGCAGAGGACTTTGTTTTTGGAGTGGGGAGTTCTGGTGGAAGCTCGGGCAACAGAGGGTAGGAGGGCCTCATGCCTGGGTTAGTTGTCATCACACTAATGGGGGGAGGGAGGGAGTGGCCGGGTAGTGGGGGACACTCCTACCAGAGGCCCTGCTTCTCTCACCTCTCCGCCAGGCTGTGGCACAGACCATGGACTCGGTATTTAAGGAGCTCTTGGGCAAAGCTGCTGTCCGCCAGGGCCTTGGGCCAGCATCGACCAGCTCTCCTGGCCCTGGGCCCCGAAGCCCTGGGCCCCGCAGCCCGAGGCTTCCAGGCTGCGGCCGCCTTGGCAAACACAAAGGCTTCTCCCGCAGCCCTGCGGCCCCGACCTCACCCTCAGCGTCCCACCCCCAGGGCCTGGACTCACCCCTCAAGCCACACTGAGGTTCTGCTGGCTCCTCAGCAGGCCCCCCACCCTAGGGGATCACTGGCAAGTGTCTTCACCCTTCCCAGGCCCTTTGCTTCTCCCTGCCCTGTCCAGCAAGCACGGAACACCTGCGCCTGACCCTTTGCAGAGAGAAGGACATGGCCGGCCAAACAAGCCCCTGCCTGCCCCAGCCCTGGCTTTGGCTCTTTTAGGAGGCAGCCAAAGAGGGATGCTGGGGGCAAGCCCCTCCCTGGCTTTTCTGTGAGGGCTGTTGGGTGGTATGTGCCCTTGCTCAGGTGAGCATGCCCATCTCTGCTTCAGCTGAGGACGTGAGACTGGCGATGCTTGGTGGCCATTCATAAAGACTGACTCCCCTACACGAGCCAATTCTCTTGTGTTGGTGGACTGGGCAGGTGGGTGCAGGGCCAACCCCCTGGCACCCCTACTGTTTGAGGCCTGATGCCAGGGTACTCAACAAAGGGGAAAGGTCGGGCAGCTGGAACAGCCTCTGTGGGTGGCCGGGGAGACTTGGCATAGGGCTGTGTGGGTTGGGGACTTGTACATTTGAAGGCTTGGTCACCTGTATCATGGGTTCCAGAGTCACACGTGTTTCTGTGGAGGTGTGTGTATGTGGGGGTTCCTGAGAATGTCTTTCCAGGCCACCTTTACACCCATTGTTAGCCTGATCCAAGGAGACTCACCGGGTGGAAAATGAGCTGACACTTTTATTACTAGGGAGAGAGTGAGAAGGGACACAGAGGGCAAATAGACAAGTGAAGAAAGGAAGGTCCCCTGGCCTCGCCCTCTTTCCTTCCTTCTGGGCTCTCGGGACCTCTATCTTGGGCAGGCACTGCCTAGGGCAGAAGCCTCGGGCAACACACCATGCTGCTGCAGCCCCTGCTCATACCTGGAGCCAAGGAGCTGACCTCCTGGGCCCCTCGCTATCTGCTATCCGGAGCCAATCCCCAGTTGGCCCTCCTCTCTGAATGCCAGGACCAACCCCCTGCCAGGCAGCTGAGCTCTGTGGAGCCTCTGGAAGGAAGGCGCCCCCTGGCTTCTCAGGAGGAAGTGTCCTTGGCCAGGAAGGAGCTGGCGGTGGCACAGGACTCCTCTTGGGGCCCCAGGCTGGGTGGGGTGCGTCTCCAAGTGCAGCAGAGCAGGCTGCGTAGCTCTGAAGAGACACTGCTGCTGAAGGAGGCATAGATCCAGGGGTTGGTACAGCTGTTGAGGCTGCCCAGCAGCATGAGCAGCACGAAGGGGGGGCCTGTGTAGGTGGAGGAGAAGGGTTGGGGCTGAGGGTGCCCAGGCAGGGGTGCAACCCCATATGCCTGCTAGCAGTTAGTGATCCCTCAGCTAGATGTATGTGTGTGCCGGGGGGAGGGGGTAGAGGTGCATATGCATCTGAGCCCCAGCCCTCCCCATAGCTCTAGCCACAGCCACACCCACCTTCCAGAGGGGCCTCCGGGTCCCATGCTGCCCACAGATGCACAAGGAAGAAGGGCGCCCAGCACAGCACGTAGACAATTACAATCACCAGCGTCATCCTCACGGTCTTGGCCACAGCTGCTGACACAGGGGCTCTCTGGCCGGGGCTGCCTGTCCGGGACCCTCCTGGGCGCCTCCCAGCCCTCTCTGCTGGCCCCAGAACCAGGCTGACATGAATCTCCCGGAAGATGAGCACCTGACAGGCAGCAATGCCCAGGGCAGGTGCTACAAACACCATTACGGCAATCCAGGTGACATAGGCACGAAGGCCCCAGGGTTCAACAAAGTGACCCCAGCAGTCGAAGACCCCGCTGCCAGCTTCCACCTCACGCTGGGCAAAGATAAACAGCTGTGGCAGGCTAAAAAGGAGCGAGAAGGCCCAGGCCACCAGCACTGGCCGGTTCCAGTGGGCCCCACCTCCGTGGCGGTGTGCCAGCATGGGGTGGCAAATGGCACGGTGGCGGTCCAGCGTCATGGCCAGGATCATGTAAGAGGAAGCATACATGCCCACCATCTGCAGGTACTTGATGGTCCGGCACAGGGCATCAGGCCCTTGGAAGCGGTCGGTGGCATCCCAGGCCAGCTGGGGCAGCACTTGGAACAGAGCCACGGCCAGGTCAGCCAGGCACAAGTGGCCGATGAAGACGTGCATAGGTGCCCAGCGGCCATGACGGCCCCGCCGCGCCAGGGCTCCCAACACCAAGCCGTTGCTCAGGACCACAGCCACAAAGACTACAGAGAGCAGGGCCACCTCCACCTGGGCCAGCAGCTGGTTCCGGGTGTCCACAGGCTTCTCCTCGCTGCTGTTTCCAAGTGGGAGAGGTGGAGAGACAGGTTGAAGAACAGCTGGGCAAGGATGGGGGGAGAGGGCAAGTTAGGGAGTGTGCTGTGCAGGGGCATCAGAGAACCCAAGGAGGTTCCAATGAGACAGGCAGAGCAAGTGGCCTGGATCTTCTGCTTCCCTTCCACCATCATCTCCCCACCTCACATGATAGGAGGGAAGGGCAGCCCCAGCCCCCATGGGCAGCCTTGAGAGAAGGGTGAAAGAGGTGTCTGAAAGAGGGGCTTCTTGGCTTCCTCCAACCCCACTCCAGCCAACTCCACTAGGCCCACCTGGCTCATCCCAGTGTGGGGAGGGGTAGGGACCCAGTGGCTGGAACCTTACCGGAGGTGGTGGAAGCCACAAGCATGTTGGGGGCCGGGGCGGGTGTCCTGAACACCTGGAGGAGAATAGGGTGGCAAGCTCAACCTTCCATCCAAAGGGCCTGCCCTGCTGCCCTGAGTCTGTGGACAGAGGCCCCTAGAAAGGTGCCAGGGTGGCAGAGTGTCTGTGTATGGTGGGGTGGGGTAGGGGGGCTCCAGCCTGTGCATGCAGCTGTGTACCAGCAATGAGGTGCTGGGGTTTGTGTGTGTGCATGTGTTCTCCAGCGATCAGGAGCTGGGCGCACACCCTCAGCTTGATCAAGGTTGATGAGGTGTGGCCCCACTGAGCGAGGCATGGACCTCGGGACCCTGCTATGCTCTCCTCCCAGGACTGGGCAGAGGAAGACAGAGAAAGGGGCAACTAAATAGATGGGCAGACTGAGCCTAGGACCAGCTAGGCGGTCCACGAGGCCCAAGGCAAACATCTAGAACCTCCTGCCCTAACAGAGGCCAAGAGATGCGACATGAAAGGGCTGAGGACTGGGTGGGAAGGGCCAGTGTGCCTCTGGGACCCCTGGCAGCCCCTTACCTGGCTGGGCTCCTGGATTCCTGGGAAGCTGGGCAGCAGCGGGCTCAGGCTCGAAGGTGTCCCAGGAGCTCAGATCTGCTCTCCATCGCCTGCCCCGCCCCAACCCAGCCTCTGGGAGTGACCTGCCCAGGAGGGGACTTCCTCCCCCCTCCCCATGCACCTCCCCTGGCCTCCTGCCTGTGGCACCGGGAAGGACTGCTTCCCTTCCCGCCCCCAGCCACTCCCGGGCCTTTTCCCAGGACTCCTTTCCCCTACTCTGTTCCTGAGGGCGTTGAGGCTGATCCCCATCTTGACCCAGCTGTGACCTCGAGGCCAGCTACCCTCCCTCCTCTGTGCTCTGAACTGCCCCCGCCCCTGCATGGACCAGCTTACTGGAATGTCGGGTCTGGCAGGGCTTTGGGAGACCACTCAGTTCAGGGTCTCCATTATAAATAGGGAAACAGACCAGAGATGGGTGGGACCGGCTCAGGATCATACAGCTTTTTTTGTGGCAAAGCTTGACTCCTCTTTCCTAGGCCAGGCTCCTCTGGTCCTCTTTGGGCAGGGGTAAGGAAAGGGTGAGAGCTCCAGGAATCCCCACTAACACAGAGGGACAGCCCTCCCAGTCCCACGGAGGCCCCTCCCCCTCTTCAGTGAGGGCCAGCCGGAGATGAGGGACAGGAAGGGAGGAGGTGGGGTGAGATCAAGCCGGGTCTTAATGTGCCCAGTGAGATCCAGTTTCCTCCCCAAGGCCCAGTGGGAGGCAGGGACCCTCTGCCCTCTCCCTCCTCCCCCATCTGAAACTACCTGTCCTAGGAAGAGGAGGCTTGTGAGCTCCTGCACTCATGCATATTCCAGCTCCCCCTCTCCCCCTCTCCCCGCCCCAATCCTGTCTCCTCCCTGTTTCTCTCCCTCTGTTCCTCTCCCTCCCTCTTCCTCTCTCTCCCCCTCCTCCACCCTCACACACACACACACACACACACACACACACACACACACCCTCACATATGCCCACAAACAGCCGTATGCCCACAAAGGCATACACACAGCGCTGTAGACAGACATACATGGACATTTCTGCACCTGTGTAGGAGCTTCCCTGCCAGGGTCTGTAGGCAATGACCTTCCCTGCCTCTCCTCCCCTTCTCAGGCTCCAGGACTTTCTCCAACTACTAGCCCATTGGTTTCCCCATCCCAGGCGCCCTCTTTCCACCCCTCCCCTGCCCTTACCACAGGCCTTGACCTCCTCAGCCTAGGCTGACACAGCCCAGCGCAAGGCAGTGGCCGGCACACTGCCAAAGGCCAGGCTCTGGGCTGAGTTCAGCTCTTTTTACCTGTTTGTCCGTCTTCTCTGTTGACCTGCAAGCCTAGAGACCAAAAACAGCCCCTCAATGACAAGGCCCAAGTACAACCAAGGCCAAGGCTTCCTCTTCTAGCTAGAGAGGCTGGCTGTGCCCCAGCCCCTCCTAGCCTTTGACCGGGCAGCAGGGGACGTGAGGGCAGGTGTCTTATACACTCAGCACACCCCCACCCTACACACCGCACCCACACAGACAGCAGCACATAGCACACACTATTCCTACATGTGCCACACAGCACCCAGTGCACACACATGCACACCACACACACCCCCGACATCACACATGTACCAGCCTGGAGTGACTCTGTGGCCTCGGTCCCCAAGATTCTCCCAGACTTGAAGGAGATATGGGATCTCTCTGGTTGACACCAAAAACTGAGGTGCCTACAGAGGAGCACAGGTCCCTGCTTTGCCATTCCCCAGCTGTGCAACCTTGCACAGGCTATGCCCAGCTCTCTCCACCTCAGCTTACTCCTCTGTACACTGGGAATTTAATAACTGAAGGTGAACCCATGGTCATCGGATGGGCAGGACAAAGACCTGGAGCCAGCAGGTGATAAGCCTCCAGAAACATCTGCTTTCACTAATGTAGGGCAGTGGTAGAGGCTTGGGAAGGAAGCTTCTGGGACTGGTCAGGAAGTGGTACCAGCCTTCCTGGACAATCATTTCCTTATGAATTTCTCTGCTTGGGGTTGATAGAGGCCATGCAAGGGCTAGGTCCCAGTGGAGAGCTGATGCAGGGCGGGGCCCCTGAGCCATGAGGCTAGGCCCGTGACCATCTCTGTTCTGCACACTCCTGGTTTCCTGTTGTTGAGCCCAGGGAAAACTCTTGGGGAAGGCCACCCCCACCGCCCTGCCTGTGGTTTTCTCTGGGCTCCAAGAAGCAAGGGGAGGGGATTGTGTCCACTCCAAGGCCAGAACATAAAGGGAAGCTGTTCACAGAACCACTCCCCCCGTCCTGTCAGCCAGGACCTCTGAGAAACTGAGACCTACCAAGGCATACAGTGTGCCAGAGAGTCTGGTTCTTCTGCTGAGAGCCCAGAAGGCTCAGGAACCCACGGTGCATGTGCTGGTGCTGCATGGGCGCTGTGCCAAGTGAGAGGCCAGGCCCAGCTGAGTTGCATTGCCTGTGGCAAGGAGCCGGTCAGAGGTGAGAGGTCCCAGGCAGGCCTCTGCCCCAGCCACCCTACAGGGGACAAGAAGGATGGGGCTTGACAGCAATTTATGGAAAGAAAGGCTTACTGGAGTATTCACTGTCAGGACCACATGAGTCAGTGGAGATGACACTGTGCTGCCCGGAAAGCCCTGTCCCTGGGCCAGCATGAACTGAGAGCAGGTCACTTATGTGGAGACAGACAGATGAGTGGGGTCCTGGAAAGGAGAAAGAAGGCAGGATCCATGAGAAGTGTTTGAGGGGGTGGCCTAACTGGCCCATGCTCACCCCAGGGAGCATTGGGAAACTCATTGTGGAAGGCTGGAGAAGGGCCTGGCCATGAGGCTGACCTGTTACCCTCAGTGGGCCTCAGGCCTGGGCAGGACTGAGCAGACATCCTTCTCACACCCTCAGTCCCCCCAGGGCAGCCCCTCTGCCCTGCTTCCCACCATCTCCCTCTAGGATGGCATTTGCAGAAAGAGTTCTGCAGGTGGTTGAGGTGTGGGCCTTTGTCTCCACTAGCCCAGTGTCTGAGCAGAAGAGGACAGGGGGCCCCCAGGAAGCAGGGGCACTGACTAACCGAGGCATCAGCTGCCAGGCCAGGAGTTCAAAGCTGCCAGGATCTCAGATCTGCCTGTTCTGCTTTCTCACTGGCTGGCTATAATCAGAACCTTTTGCTCAACAAACAGCAAGTTTTTCTGGTCCTGCATTGTGGGCATGGCAGTGAAAGGACCTGGGCCCTGCCAGGAGGAACACAGGTTTTTGTGTGAAAGGAGTGAGGGCAGAGCCCAGAAAAAGCACCCAGGAGAGAAATGGTGGGACACGATTAATGCCACCAGGTAGTGGGGATGGAGAGGAAAGGCACTTCTCAGGTCCTGGATAGATTGTTGAAAAACATTTGGGGAGAAAGAGTAAGAGGAGCCAGGCAAGGACGTGGAAAAGAAGTGAAGAAACACCAGGAGAGCTTGGGTTCAGCAGGCTGGGAGGAGAAAGAGGTGCCCCAAAGGAAGGAAGGAAGGACACAAGCAAAGCTGCTGAGAGGCCATGCCTTGGGAAGGAGACAGGAGCCCCAGCTGGGCATTCCTCCCAACTGGGTGTGCATCACACATGGTGGACCCTGTGTGGCAGCGAGAATGAATGCACTCACACCAACTGAAGCAATACACAAGGGGCACCAGGAGGAGAGCCGGCTGTCATTCAAATGCCTAGGAGAGGCTTGGATGGGGTGAAAGAGCTTTGGGCCAAAGGATGACATCAAAGTGGGGAAAGCGTGAACCTGTGTGTGCAAGCGTTCACTGGGACATGTGTGGGCCAACTACAACAGGAAGACAGGGTGTCCACTGATCTGAAGTAAAGCGAATAGTAATTTTCAAAGTTAGACAAAGCCTGTTTGCAAATTGTGGGAGGGAGGAGAGTGGTACCTGATGGATCCGGAGCCCTGCAGGCTGGGAGGGGCAGAGTGCCCAGGAGCCTCTGATGTCACCACTGTCCTGGGCTGGGGAGTGGTGTTTTACTGGGATTTTATTTTACATTTCCCTTGTGACTGATGATGGTGAGAATCTCTTCATACACTTATTTGTCATTTGTATATATTCATTGGTGAAGTATGTAGTCAAATCCTTTGCCATTTTTAAAATTTATTGTTTTGAGAGAGAGAGAGAGGGAGGGAGAGAGAGAGATATCAATTTGTTGTTCCGTTTATTGATGCACTCATTGGTTGCTTCTGGTGCCCTGACCAGAGATTAAACCTGTGACCTTGGCATATTAGGGTGATCATCTAACCAACCCAGCTACCCAGCCAGGGCCTGTAAATTTTTTAAGGTTTTCTCAATTATTGAGTTGTAAGATTTCTTTTTATTTTCAACGTATTTTGATTCCAAATCCTTTAACTGATATGTTTGCAAATATTTTCTCCCGGTCTGTGGCTTGTCTTTTCATTTTACTAACAGTGTCTTTGAAAAAGCAAACATTTTAAATTTTAATGAAGTATAATTTTAAATGTTTTTTTCATGGTTTGTGTCTTTTGTGTCCTATGTTAAAAGTCTAATCCAATGTCACAGATATTCTCCTATTATTTCTTCCAAAAGGTTTTATATTTCTAGCTCTTATATGTAGGTCTGAGATTCATTTTGATTAAATTTTGTGCATGGTATAAGGTAAAGGACTAGGTTCATTCTTTTGCTTGTGAATAACCAGTTGTTCTGGTACCATTTGTTCAAAAGACTGATCTTTTCTCATTGAATTACCTTGGCACCTGTGCCACAAATTGATCCTGTGTGTGTGTCTATGTTTGGATTCCTGATTCCGTTCCACTGATCTGTATCCTATCCTTATACCGATGCTACATTGTCTCCATCGCTATAGATTTATAGCAAGTCTTGAACTCAAATAGTATAGATCTTCCAACTTTGTTCTTTCTCAGAATCATTTTGGTTAATGCAAGTAATTTGCATTTCCATGTAGATTTTAAAATCAGCTTGTCAGTTTCTCAAAAAAAAAAAAAAAAAAAAGGAGTAGCTGATAATTGCCAGTACATTGACTCCGTAGAAGAGTATGGAGATAATTGATATCTAACCATAATGGGTCTTTCCACCCATGAATAGGCTATTTCTCTCCATTTATTTAAGTTTCTCTCATTTCTTTCAGCAACATTTTACCATTTTTGGTATATAGGTTTGCACTTGTTATTATTTTATCCTAAATATTTCATATTTTTGATGCTATTGTAAATGGTACTTTTAACTTTTTATTGATTGTGCTATTACAGTTTTCCCAATTTTTCCCCCTTAGACACTTTCCATCCAGCACCTCCACTCCCCCTGGCAACCCCCACTCTTTGTTCACATCCATGGGTCATACATGTAAGATCTTTGGCAACTTCATCTCCTATATTTAGTCTTAACATCCCCTTGACTATTTTGTAACTACCAATTTGTAATTTTTAACCCCCTCACCTCTTCACCCATTCCCCCACACCCCTCCCCACTGGTCACGCTCCCAATGATCTCCATATCTAAGATTCTGTTGCTGTTCTGCTTTGTTTTTTAGATTCAGTTGTATAGTTATGTATTTATTGCCATTTTATTGTTCATAGTTTTGATCTTCTTTTCATTAGGTAAGTTCCTTCAACATTTCATATAATAATGGTTTGGTGATAATAAACTCCTTTAGCTTTACCTAATCTGGGAAGCATTTTATCTGCTCTTCAATTCTAAATGATAGCTTTACTAGATAAAGTAATCTAGGTAGTAGGTCCCTGCTTTTTATCGCTTTGAATACTTTTTGCCAATCCCTTCTAGCCTGCAAAGTTTCTTCTGAGGAATCAGCTGACAGTCTTATGGGAACTCTTTTGTAGGTAATTATGTGCTTTTCTTTTGCTGCTTTCAAGATTCTCTTTTTAACTTTAACCTTTGGCATTTTAGTTATGATGTGTCTTGGAGTGGGCCTTTTTGTGCCCATCTTGTTTGGGACTCTCTGTGCTTCCTGGACTCGCATGTCTATTTCCTTCACCAAATTAGGGAAATTTTCTTTCATTATTTTTTCAAACAGATTTACAATTTCTTGCTCTTTCTCTTCTCCTTCTGGCACCCCTATGATGCAAATGTTGGAACGCTTGAAGTTGTACCATAGGCTGCTTATACTATCCGCACATTTTTGGATTCTTTTTTCTTCTTGTTCTGATTGGTTGTTTTGTTTGTTTGTTTGTTGTTGCTGTTGTTTTCTTCTTTATGTTCCAAATTGTTGATTTGATTCTTGGCTTTATGTACTCTACTGTTGTTTCCCTGTAAATTATTCTTTATTTTAATTAATGAATCCTTTGTTTTTGACTGGATCTTTGTTATGCTGTTGAGGTCTTCACTAAATTTCTTGAGCATCCTTATAACCAGTGTTTTGAACTCTGCATCTGATAGATTGCTTATCCTCATTCTGTTTAGTTCTTTTTTGATCTGTTCTTTCATTTGGGCAACGTTTCTTTGCCTCCGCATTTTGGCAGCCTGCCTGTGTTTGTTTCTCTGTATTAAGTAGAGCTGCTTTGACTCCCTGTCTTGGTAGTGTGGCCTAATACAGTAGGTGTCCTGCAGAGTCCAGTGGCACAGCCTCCCCTATTACCCAAGCTGGGTACTCGAGGTGCATCCTTCATGTGGGCTGAGTACACCCTCCTCTTGTAGCTCAGCCTTGGTTGCTGTTGGCAGATCAATGGGAGGGATTTACCCAGGCCAGTGAGCTGCAAGGACTGGCTGTGACCACTGACCACCAACTTCCCCTCTCCATGGAGGATCAGCTGTGCAGGGACAGGGTGGTAGCCGTCCAACCTGGTCTGTAGCTGTGCACTAGGTGCACAGACTCTGGGGTTTCCCAGATGGTGCAGGCCAAGGTCAGTCCCCACCTGTGTTTTGCCTGGGGCCACCCTGCCTGTGCCATAAAGCAATCTGAGATGGCTGTTACTTTTGTTGGGCTTGGAGATTCCCAGACAAAGCCAAGCTATGACTGCTGCTAGTGCTAGGCTGGAGGCCACTTAATAAGAGGTATGGGGGTTAGGGGTTCACTGAGACTGGCTGTTGCTTGTCTGAGAGGATTTAGGAAGTTTTGAAGCACGAGCCAAGACCTGCGATCCATATGGAAAAGTCTCTGTTAACAGCTTGGGTGGGCCCATAAGTTGGGTGGGACAGAGTCTTAGGGCATCTGCAGAGCCGGGAAAATAGTGTGAGCCAGGTTGATGGAGTCTCAGATATGGTGCCTGCCTGCCAGCTCTGTGGCTCTGTGGGGAGAAGGTTCAGGACAGGGACAGTGCCCTCTGCCCACCTTTCTGTCTGGGAATAAGTTGTCCCCCAGCTCTCATCTTGATGCCAGACGCTTCAGTTTGTCCCAGTATGCCACTAGTGCCTTTCAAGCTGCTATCCCTTGCTGAAGCTCAGAGGGAGTGAGTCTGAGTAAGTCTATGCGTGGGTTGTTTAAGAGGAACTGCTTGGGACTCCAAAAGTTTCTTCCACCAACTCAGTCCCTGCTGCTTTTGCATCCAGAAGTTTTGGGGACTTATCTTCCTGGCACTGGAACTCTGGGCTGGGGTCATGGTGTGGGACTGGGACTCCTCACTCCTGAGATATCCCTTTGTTTTTTATCTACCACATGTGGGTGTGGGACCAGCCTGTTCTGCGTCTCCGCCACTCCTACCAGTCTGGATGGATGTGGTTTCTTTAATTCCATAGTTGTCAGACTTCCATGCAACTTGATTGCTGATGGTTCTGAGTGATGGTTGTTCTATATTTTAGTTGTAATTTTGATGTGGTTCTGTGAGGAGGTCAGCCGTGTTTACCTATGCCACCATCTTGACCTAAATGGTACTTTTATTTTATTTGTTATTTAAAACTTTTTAAATTGGTTCTCATTTTATTTTTAAGTATATTTCATTGATTATGCTATTACAGTTTTCCCAATTTTCCCCCTTTATCCCCTCTCCACCCTGCACCCCCCAGTCCTCCAGCATCCCCCACTTAGTTCATGTCCATGGGTTGTACATATAAGTTCTTTGAGTTCTCTGTTTCCTATACCATTTTTGACCTCTCCCTGTCTATTTTATGCCTACCAGTTATGCTTCTTTTCCCCTGTACCTTTTCCCCCTATTCCTCCCCTCCCCTCACCACTGAAATCTCTCCATGTGATGTCCATTTCTCTGAGTCTGTTCCTGTTCTAGTTGTTTGCTTAGTTTTTGTTTTCATTGTCTTTTTTTGTAGGTTCATTTGTTGATAATTGTGAGGATTTTGTCATTGTACATGGTACTTTAAAATGTCAATTTCTGATTGTCTGCTGCTAGTTTGTAGAAATACCATTGATTTTTGCATATTGACTGTCCTACAACTTTGCTAAACTCACTTATTGTACTGTTTTTTGTAGATTTCTTAGGGTTTCTTTTACATAAACAATCATGTCATCTCTGACTAAAGACACTTTTACTTTTTCTTTTTTGAACTATATGCCTTTTATTCCTTTTTCTGGCCTTACTGAACTAGCTAGGGACTCCAGTGCAGTGATGAATGAGCCTGATGAGCACAGAAATATTTGCCTTGTCCCTGATCATAAAGGAAAACCAGTTGGTCTGTCATCATTAAATGTGATGTTTCCTGGGTTTTTCATATATTCCCTTTATCAGGCTGAAGAAGTTTCCCTCTATTCTTAGTTTACTGAGAGCTTTTATCACAAGTGGTATTGAATTTTCTCCAATCTTTTTCCTGCATCTATTGAAATGATCATGTGATTTTCTTTGTTGCTGTTGTTCTGTTAATATGGTTAATCACACTGACTGATTTTCAAATATCAAAGCCATCTGCCATTCCTGGGAGGAATACTACTTGGCCATGATCTTTTTATATATTTCTAGATTTGATTTTCTAACATTTTGGATAGTATTTTTACATCATGTGTATGCATGAGGGATAGTGGTCTGTAGTTTCCTATTTGTGTGACATCTTTAGTTTCAGTGAGAGGATAATGCTTGCCTTGTGAAATGAATTGGGAGGTGTTCCCTCCTCTTCTATGTTCTGAAAGAGTTTGTAAGGAATTGGTGTTGTTTCTTTCACAACATTTGGTAGAATTCACCAGTGAAGCCATATATATACTTGGAGTTTTCATTGTGGGAATGTTCTTAGCTACAAACTCAAGTCCCTCAACAGATTATTCAGGTTATCTATTTCTTCCTGAATGAGTTTTGATAATTTGTATTTTTCACAGAATTTGTTCATTTCATCTAAGTCCTTGAATGTATTGGCATAACTTTTCACAGTATTCCCTTATTATCCTGTTAATGTTTGTAGATCGGTAGTGATATTCCCTTTCATTTTTTATATTGCTAATTTCTATCTCCTCTCTATTTTTTTTTTTTTTTGATCAGGTTGGCTAGAGGTTTATCACTTTCATTAATCTTTTCAAAAGTCAGATTTTGGTTTCATATGTTTACTGTACTGTTTTTCTTTTCCATTGATTTTTGCTCTTTATCTTTATTTTCTCCCTTTTATTTATTTTGGATTTAATTTCCTCTTCTTTTTCTAGTCCTTAAAGTGGGAGCTTAAATAGTTGATTTAGGGCCTTCCTTTCTAACATAAGCAGTTCATGTTATACATTTCCCTCCGATCGCTTGTTTGGTTGAATTCCGAAATGTTTATATTTTATGTCTTTGGCTTTATTCAATTAAATACATTTTCTTGCTTTAAGAGAAAGAGAGAAGTAAATCTCTTATGCAGAAACTCGTGGCTGTGATTTTTGTGTAATATCATAGTCAGTAGTGTGTCTGTAACATGAGCTTCTTGCAGTTACAAATGGGCATTTAGCATAATATATGGCTATAATATGTAAGTAGCTTGCTTGCTTGCTTGCTTGCTTCCTTCCTCCCTCCCTCCCTCCTTCCCACTCTCCCCTTCCTTCCTTCCTTCCTTCCTTCCTTCCTTCCTTCCTTCCTTCCTTCCTTCCTATCTTCACCTGAGGGTTATTGATTTTAGAGAGAGGGGAAGGGAGGGAGGGAGAGAGGGAGAGAAATATTGATGTGAGAGAGAAAAATCGATCTGTTGCCTCTTGTATGTGCCTGGACCAGGGACTGAACCTGAAACCTAAGTATGTGCCTTGACCAGGAATCAAACCCAAGACCTTTTGGTTTACTGGACGAAGCTCCAACCGAGCCACACCAGCCCGGGCATAAGTTGCTTTCTAATGATCATAGGGTATCAAGGTGAAAAAACATATACAATTTAGTAATTTAAAAATTAGTGCAAAACTACAGCTCCATCTCCATTCATCAAAACAATTCATATCACACATTAGTCCTGGCTGGCATGACTCGGTTGGAGTGTCATCCTATAAACTGAAAGGTCACAGGTTTGATTCCTGGTCAAGGCACATGCCTAGGTTGCAGGTTTTGTCCCTGATCGGGGCACATAGAAGAGGCTACTGATAGATGTTTCTCTTGTGTCAATGTTTCTCTCTCTCTCCTCCTCCTTTCCCCTCTCTCTAGAATCAGTGAGCATGTCCTCCAGTGAGGATAAAAAAACCCTCATATACATTTCAAATTGTTCTGGTAGCGCTGAGCACTGTCCATGCAAGAGTGGTGGCTGAGTGATTTCTTTGCTGGATAAATGAGTGCTTGACATAAGGATCTAACTACCTGTATGAGGTCAGTGTCTAAAGCTTACTTAGACTAAAGTTTATGAATTACAGCAAATTGTAATGCTGGAAACAGAAAATAAACATTTGATTAAAGAGTTTGTAATGGTAAATTTTGATTCAGAAATGTCATTTACTGGAAAATTGTGAAAATTTACATTGTAGTACTTTTTTTTTACCATTGCAGAATATTTTGCATGCTGTACATTTTAAGTGAAATAACATTAGTTTTACTTTTTAAGATATAAAATTAAGAAAATAAATATATTTTTAATTTAACTTGTGGTTTCTTCTTTGTCTGTGGGTTATTTAGAAGTATATTTTTCCATTTCCACATATTTTGAAATTTTCTAGATATCATTCTTTTATTGATTTTTAATTCAACATCGTTGTGGTCAGAAATCCTACTTTGTGACAACAAACTCACAACTATCGACAACTGAACCTAACTAAGCAAACAATAGAACAAGAACAGAATCACAGAAATGGAGATCACTTGGAGGGTTATCAGTGGGGAGGGGGAGGGGAAGGGGGAGAATGGGGGAAAAGGTACAGGGAATAAGAAGCATAAATGGTAGGCACAAAATAGACAAGGGGAGGTTAGGAAAAGTATAGGAAATGGAGAAGCCAAAGAACTTATATGTACGACCTGTGGGCATGAATTAAAGAGAGGGAAATGCTGGTGGGAGGGCACAAGGTGGAGGGGAATAAAGGGGAAAAATGGGACAACTGTGTAGCGTAGTCAATAAACTATATTTTAAAAAGAAAAAAAAAGAAATCCTACTTTGTATGATTCCTATCCTTTGTAATTTACTGAGGCTTGTTCTACTGCCCAGAATATTATCTATGTTGGTGAGTATTATATCTGCACTTGAGAAGAATGTGTATCCTCTTGTTGTTGGCTATAGTTTTCTAAAAATATCCATTAGGCCACTTTGGTTAATAGTGCTAGTCTTGTATATCCTATTGATTTAGTTGATAGTCTATATCTTACTGATTTTTCCTTATTTGTTAAATTACTGAGAAAGGGATGTTAGTCTCCAACTATGTTTGAAGATTTGTCTGTTTCTAGAACTCTATGGTGCTGATGACTTTTGTTTTCATGTATTTGGGAGCTTTGTTGTTAGGTGCTTACATGTTTTAAATGATTATGTCTTCTTGATTATTTGTCTTTTCTCCATCGTGCAGTGTCCCTCCTCTGTAGTAACACTCTTTGTCTTGAATTCTACTCTATCTAATATTAATACAGCCATACAAGCTTTCTTATGCCTTGTGTTTGTGTAGAGTATCTTTTACACCATTTTACTTCCAATTTGTCTCTGTCTTTATGCTTAAAGTGTGCTTCTTATAAATAACATATAACTATTTTATTTAGCCTGACAGTCTCTGCCTTTAAACTGGTGCGTGTGGCAGATTGTGTTTTTCAAAGGTAGCCCCAACAATATCTCCCATCCCACATGCTCTTCTGGAACCTTGCCATTTTCCCATCAAGAGGTGGAATTTAACCCTCCCCCCTATAATCTGGGGAGGCTTGTGACTTGCTTTGAATCAACATAATATGGTAAAAGTGATGCCACTTGATTTCTGAGGCTAGGTCAGAAAAGGCAATGCAGCTTTTGCCTTGTAAGCAGGAATATTCACTCTTCCAGCCTTTAGCTGCCCCCTAACCAGTCCAGTTTCCCTGAAGTTGCCATGCTATGAAGAAACCCAAACTAGCCTTCATGGAGAGAATACATGGAAGTGCTCTGAGACGACTCAAAGAGGCAGAGATGCCCAGCCACTGTTTCAGCTTTGGCCACTGTCTGACGGCAACCACAAGAAATGTCCTCAACCAGAACTGCCCAGTTGAGTCTTTCCCAGATTCCTTTTTTGGAATATATATATATATGTGTATATATATATATATATATATATATATATCTCCATAATCATATATATGCTATATATATGTGTGTGTACTTATATGCATATACAACTTCAAGGTGAAAAAACATATACAATTCAGTAATTTAAAAATTAGTGAACTATAGCTCTGTCTCCATTCATCAAAACAACTCATATGCACATGAGTCCTGGCTGGTGTGCCTCAGCTGGTTGGAGCATCATCCCATAAACCAAAAGGTCATGGGTTGGACTCCCAGTCAAGGTACATGCTTAGGTCGCAGGTTTCATCCCCGGTTGGGGTGCATATGAAAGACAACCAATCAATGTTTCTCTTTCACATCAATATTTCTCTTTCCCTCCCTTCCCCTCTCTCTAAAATCAGTAAGCATATCCTCAAGTAAGGATTTTTAAAAGAATAAAACTTGTATTAAAAAAAAGAACATTACAACAGGATTTCAATTGCAGCAGTCCCAACCTTTGTGTTCTGCTTGTCACATAATATTTTTACATATGCTATGCAAATTATTGTTATTAATATTATTATTATTATTATTTTATTGACAGTAAATTTTATTTTTCTCTTTTTAAATATATTTTATTAATTATGCCATTACAGTTGTCCCATTTCTCCCCCATCATTCCCCTCCACCCTGCACAACACCTCCAACCCACATTCCCCGCTTTAGTTCATGTCCATGAGTCGTAAGTTCTTTAGCTTCTACTTTTCCCACACTATTCTTGCCCTCTCCCTGTCTGTTTTCTACCCACCGTCTATGCTACTTATTCTCTGTACCTTTTCCCCTCTCTCCTCCTCCCACTCCCCTGTTGCTAACCCTCCATGTGATCTCCATTTCTGTGTTCCTGCTCCTGGTCTAGCTGTTCGCTTCATTTGCTTTTGTTTTAGGTGTGGTTGTTAATATCTGTGAGTTTGCTGCCTTTTTACTGTCCTATTTTTTATCTTCTTTTTCTTAGATAAGTCCCTTTAACATTTCATACAACAAAGGCTTGGTGATGATGAACTCCTTTAACTTGACCTTATCTGAGAAGTGCTTTATCTTCCCTTCCATTCTAAATGAAAGCTTTGCTGGATAGAGCAATCTTGGATGTAGGTCCTCGACTTTTATGACTTGGAATACTTCTTTCCAGCCCTTTCTTGCCTGTAAGGTCTCTTTTGAGAAATCAGCTGACAGTCTGATGGGAACTCCTTTGTAGGTGACTGTCCCTTATCCCTTGCTGCTTCTAGAATTCTCTTCTGCATTTTAATCTTGGCTAATGGAATTATGGTGTGCCTTGGTGTGTTCCTCCTTGGGTCCAACTTCTTTGGGACTCTCTGAGCTTCCTGGACTTCCTGGTAGTCTATTTCCTTTGTCAGATTGGGGAAGTAATCCTTTATTATTTGTTCAAATAACTTTTCCACTTGTCGCTCTTCTTCTTCCCCTTCTGGTAACCCTATAATTCAGGTGTTGGAATGTTTAAAGATGTCCTGGAGGTTCCTAAGCCTCTCCTCATTTTTTTGAATTATTGTTTCTTCCTTCTTTTCTGTTTGGTTGTTTCTTTCTTCCTTCAGGTCCACTCCATTGATTTGAGTTCCAGTGTTCCTCCTATCACTATTGGTTCCCTGTGCGTTTTTCTTCATTTCACTTATTGTAGCCTTCATTTGTTCATCTAATTTGTGACCAAAATCAACCAATTCTGTGAGCATCCTGATCACCAGGGCTTTGAACTGTGCATCTGATAGGTTGGCTATCTATCTCTTGGTCTCCTAGATGAATTGGCTCTGGGGCTTTGATTTGTTCTCCCATTTGAGCCATTTTTTTTTTTTTTTGGTCTGGCCACAGCTGTTACATATGAGGGGCGGAGCCTTGGGTGTTCACCAAGTTGGGGCAGCCCAATCACTGGGTAGTGATGCTTTATGTGGGGGCAGGGTCCGAGAGGGAACAATGGCGCTTGCTCCACTCTCTCTTAGATTCCAGTTCCTTCTGCTGCTTCCCCTTCGCCTGGATTATCTGAGAGCAAATGTGGGACCACCTGGTCAGCCAGGCGCCTTGCATGGCCTCACTGGGTCTGCACTGTTGCCACCTCGTGCCTGGGGTCTGCTAGCCACTGCCTGCACACCTGGGATCTTCCAGCCACTGCTGCCTGCGTGTCCGGGTCCACCAACCTCCACTTTTTCCTGCTGCGACTCTGCCCCCCTTACCGGTCAGGATGAATGGTTGTTGAACTTCTGTAGAGTTCAGTTTTCTATCAGTTCTGGTTGTTTTCTTGTTTCTAAATCTTTGTTGTCCTTAATTTTGGTTGTGCGAGGAGGCACAGTGTATCCACCTACGCCTGTATCTTGGCCGGCACAAATTATTTTTATATACAGTGTGCAAAAGTAACTTCACATTACATTGTGATTGTATTTACTTTAAACAGTAAATAATCATATATATTTACTCTTAGTGGTGTTATGTATTCCTTTCTTCAGTCCGGTATAATTTCTCATATATCTAAATAATTAATTTAGCATTTCTTTTATTGGAGATGAATTCTTTATTTTTTCTCATCTGGGGGTGCAACTTTATTTTGTCTTAATTTTTGTAAGATATTTTTACTGATGTGGAACTCCAGTTTGAAATCCTTATTTTCTTTTATCATTTGAAGATGTGCCATTACCTTTTGACCTCTACTGTTTTTGGATTAGGAGTTTGCTCTCATTCTTATTGTTCCCCTGTATATAGCATGCCTTTTTTTTTTTTTGTCTCTCTGAAAGTCTTCAGTGTTTTTTTTTTTTTTTTTTAATTGTTTTTCAGCCCTGGCCAGGTAGCTCAGTTAATTGGAGCATCGTCCTGTACACCATAAGGTTTGCAGGTTTGATCCCCCATCAGAGCACATATCTAGGTTGTGTGTTCAGGTCCCTGGTCAGGCACATATGGAAGGCAACCGATCGATGTTTCTCTCACATTGATGTTTCTCTCTCTCTGAAAAAAATCAATGAACATATTTTCCTAGTCTGCTTTAGACTTCAGCGGACCCTGTATTGATCTCTCTCAGCTCTTCTGCCTTTCTCCTGTCACCAGTTGCTACTGGAAGGTCTAGAGTGTGGTTTCTCTCTTCTTCTACCCTCATTCAGACTTCAGCACTCCTGGTATACCTACACCTCAGAGAGAACCACTCAGTCCACCTGCCCTGCCTCCAAGCTTTCTTGGTGAGGGCCTATGGAAAAGAGTAATGGGTGAATGCAAACTCTTTTTGGTGTGTGTGTGAGGTCCCTAGGGATTCAACTTTCCCACACTTGACCCTTAAAATTTTGTGAAAATATCCTGTTTTCTTCTTACACAGGTTTATGGCAGCGTCCTCCTGTTGTTGCTGTTGCCAAGGATAAAAGCAGCAATGTGTCTTTTTCTCAGGAAGGGCTTGGCGTTTTTCAGATTTTGGCTATTTTTCCCCTTTCTTTTCCTTCCTTCCTTCCTTCCTTCCTTCCTTCCTTCCTTCCTTCCTTCCTTCCTTCCTTCCTTCCTTTTGCAGCTCAGCTCTCTAATAAGCTTAAAAGGAAAAAAACCCTAGTGTTGTGTAGGTTATCTAGCTTCTTGTAGCTAGGATTGAACTGATGCTGTCTTGCAACTTCTTATACCCCAGGCAGAAGGAAAACATACATCTACTACTGCCTTTTAATTTATACTACCATAAAAAGTTCTTGTTTGTTCTCTGAGTGCTCCTTTTATAGTGTCCTATTGTTTTTTTCATGGATATTCACATTCTATTTTCTCCCCGAGGAAGTTTAGGAACTTTAAAGAAAATATTTCCGGCCCTGGCCATGTAGCTCAGTTGGTTAGAGTGTTGTCCTGATAAGCCAAGGTTGTGGGTTTGATCCCTGGTCAAGACACATACAAGAATCAACCAATGAATGTATAAGTAAGTGGAACAACAAATCAATGTTTCTCTCTCCCTCTCTCTCTAAAAATCAATAAATAAAAAAGAAAAATATTTCTTATCCCTCATCATACTATTTCCCATGGATTGTTTTCTCTCTTCAGTCTGATGTCTGTCTTTTATGTTTTTGTGTTAGAGGCTTCCTCAGATGTGCAGTGGTCTTTGGTTGTTGTCTCATATTTAAGAATGGGATACTAACAAAGCTTATTGTGAGGAGTGGGCTTGTCAACTATGGGCTTCATTTTAGGGTGATGTACCTGCACTGTTTTAGTGGGGAATTCCATCGTTACTCTCTTTAATTCCTTCCTCTTGGAATGGAAAAATAGCCCTGAGAAAGAGCTGCAGTCTGCTTCCTGGGGCTGGCTGTCAGCACTAAATGAACTAAGTAGGGCAAGAGGACCCAGAGTGCTCCACACACTGTAGTAAATATCCAGTCTCCCTGTTTTCAGTGTAGTACCTTCTAAAGCTGTTACGGGTGTTCCCTAATCAAGACACTCTCTGTTTCATTATCTCCAAAGAATGACTTCATCCTCTGCTGGAATGGATGGCAGCTTCTGGAGGTCTAACTGCCCCTTAAACAGATCTTCAACTGTGGCTCGACATTCACTCCCATTTCCACTGCTGATTTTTAAGCCATGTGTGAGCTCTGCCATGTGAATTCAGCTGGTGTTCAGTTGTCCCCACTGCCCCCAGCTTCCTTGGATTTGCTACACTGGTTACTGCTCAGCTAGCACAATCTTGTTGCTGTTATCTCATCTCCTGTTATTTTCGTCCTTGGGAATTTTTGCTTTTAAAAAGTCACTTAATGTCATTTTAGCAGGGTTTCAGGAAGTAGAGAAGGTAAATTCATAGGTTTAATCTGTCGACTTTGTTTCCAAGTGAACAGTATGGGGACAAAGTCTGGGAGAACAACTGAGTGGAATGAGGGGGAGGCTGTCTAGGGTCATGTGGAAGGACTGCGGTACTCATAGGCCAGCTTGTTTGAAGCCCATGAATCCCTGGTGATACCTGTCCACATACTGATGTGGTTTTCTCCAGCAACACTTTCTGCAGCCTGTGAGGGAAAGCAGGGAAGTCAGATGGACAATTCTGTTCAAATCCTGGGGGTTTGTAGGAAAAATAAGAGAATAGATGACTTAAGTGTGGTGAGACTGAAGAGGCCAAGCAAGATGCCTACCAAGGCACAGCTCTCTGCTGTGAGAGTGCCTCCTGCCAGTGATTTACACATAGATGATGCTTTGTCAGTTTGGGCTGCCATAACAAAAATGCTATAGAATGGAGGCTTAAATAACAGACATTTACTTCTTACCATTCTGGAAGCTAGAAGTTCCAGATCAAGCAGGGCTGTTTTCTGGTGATGGCACTCTTCTTGGCTTGTAGTTGGTTGTCTTCTTGCAGCATCCTCACATAGGAGAGAGAGACAGAGACAGAGACAGAGAGAGAAGGAGGGAGGGCGAGGGAGTTCACTGTCTGGTCTTTTCTTATAGGGGCATGAATCCTATTGAATCAGGGCCTTACCCTGTGACTTCATTTAACCTTAATTGCTTTGTTAGAGGCCCCATCTTCAAATAGTCTCATATAGGGGGCTAGGGCTTTAACATATGATATTGGGGGGACACATAATTCAGTATGTAACAGATAGCCGTTTTATATATCACATAGCCTGCCCCAACCTTGGCTTCAACTGCTTGGACCAGGAACAAGCACCTGGCCAAGAACTGCCAGTCTTCAGTTCCCTATCCAGCTTACTTAACATGAAGGCTCTTTCCAAATAGAGATAATGAGTATTTGGGGCCAATAAATTTCTTTCTCATGGGTGCTTAAACTGCAGAGAGATTAGAAGCCAAAAGATGTGTGGAGCAAAGGTAACATGTAAAGGTCATGAAGCATTAGAAGCCAAGGAGAAGCAGAAACTAGGATTAGGCAGAAACAGAGATAAAGTAAAGGCACAGAGGAGAGGGTTATGTACTTGGTTGGTGGTGACAGGAACACGAACTGAGTCACCATAATAACAGTTTAGGGGTGGGAGGTTGTGAGTGTGAATAAAAAAGCCTGTCCCCAGAGCTGCTTAAAAAACTGGTTCAAACTTCCCAAGGCTCGGGTGTTTGATTCTGTGTGGGTTCCTGTCCATATGTCTGAGGTTACTATTGTGATGGTTATTTTTACATCAAATTGACTGGGCCATGGGGTATCCAGACATTTGGTTAAACATCATTCTGGCTATGTCTGTGAGGGTGTTTTGGATGAGATTAATGTTTGAATCTGTAAACAGAGTAAAGCAGTTTGCCCTCCCTAGTGTAGGTGGGACTCGTCTAATGCATTGAAGACGTGAATAGAATAAAGAGGCAGAGTAAGAGGGAATTCTCCTGTCTGACTGCTTGAGCTGGAACTTTGGCTTTTTCCTGCCCTTGGGCTGGAATTTAAACCATCAGTTCTCCCAGGTTTCTAGCTTGCTAACTGCATATCTTGAGACTTCTCAGGCTCCCAAGTCACATGAGCCAATTCGTTACACACACACACACACACACACACACACACACACACACACCCCCTATTGGCTGTTTCTCTGGAGAACCCTGACTAACCCAACTGCCTTCCTTATTCCTACATGAATCTTCCATTAAGGGAGAAACTTGAGAATGTTGAAGAGATCCTCTATAGGGTCTAGGTGGGATGTGGAAGGCAGAAAAACCAAGTGGGATCTAATAGCTTTGCTGCAGGGGTCTAGAAAATAGAAAGTTCTATGAGGTCAAAATGCAGAGGTGATAGAAGGAAGTTGGAAAATAAGACGGAACAGATTGAAGGTCATGCCCAGAGAGCTGGCATTTGGATCTTCACATGTCAGAGCAATTCTGTGGATGATGAAGAGGTCTATAAGGCACAACTGTGAGAAGGGGAAGCTGGGGTGAGGTCAAAGTCTTTGAAAGTAAGATCAAGACACGGAGAAGTTGAGATGTTGTGTGGGTGAGGAGGGTTAGGATCATTAGTGAATATGGCAGAGTGATAGTGTAAGAAGGTGCAGAAGTTGGAGAGGCCCAATGACAAGAACCTCACAGGAGCCTGTTGATAAGGCTGCTGAGTGCCCTCCCAACATGGCGGCTGACTTCATTCAGGCAGAGCAATCCAGAAAAGGGGACAAGGAAGAAGCAGAGGTGCCTTTTATGACCCGCTCCTCAAAGTTGCCAGCTGACACTTCTGCTTCACTCTATTCATTAAAAATGTGTCCCCAAGTCCAACACTCACTCAAGAGGAGGGGAAGTATGTGCCACCTTTTGAAGGGAGGAGCATCAAAAAAAAAATTGTGGCCAATAGCTTAAAACCACTAGAACAGAGATACTGATTAACTTCAGCCTTTGTTAAGAATGCATGGTACAATAGCTGGAGAAACTACTAAAAATTTCATACAGTGCTTCTAAACAAATAAATGGGAAAATGAAAGAGGAAAGCAAATTCAATCTATCTAAAAGATGACCAAGAATGGAGGGAACGAATGGCATGGTTGTTTGGGCTCAGCCTTTACTCCCATCTCCTTTTAATGTACTTACTGCTGAGGTAGGGTGTTTCCCAGACTGTGTGCAGCCAGGTTCTGGGATACAAACTAGGTTTTGCCAATTAGGTGTGTGTACACAAGATTTGGAAGGCTGAGGGAAAAGGAGGCCATCTTTTTACCGTGGGGAGCTGTTTTTCTGCTGGATATCAAGGTCAAGGAAGAGTGGGGCTTCAGCAACAATGCTCCTGTGTGCAGTGTTCACTTTGCAGTGGCAGTCATGGCTTCCAGGTCCCAGCTTGCTGATTTCTGGCTCATGACTATACTGGTGTCCTCTTTAACTCAATACTCACACTGCTGACCACCTGTTCCATGATCTTGCTGATGGTGGCAGAGGTAGCAGCTCCTTTGGACAGCCAGTTCTGTGGTGATGTCCTGTGGATCCCACCCAGAATACATCCCTCTGGCCCCTCTAATGGTTATGTATGGTTCCAATTCCTTGCACAAAATCCCTTTCTGGCCCTGGCTATGTAGCTCAGTTGGTTAGAGTATCATTCCCATACACCAAGGTTTTGGGTTCGATCTCCAATCAGGGCACATATAAGAATCAGCCAATGAATGCATGGATGGGTAGAACAACAGATCAACATTTTTCTCTCCCTTCCTGTCTCTCTCTCTCTCAAATCAATAAATTTTTTAAAAAATTAAAATAAATAAAAAGGCAACTTACTCCCTCAGCCCCTTCCACACAAAAAAATTCCTTTCTATGTAATGGCTGGAGCAATTTCTGCTTCCTGTCCTGAAACTTCACTGAAGGAAAGTGGGGGCAGAGGGAAAGAAGTTTGAAAAGGAAGACAAATAGAAAGCACTTAATAAGCGGGCAAGAGTAAATCCAAACATACGGCAACCACTACCAATGTTATCAACTAAACCCTACAGGTAAAAGACAGACAGGTAGACAAAGTCAATATGTGATCCAGCAGACCCAGTCCTTGGTGTTTACCTTACAGAAGTGAAAGCTGCTTACACAAAATCCTCTACAGTGAATGTTTGCAGCAGCTCTATTTATCACTGCTCAAAGCTCAAAACAACCCAGCTGTTCTTCAACGGGTTTATGGCCAAACAAACAATGGCATACTGCTCAGTAATAAAAAGGAAAAACTGCTCACACAGACGCACACACACCATGAATGAATCTCCAAACTACACTGAGCGAAAGAAACCACATGAAAGAGTACCTACTGTGTGATTCTCTTTGTAATAAATTCTAGCAAAAACAGAAGGTGGCCCAGTGGGAGCCAGGGGCCAGGTGCTGGGGCTGAAGGGAATTTTGGGAGATGATGGAAATGTACGGTATCTTTCTTACTCGAGGACATTTCTTCATTGCTTTTAGAGAGGGAGGAAGTGAGAGAGAGAAACATCAATGTGAGAGAGAAACATCGATCGGTCATCTCCCATTTACGCCTGGACCAGGGATTGTACACATTGGACTGGGGATGGAATCTGCAACCTAAGCATGTGCCCTGACTGGGAATCAAACCTGCAACCTGGCTGTATTGGGACAATGCTCTAAACAACTGAGCTACCTGGCCAGGGCTGTTTTATATCTTGATTTTGGTGGTGATTACACAACATTTATCAAAATTCATTTTGATAAATGAATTTTATCATTGACAAACTGTACACTTCAAAACAGTGAATTTTACTGTATGTAAATTATACTTCAATGCAGCTGATTTTTAAAACGGTAAAGACTTTTAGACTTTATCAAACTAAACTAAAGCCAAACTATATACCATTTCAAGAGATACACCTAAGACAAGAAGACAGAAAGACTGAAAGGGGATGAAGAGAGAAAGATAGCCCATGCTGCTAGCCTGCTGGTACTTTATTCCTGCTTCACTGGCTTCTGTGACTCACACCCCCTCATCACATGGCTATCTGGGCAGGGGGGGGCGGATCTGGCCAGACTCTGGAGGGCTGCCCTCGATCAGCTGACTGTGTCCAAGAGGGGTGGGTCACAGGTTGCTGTGAGAAGCACTTGCCATTGATGGGGGTGTGAATGGGTAAGATCCAGTCTTCTGTGTGTCTAGAACTTCCCCAATGTCCAGGGAGAGCATGTGGCAGTGGATGGATGGTTCACCTGTCATTCAAAGCCAATCCCTTCTTCTCTTGGGACTTGCTCTGCCTCACATAGAAGCAAGTTCAATCCCAGCTCTGCCATTTACCTTCGGGGCGATCTTGGGTGAGCCTCTTGGTCCATGTGAACCTCAGTTTCCTCATTTATGAAGTAGGGGCAATACTGGTGCCTACTTAATAATGATGGATTGAGGAGTCAGTGAGCAAATGCACAGAGAATGTTCGGCACAGCACCTCCTGGCTGCGTGACTGTGTGACCTTGGGCTCCTCTTTTGGAGAGTGAGGAAAATAACAGAGTCTTCATTAGAGGTTCATGCGCAGATACAATGAGCTAGTGAAGGCAAAGACTACCTGGCTGTGCTCCTTGGATGCATTCCTTGACCTCTTTGGGCTTCAGTTTCCTCATCCGTTATATGGACTAATGATTGACCTCCCCAGATTGGCGTGCAAAATAAATACGTTAATGCATGAAATGTGCTCAGAACAATGACAGGCTCAATAAATATGACCAAGTGTAGTCATTGCGATGGGTACTAGTGTAATAAGCGGAGATTGAACCCATCATTATGCACTTAGACAGAGCATACTAAATGGGTTCTACCCTCCTCTTACTTTACCCCTATCATCGTTGCAGTGTCCAGCATCAAACCTTATGTTCCATAAAAGATTTGTGGCAGTTGGGACTGGAGGAAGAGGCTGGAAACTACAGGAGGTGAGTGGAGGCAGAAGTGGCTGGAAAGATGAAAGGCCAGGCCTATCAGAGGTCCGATCAGAGCAGGCAGGAAGCAGATCACAGCTCAGTGCCTCATGGAAAATACCCCCATCTTGGGTGCCCAGGCCTGCCCTTCACAGCCAGCTCCAGGCCCACTGGCCTTTTGCCCCAGCTCAGCCTACTTTTTACTCCTGAAGGGGCTGGACCAGTGGCATAACAGTCCTGCCAGCACTCCCACTCTTGGTCTCCTGGAACCAAAAGACCAGCCACAGGCAGCCCCGGGGGTAGGCCACAGCTGAATGTGAAAGACCCTCTGCCTTCACTAAGGTGTGTAGTATTGTGCGAGCTCCTTCTCAAAACCGTCAGAACACAAGGCATGCAGACCCTCCCTGAGGGAAGGTAGGGCCACTGCAAGCTTCCCCTTCCAGGATAAACAGAAGCTGGCAAGTAATGGTTGGATGGGGTGAGGACAACAGGCCAGGATGCCAGGGCTCCTCCCACTTGGCCCCCTGCATGGCTCGGCTTGGAGGGTCTTGGGAGGCTGAGCTGAGGGCCCCAGGAATGCTTCACTGGGCAACAGGCATGCCCATAAAAATACCGTGGCCACCAGGGCTGCAATCTGCCATCTGGGCCCTAGGCCTTCCTTGCCCTGCGGCCGGCTCGGCTCATTCCGGAATTCTTGCACACTCCGCATGACCACCGCGAGTCTAGGGGGGTGCTGGGGAGGAGCACTTTCCCCAGGCTTCCAGGGCAAGGCTATGGGAAAGTGGGGTCAGGGGGAAAGGTCGGGATGGGGCCAATCCCCACGACAAAGAAATAAGACACCGAGCATGGGAAAGCTGAAAGGGAGTCAGAGGAATATCTGGGAACTGATATGGCAGCTAGAGGGGCACCCTCTCTGCCTCCTCGCCTCTGGAACCCGTGGGCATCTGTGCGTCCCTGGGGTCGAGGCCTGGGCACCCCTCCCAGACTGGGCGTCTACAATTTGGGGGCAACTCATGGGGGAGAGCCCAGGGACTCGGGAATCCTGCCTTGGGTGGGGAGACGTCCAAACATCTCAAGACGGGCTGGGGGGTACGGCCGGAACCGCGTTGCGTGTGAGTGCCCATAGCTAGCCAGCACCCAGGAGAGCAGAGAGGAAGTTGGGGGGTGGGGTCGTGTATCTGGCATCTCTTCCCCTACCCGACTCCTCTCTCCAAGGCCCAGGCCCGTACCCTGGGAGCAACCCCGCCCCGCGATGCTTGCCCGGAGCCTCCATTGCGCTGCAGGCATCCGAGGCACTCCGGGATTGTGGGAGTGGGTCCCACCGAGCTCCCAGAGGAGGTCATCAAGGGTTCTTAGCCCACGCAGAGCTCCGCAGCCTGGCCCCCGCGGGAACTAAGGACTAGGGCGCGGCGGGGAGGAGCAGACGATGGGGGAGGTGATCTCACTCCCCCCTCCCCTGCCTCCTCTGCGCTCCCCTCCCCCTCCCCTGCGCGCACGCCAGTCCCGCCCCGCCCCCGCCCCCGCCCCGGCGCATCGGCCGCAACAGCAGCTTCAGCATCGCAGATGCACTCAGGCTGCGGGTCCGAGGCTGGCGTGCTCGGAGGCTGGGCGGGTAGCTCCACTGGCGGCCGTAGCGCAGGTAAGGCGGGCAGGCCTTCTCTCTCCACCCGGCCGAGGCTGCGACGCTCCCAGTCACCCGTCCCAGCCCTACCCAGAGGGGTGAGAGCAGGGAGCGCTGCTCCCTGTGGCCCGCGGTCACGGGTGGTGCGGCCAGAGCCCCACCCAGGTGGCACCCGGCTCAGCCCTGCGGACTAGAGCAGGGCAGGGGAAGGAGGGCAAGACCGAAGCCGGACAGGTGAGAGGTACCTGGGCGGTGCCCAAAATGCCGATCTGAGGAGGAACTCTCCGTGGGCGGGGGTGGGGCAGTCAGGCAAGGTCTGTGCTGGCAGGTGGGAGCTGAAGTTGGCACATCCCTACCAGTGTGTGAGAAAGGGATCACGATGGGGCCTGATGACTCCCTATCCGCTGCAGTGGGGTGTGGCTCTGGGCGTGGCTGACCCTCTTCCTCGGTCGAGGTCCCGGTTCCACTGACACTGAAATTCGGCTGCCAGCATGGTATGAGGGGAGGTTGGGCTAGCTGCCCCTGGCAATGGGGGGAGGGGAGGGAACCAGGCTGGGCGATGCCTGGCCCTCCGCCCCAAGGTTGGGGGGGGGGGCTTTGTTCTTCTCATTCTTCTTTCCAAACCCCATCCTGGACTCCCCAGGGTTCCCCTCCAAGACTGCACCAGGACCTGGGTCTCCTCCCTAGAGGCACACGGTGCGTCTGGAGCCTTAGTTTCTGCAGGCTCAATTTCTGCAGGGTGCATCGAGTGAGACCGGCCTGGGCGCCCACCGGTGTGCGCCTGTGCACATGGTTGTAGAATGTGAGTCCATCAGGTAGAGGGGTGGGAGGGAGGGCATTATTGGCTCAGGGCCGGGGATTCTGGAAAGCAGGATGCTCAGCTTAGCCCCTACCCCGGCCCACTGAAGGTCTTTTGCCCTTTGCCAAGTCTTCCTACCTCTGTGAGCTATGAGCTCTTTCCCCCTTCCTGGAGCAGATTTTGGGAGTCTCTTGGTTGGCAGAGGTTGCAGAGTACCTACAACAACCTGCTGCCCCCTACAGGATATTTGGAGCCCCGCCCATCACTGCCTGTCTTGGGGAGGCAGCCCCAGAGCCATCTGCCCCCATCAAGGAGTGGGGTTTTGGCAGCCCCCCTCCAAGTAGGTGCCCTGCTTCCAGTTAACTCCACCCAGAAGGCTGGAGCTTCTGGGCAGCCCAGTGCCATCTCTGCTGACTCACGTGGCCCTGACAGTGAATACTCCCATCAGCCTTTTCCCCCATGAACTGCTTCTGAGCCACATCTTTCTTGTCCCCTATGGGGTGGCTGGGGCAGGGGCCTGCCTGGGGCCTCTCACCTCTGACCGGCTTTTTACTGTAGACAATGGGACTCAGCCGGGCCTGGTCTCTCATCTGGCATAGCGCCCATACAGCACCAGCATGTGAACCGTGGGTTCCTGAGCCTTTGGGGCTCTTGGTTTCTTTGTGACCACATGAGGAACTCAGGTCAGGACTGGGACCCTGCAACTCCCAGCTCATGGTCACTTTTCTATGCTGCATCCTAGTTTCTTTCTATACTTAATGTCTGTGTGTGTGTGATCCCAAAGGTGGTACATCTTATTGTGGTACACTTGAAATATACAGAAGAGAACAAAAGAAATTAAGAATTGCTGGTGATCTGATCAGAAAGAGAGAAACCTGCTTAGGACACCCCAGTCTCAGTTTCCTTGTTTTGCTACCACCTGGTCATGAGAGGCTCCTCCCTCAGTGACCAGACCCCTGCATAGAACCAAGTGGGCAAAGAGTGGGCACACAGCAGACTGAGGTGGCAGGGACCCCCTTCCTGTGCAGTAATGAGCTCCTCCTGCCCCAGAACTCTGTGGCCCATGGGATGGGCAATCATTCACTGGGCAGCTGCCTACTGCCAAGTGCCTGGTGGGGTTAGCTACCGGTGGCCCATGGAAAAGCCAGGAATGAACCAGACTGGCACTGTCTTCATCCTTAGGGGGCACACATTAGTTTTCATTTTTCCTTTGTGACTATTCTGAAGGGAAAACAGACGCAGGGAGTGAGGAAGGGCCTTGTTCGAGGCCTACTCCAGTGGACAGCAGCTCCCAGAGCTGCAGCCCCATCAGCCTCTTTCTGCCACTGAAGTGGGTACCTCCCATGGCATGTGCTCTGGCAAGACCAGCTGGGGAGGATGGAAGAGGCAGCCTCTGTGCCATAACCACCAGTCCCCAGCCCAGTGACTCTAGACCACAGGTGGCAAACACAAGGCCCGCGGGCCGAATCCAGCCCTCCACCTTGTTTTATCCAGCCCAGCACCTTGTTTCTACCTGGCGGCAGCGCTGAGCTCTCGCTTAACTCTTAAGGAGTTGTTACATGTATACAGTCCTAAAATTACATTCAGCCCTTAGAAGGCAACTGCAAGGCTGATGTGGCCACCAGTGAAAATGAGTTTGACACCCCTGCTCTAGATCCTCAGTATCTCCCTTGGCTTTGAGTCTCAGCCTTCTTGGCTAGCACATGAGGGCACAGACTCACTAATCTCCAAGGTCCCTTTCAAGGCAAACAGTCCCTGGTGCCACTTTAAATGGCTGCAGCTGGAAAGAAGCAGTGAGGAAGCCTAGCCCAACCTCCCTCTTCTGGGCAGTGAGAGCCATGTGATCTTGCAGAGAGGTCCAGCTTCCAGGAGACCCAAGGTGAAGGAATGATGGAAGCTTTTCCTGATGTCCTTCTTGAGCTAAAGGTTGAAACAGCTCTGGGGTGAGAAGGGGGTGTGGGTGCCCTGGGCCTGGGAGGGACATGTTCTGGGGAAGAATGGAGTAGAAGTGGGAGTCCTGTGCAGAGATCGGCATCCCAGCCAACTGCCCTGCTCCAACAGAACCCCTCTGAGTCCCCAGGGCCCTGCCCCACCCTGTGATTCAGACAATAGGGGAGGCAGGAGGTTTGAATCCTCCCTCCAGGGTTCCCAAGCTGGCTGCTACATTTGCCCTGCCTCCTCCTCCCCTGATTGGGAAGGTTGGATTTAGGTCCTTGGGTGGGGTCCTGTGCCAATTCTGGACAACCACCTTCTGCTTCTCCACCCTCCTGCTCTTCCTGTCAGTCACCTGCTTCTCCATGGGGGGGGGGGCAGGTCATCACCATTCCCCTCCCTGCCCAGTTGGAGTTGCACTGTTGGGGGTGCACCACTCCTCTTCCTCCACTTGCTTCTGCCTGCCCCACCCCTCCCTGTAGGTGCCCTGGGCTCTATCTCTCAACTTCCCCTTTTGCCTACCTTCTGTCTCTGCTCCTATCCCCTTCTGCCTTACCACTTCTCCCGTGCCCTGCTCTGTTAAACTTGGCCCCTGCTCTGATTTCTGAGCCCAGCACATGTCCACTGGGCTCCATGACTTTGGGCTGGGCTCAGATTTCTGGTGGGGGCCTTGTCTGATCTGCAGGGTGGACAGGGGGCACCTGGTGGCCCCCAGCAAGAGGACTGGGGGTATGTGGAAGGTTAGCAGAGCCAGCCTGCCTTCTCCCCAAATTATCAACAGGATCTTTGTGGTTTCCTAAAGGTTGAAGAGAGGGAGGAGCCTGGAGGGTGGGGAATTCCTCTGCAGGGGGAGGGTCTGGACTGCTGGTCTTTCCAGAGGCTTTTCTTTGTGCAGTGCCCCTATCCAAGACCTCAGGAGCTTGCCTGGGTTCTCCCCAGGTCATGAAACTACGGAGGGAGCACTCAGCCACTGTCCTGACACTCATGCCAATCCTTGGCACTAAACCCAGTAAGGACAGCTGTGTTGGCCTTGGATTGGGTGGAACAGGAGGGCAACAGCGTCCTGGGCTTTGTGCACTTGGCCATAGGGGCCTTCTGAGCTGTCTGTCTTGATGTCAGCTTGGTGGTGGGGCTTGAAGGGAGGGTATGAAGCCCAAGAAGCCTTCTCATCTCAGCTCTCCGGTCTAAAACATTCAGAGCCAGACAAACTGGGGGAGGACAGCAGGGCTGGAGGTTAGTATGGGAGGCAGCGTTGGGAATGTGAGTGTGTGTGTGTATTACTATTTGCATATGCGGGGATCATATATCTGGTCGCATGTGTGCATTCGTGTGTGTTGGGGTGGAGAGCATGCTCACACAGATCCTTCCATGCCCACATGAGTCCCCTCGGATGCCCCTACTGGTTCTATGCTAGGAAGGGGTGGGTCTGATGGCGGTGCCTGCAGAGGCTGGCATGCCTAGCTGCACAATGTGGGGCTTCCCGTTGAGGGTTGCCCTCTGGTCCCTCCTCTGGCGGCCTGTGTTCATGCCTTAGGAATGCCTGGGATGACAGAGGCTCCATTGTCCACCCCCAGTCTTCCTGTGCCCCTCTGCCCTTTAACCCTTTGGGAGTGGGGAGCTCTGAGGGGCCTGGAGGGGCCTGGCAGTGTCTGAGCCATTTCTAGGCACCCGTCCCCTCCCCCTTGGAGCCAGGCATCTCAGGACTGGTGTATCTGAACAGCATGGGGCTGGTGCCTCTGGCTCCCTGCTGGACGCCCTCTTGCCTCTTCACTTTGCTTAGCACCTTCCCTGCATTGCCTGCCTGCTCTGTAGCCTTCGCTGCCCTTGAGTATCGGAGGCAGGCCCTGCCAGCCCATAGGAACAGGATGTACACCACCCCTCTGGCCTGGTGTCTGAAATCCCCTTTAGTGCCAAGTTCATTTCTCAGGTCAGGGGTTTCTGGTCTTGTTCAGAGTCCACTTTCCAGAGGCAGAGGAACGGCTTAGAGGGGACGGTGGTGCAGCTTTTACTATGGGCGTCAGTCTCCCCAACTGTATACAGGAAACTTGGCTATACTGCTGGCATTCTAGGGGCCTGGGAGGCTGGAGTCTTGGCCCTTACTCCGCTGTGCCTCAGTTTCCCTTTTTGCACAGGTAGTCAATACAGTCCCTAAGCCCTGACTGGAGAGAGGGACCTTCCAGGTAATTGAAGCCTCTTTGTGAGGGGACCTTGGGGCCTTTGGTTTCAAGAAAGGGGTCAGAGTGACCCAACATTTCGGATAATGGGAGGGGTCCAAGAAATCCAGGCTGTTCCTGAGCTGAACAGAGAAAGAAATGTGTCTTCTCTTGGAGAGTCCTTGGATGGGCCGTTGTTCAAAACCCAAGGCCAAGGGATGGGATGGTTTCTGCTCTGGGCTGAGGGTCACATCTTACTTCCAGTGGCCTCATCCTAAGATTTCCCTCCTTGCTTCCCACATTTGCTTGCTCTCTGCCTAGCAAATAGGCCCTTCCCTAGGGTGCAGGACTGCTTGGAAGTCATTCTCGTCCAAGCTCCTGGCCCTTGGAAACACATGTTAGGAAATCGAGTCCCTGAGAGATGAGCTGGCCCCCACAGGGAGCCTCTGCCCCATCTAGAACCCCACCCCTGGTGAGCATCAGAGCCAGCTCTGTGACCTTGGACACAGTACTCTGTTCCCTGAGCCTCAGTTTCCTCATCTGTATAGTGGCGATAATGATAGCACATCCTTCCCCAGGGCAATTTTAAGGATTAAGTGGGTGACATGTGTAAAAGTGTCCTTGTGTATAAGAGCCCCTGGCATGTGGTAAGTGCTACCTGTGAGTTTATTCAATAAAATGAGGCAGCTGACTGACACGAGGTGGGGATGGGGTGTAAAGAAAAACTGTCCCTGCCACCAATGGTGAGATTCCCCCTTCCTTCCCTAGTGTAGGCTGTTCTCTTTGCTCTCCTACAAAGGGTTAACCTCTGTCCCACCCCTTCCTCATCCTTTAAGGAGAATAGTCCTTTACAGGTAAGCTGTCGTTGCCTTGGAGACCTCAGTCTTATAGGGGCTTGACGATGTACCTTGGGTTGAGGAGGGGAGAGGCAGGGAGCGCAGATAACACAATAGTCCTTTAAGACTTCTGGGCCCCCAAGTACCTCTGGGGGCTCCCACCCAACAGCCTCCTTTATGTATTATCTAAATAACCCATTAGGCTGCAGCAAGCTTTCCTCTAGGCTTCCCCCATCTCTGCCAGTGGAGGGAGCTGGGCTCCATCTCCATGGAAACCCGCCAGCCACAGCCTGGCGGGGAGGGAGAGAAGGAGCCTTAAAGGAACATAGTGCATGGGATGTAGGTGACACCCACACCCTCATATACACACCAACAGGCTCTAAGGCCCCCATCAGTCCTGCTGAGGAGGCATCCCAGGCATGGGTGTCACCACACATGACCGCCAGGCCTAGAAGTATGCAGACCTGGCACCCACACTCTGACCATCACACACCTGGGGCGCTGAGCCCCCAGCCCTACCCCACTCAGGCCTGCCAGGTCATAGGGCACTGCCATTCCCAACAGACACTGGGCTGGAGGACCTTTTTGTTACTTATCCCTTCAGCAGTTGCATTTTCATCATATGGGAGGGGCAGAGAGGAGAGGACTCAAGGCAGGGTGTGGGAGCTGGTGGGCATGTGTGCAGTGAGCACATGCAGGGCGCCCTTAAAGGTGTGTGTGTGTGTGTGTGTGTGTGTGTGTGTTCAGGGAAGAAAGCAAGCCACCCCAGCCTCAGCCTGACTCCATGTCCTTCCAAGTTTTCCCCCAGCAGTGGATAGAGGCCAAAGGAAAGGAGTGCTGGGGTGTGGCCAGGGATGGGGCTCCTCTGGGGTCCCACTGAGCTCCTCCCTGCAGGCTCCAGTGGGCCTGACCTCGCCAACCTCATCTGCCTCAGTGCCTGCCACGCCCTTTCTTTGCCACCCTGTGAGAAGTGTGTGAGGCCCCAGGGGAGATGAGTTCCCAGCTGGACCCACTGAGGAGCAGCCTGCCTTTGTCGTGCCCTCCCCCAGTACAGTGGTAGGTTTATGCAGTGGGTGCACATGCGGAGTGGGCACACACTCACTATTGTGCCTGTGGACTCATGGGCATCCCCCTGCCAGCCAGGCAGCTGCTCACTCTGTCTTAGCGGCAATCTTGGAAGAATATACCATGGTCCTCCCTTCTCCTCTAGGTGAGGGAAGGGACTCTCTACCTGCTCCCTGAGGGCCAGCCAGCAATGGTCTATTCATCTTATCTTACTAAAACACCCTGCTCCAATGCCACAAGTAGCCTGAGACCTGCTGCTCTGTCTCTGTCATTGTTGTTGTCATGGGCTTTGTTTGTCTCTCTGGTGCTGGCTCACAGCTTATCCTCTCCACCCTGCCCATTAGTCCAGCCTGACCTACAAGCCCAAGAAGACCCCCTCCTCTGACTCAGGTTCCATCTCTTCTCTTTCCCCACCCCTTCCCTGGCACATGCCCCAGGGATCAGGACACGAAGGAGGCATCACTAGGCCTGTGTGCATTCACACGCACGCGCACACACACACAGATACACCCCTCACTCTTCCTGCTCGGCCACTCCTCATCAGTGCTTTCTGTAGTTGTCTCCCACCCTTGTACTTCTTTCCCCTCTTCTCTTCCTTTCCTTGCTGCCTGAGTCTCTGCTCTGGATTTTTTCATCTTGATTACTGTGGTGGTCCAGCATCTGTCTTTGTCTTCCATTCCCTCCCCCAGCCCCACTTCTCAGCCTCTCTAGCTCCCTCCTGCCTCTTTCTCACCCTGTCTGTCACCCTTCCATCTTCCCCAGTGTGCCCCACCTTCACAGACATGGCCTTGGCTCCATCTGTACACCAGCTTGTGGAATACTCCCCCCTCTCTTGCCCCTGGAGGTGCTGATGGGGGTAGGGGGCCTGCTGAGCTGACAACCTGAGCTGCTTGCTCTGTAATTGCCAGCGGAATGGTGAGAGATCAGAGACCCAGAAGCAGTGGGAGGAGAGGAGGCAGAGCCCCCTCCCAGCTGTTAGGGAGTCTCTCAACCTGGCTCCTGCCTGTCTCTGAGTGCCCGGGGAAAGTGGCAAGCTGGTTCACAAATACCAGGAGACTAAAAGAGGTTGGATATGAGACTGTGGGGCATTGGGATGGGGCAGAGTGGGAACCAGGAAGTTGGCAGTATCGCATTTCCCCTGTGTATACCCCCAGGGTATACATGCCACACGCCATTCGGGAGCCTAGATTTGGAGGACAAATGGAGGAACTGGCATGACAGGGAATGTCATTCCAGCAAATGGAGGACTTGGGCCTCCTCGAATACAGAAAGGTCCTTTGAGTGCCTTTTCTCTCTTCTCCCTCCCCTCCTCCTCCTAAAACCAGAGCACTCAGAGCTCCCAAGGCTGCTGTTTGATCGTTTGCCCTCTGATCTGAGTCTCCTACTGCTTCCTACAGGCCTTGAAGTTGAGGCCAAGGCTGCCTGAGGCCCACCCTGCTTGCACTGGCTTTGTGGGGGAAGGTGGGGGTAGAACAGGTCTGCTGTTGCTCCTCCCTTCTGGGCCCCAGCTCAGCTCCTGCAAGTTAGGAATTGGCCTTGTGTTTGCCACTTCCTCTCCTCCAAGTCATTCCCTTGGCCTTCAGCCCATCCATATTGACCCAATCTAGTACTTCTCCACCTCCCCCTGCAGCATTGGGTGGGGGAGTATGAGAGCTCCAAGCTGACTGCTAATCACCACCATCCACTTTTCCTGCCCATTCCCCAGGAAATTGGCATTTGCTACTCTTCATGGGTCACCTTACACAAAACCAATTTGTGGCTCCCGGTTGATTCCTGACAGAAACTAAATGTCTTAGCACAGCATTCCAGGCCTCCCCACCCACCTCTCTGGCATTCTGGATGAAACTTGGTCCCCCCTTTGATAAGGTCCTGGCTGGCACAAGGAGGATGCCCAGAATGGACTTGGTGAGGGCATCCACATGCAGGCTCCAGCCTCCAAGTTCTCAGCCACTCAGCATCCTGCTGTTGCCCCTCGCCCCTCTCGCACTTTTGCCTCTTGCCTTTCTCACACCTTTTCCTGTTTGAAGTCAAAGTGGTCTGTCTTCTTGGGAGTCTGTTTCCTCTTCAGGAGCTGAGCCTGCTGGACACTGGAAAGGAGTCAGAAACACTGTCCCAGAACTTTACCTGACCCTGGTTTGGAGCATCTGGAAGTGGGGAGACCACCATTGCCTCTGTTGCCCCCTGAGGGTCTGAGGGATAGCAGAGAGGTGCTTCCCTCTTTCCCTCCCTCCCTCCTCTCACTTCCTGAGGGCAGGCTTTCTTCCCCCCTGGTTTTTCATTTTCCTCCACCTATTCTGTGAAATGTATCCCCCTCGAGCCCCTTTTCTTCTTTTCCTGTCTCTACTTCCTAAGACCTCTACCCCCACAACCTTTTTGGGCCTGAACAACATTCAAGGATCAGTAGGCTCTGAAACCCATTAGCGATGAGACTGTGACAAGAGTTCCTCTCCCGTATTTGTGTATGCACACAGAAATAGCAGATGTGAGGATACATTCTGCACAGATACAGACACATAAGAAGATACACATGTTCCTGAGTGCAGCCCTCTCCCTGAGAGGGCACATACAAATGTGCTTCCATATGCATACACAGCCACATAGATAATGTGCACATTTGTCTACATGCAGATCCACATCCACACTCATGCCCACAGGCACCTGCTTGCTGGCACATTGGGAGTTACGCAGAGGAACAACATGCACAGAGTGGCCTGTGGCATGCCCAGGGGAGCTGATTGGGGCAACAAGTTGGTGTTGGAGAGGCAGTTGATGGGAGAGGCAAAGATAGAGAGTAGGAAAGGAATGGAAAGCAACTTGGAGGGCCAGCCAGTGCTTAGTCTCTCAGAAGTTGGGGGAAAGAGAGGGATGGGGGAACGGCCAGCGGCGGGCGGGGCTGGGGGCGGGACCAGGAGCCCGGGCTCGCCCAGATGTTAGACACTAACAACCGTCTGTTCTCTTTTCTCCCTCACCTTTCCCTTCCCTCCTCCCCTCTCCCAGTGCCCCCACCCCAAGCCGCCCACCAGCCCCCTTCCCTCTGGACCAGAGCCTGAGCCGAGTCAGGCCGGCTGTGCCGCGCCGGCGCCGCCGGGAAGATGGCCGTGGCGCTGCGGTACTTGTGGCCTCTCCTCCTGTGCAGCCCTTGCCTGCTCATCCAGATCCCCAAGGAATGTGAGTAGCTGGAGGGAACCTTGGCACCTCCCTTCCCTGCCGCTCTTGGCTCCTTTTTATCTTCTAACTCCTAACCTTCTCCCAGTTCTGGACCCTCACCCCTTCTTTCTCGGGCATGGAGTGGACAGGAGGTACTCAGGACGTTGGGTACCTCTAAGAGAGAACAGCAGAGAAGGCATGGGGTGTGTCAGCACCATGGACAGGGAACAGCGGCACAAGCAGGCTGGGGCTTTTTCAGCACCGCGGACAGCGGGTTTGGCGTTGGACCCGCCTCCTTGGGCCACCTCTGTGCTCTCCCTTGGTCTGTCCCACCCCTCCACATCCCCCCTCCCCCAGAGGTGTGGTGGTCAGGAGAATGGGGCTGTCCCCAGTGCCCAACAAGCTTGTGCAAAGGCCTGGATTCAAGTTTTGATCGCATCTGACCAATAATCTCATCTTGAGTCCCTGTAGCCCTGTGAACTGAGATAGGAAAAGAGACCTTGCAAAAGCCCAGCAAGCATCTGGATCCTAATGATTCGATGTGTAGTTATTTGGTGGGTTGGGGGGTGGGGCTGCTGGAGCATTACATTTGTGGGGAATCACAGGTAGGTGTGGGGGTGTTTGGGAGTGCAGCTAGAGGTTTGTCACCGACCATGAGTATTTGTGTATGCTTGTAAGTTAGACAGACTGTATATTTGTATGTGTGGATGTGCGTGGCTATGATTGACCAAGTGTGGGTCCTGAGTGTGATTTCCTATGTGAGTAAGCTTGTGAGTCAGCAGAACTGTTACTTACTGGTCAGGTTTGCGAAGGTCTGTAGGCATTTGACTGTTAACTTTTGATTATAGTGGATCTTGTGTGTATGTGAGTGGGGCCACATGTGAGTACCTGTTTGTATGTGGGGGTGTTTTACTGTGATGGTCTTTTCTGCTGAGTGTGAACAGGAGATGCAACCACTGCTGTAAGCGGCTGTTGGGCTTCAGTGAGGGACATTTCACAGAGTAACATTTGTGTATCTTGAGCCTGCTCCCTCCATAGCTCTAATCCCTTCCCTCTCCCACCTTATTACCTTTGTCTCTGAGCTTGGACCTGGAAGAGGTCAGTGTCCCTGAGAGATGAGCTGGGGGCCAGGAGTGAGGAGTGGGACAGCCACTGAAGGAGGTGGGCTTGGAGGGCATCTGGCATTGGGCAGCAGTGAGGGTTTGGAGGAGGTGGCGAGAAGCTGACAGAACAAAAGCTGGAGTACCCCCATAGATACACATGTGGAGGTCCATGCAGCCATGCCTATGCGGATTCCCCCACCTGCAGATGCACATGGATGCATGTGTGGATAGACACAGACAAGCCACCTGTATCCAGCCAGGCACAGAGATACAGAAGGGGCAGACACCTGGAGAGGGCCCACAGGAGGCACACAGACATGCATACACATGCACACACACGAAAGTGAGGGGTGTATACACAAAGGAACAGTCATCCACACAGACAAAGAGGCAGGTAAATAGCATGTAAACTGAATGCAGACATGCACACACACAGCCTTCAGATGTACTCTGGCAAGACACACCCCTGTACAAATACATTGGTGGACACTGACAAGCATACTTCAGTACACCCTGGGGCATCCACACATGCGCCCAATCTCACACTTTTGCACATTCACGCAGATGTGCTCATCCTAATTCCATCTCCATCTCCTCTCAGTTGCTTTTCAGATCTTACCCTGGGCATCAGCCCACCCTGCTACCACACAGGCTGGGCCATCTGGTGGCTGTGTCTTGAATGAAGAGGCAGGGAAATTTTGGAGAAAGGCAGGAGTGAGGAAAGAGAAGTAGGCCAAAGACCATGGCAATCCCAAGGCTGCCCTGGCCACTAGCTGGCACTTGGTGTTAACCCCAATACAATATGGCCTCCACCTCAGGCTCAATCCCTAGCCATTCCAGGCCCCTTTGTCTCTTCCTACTTTCTCCACCCAGTGAGTTTTTCCCTAACCTGTAGCCCCTGTCCTCATCTCTTGCTCTTGGGCTGCCTGCACTGGCCCCTCCTCAGCTCAGGGCTCTCTCTGCAGTGTCCCCAGGGAGCCTCCTCCTCTCTCCTGGGGGCTCTTACACTGAGGTCTTCTGCAGACACAAAGCTTTCAGAAGCAGCCAACTGCTCCCTTCCCTGCTCTGCCTCCCCTCCCTCTCCCTACTCCACACAGCCACCTAGGCCAGTGCTGGACTGAGTCCTGCAGCTGAGTAGTGGCTCTGGCTTCAGCCCCAGGGAGCTTGGTAGCAGACTGGAAGGAAGGAAGGGGAGAAAACGAAGGCTGTGTCAGCCCTGCGGGCAATGGAAACTCAGATACAGCAGGGCCTTTGGGAGGGTTTCACAGGGAGGGGGCAGCTGGGTTCTGAAGGCTGGGCCTGGGTAATTGAAAACACTGAGCTTTACTAATTGGATTAGGAGGGAAGTGGGCTGGAGCAGGGGAGGGTGCAATGGCTGTGGGCTGTCTGCCTCCCAGCCTTCCCAGGCATCCTGGGTGGGGTGGGGGTCAGTTCTGCAGGCCTTGCCAGGGAGATGCAAGTGTCTATCCAGAGTGGACTCCTTGTTAAGGCACCAATTTTCTCTCTCCTTGCCCTCTGGGGTCTGGCTCCCCTTGGGCATGGCCCTACCCCTGAACTGATGATCTGGTCTCTATCCTGTCCTGGGTCTTGACCTGCCACAGCTCCAGCCTGGCATGTGCCTCCCTGGCCCTGTTATACCACCACAGCCTCCTCTCCCAAACTCCCCTTCTGAAGGGGGTCTGCACATGCTTACTTCTTCCCCTGCTATCAGGCCCCTGCTGGGGCTGTGTGTCAGCATTTCTCTCTGCTTTCTTCCTTGCTGCCTGGATTTCTCAGATGAAGGATACCACGGTAAGTTGGGCAGTGAGTTGGGGGAGAGTTGAAGTGTGTTCTGGAAGGTCAGGGAGGGAGGGAAAGAGGGGGTGCCAGCAAGTCCCCCCCCTTCCCCTTTCCCTGTGTGCCATGTGACATGCTGGTTGCTGTCTTTTCTGGCTCTTGGGTCCTTGTCTTAAGCTGGAGGCCCAGCTCAGCCTCTCCCGCCTCCTCTCTCTCACCTGTGAGGGCTTTGTTCTGTCACTGCACTGGCCTGGCTTTTCTTGCTCACTCTTGCCATTTCTTTCTGGTGCTCTGATTTCTCCCTGTATCTCTGCTCTCCTTTCCCTCTGAGGGGTTTGTCCTTGGTTTCTATGTTCTTGGTTGTTTTTTGTTTATTTTTTTTAAAGATTTTTTAAAAGAATTTTTTAAAAATATTTTATTTATTTTATCTTTAGAGGGGAAGGGAAGGAGAGAGGGAGAGAAACATCAATGTGTGGTTGCCTCTCACATGCCCCCAACTGGGGGCCTAGCCTGCAACCCAGGCATATGCCCTGACTGGGAATTGAACCGGTGACCCTTTGGTTCGCAGTCCAGTGCTCAATCCACTGAGCCATACCAGCCAGGGCTGTAAGTCCTTGTTTTTTTGTTATCCGTTTTTTGTTTTGTTTTGTTTTGTTTTGTTTTTTCCCTTCCATACGCTTTGCCTCTCTGGCTTCATCTCTCTCCTTTGGGTGTCTTTCTTTATAACTTTTGTTCCTCTTTTCTCAGTTCTGTCTCTTTGTACATATCTTCTGTATCCCTTTCTGTCTCTTCATGTCCCACATGCCTGTGGTCAAGCTTGTTGGTCTCTCTAGCTTGTTCAACCTCTTCCTCCATCCCCATGGCCCTGGAGCCTCTAGGGGCTCTTCCAGACCCTGCTTCTCTTATGATGGCATGGGGGTTGAGGGTGTGGTGTCATCCTCACCACCACTCTCCCCATCCTGTCCCCAGTGATGGAGCCACCTGTCATCACAGAACAGTCTCCACGGCGCCTGGTTGTCTTCCCCACAGATGACATCAGCCTGAAGTGTGAGGCCAGTGGCAAACCGGAAGTTCAGTGAGTGACCTTCATCCTCTAAAGCCCTATTGTTGACCGTTGACCTCAACCTCTAATTCTCATGTCTCCCAGGCATCCCAACTTCTTTTTCTTTTAATATTTTATTTATTTATTTTTAGAGAGAGGGGAAGGGAGGGAGAAAGAAAGGGAGGGAAACATCAGTGTGTGGTTGCCTCTTGTGTGCCCCCCAATGGGGACCTGGCCCGCAACCCAGGCGTGTGCCCTGAGTGGGAATCAAACCAGCGACCCTTTGGTTTTCAGGCCAGGGCTCAATCCACTGAGCCACACCAGCCAGGGTGCCTCCCAACTTCTGAGCGCAGAAGCCGCAGATCTCCCTCGTCACCCTTCCCTCAGTCCTCTGAGTCCTTTTCTGCCCACAGGTTCCGCTGGACTCGGGATGGCATCCACTTCAAACCCAAGGAAGAACTGGGTGTGACTGTGCACCAGGCACCCCACTCTGGCTCCTTCATCATCACTGGCAACAACAGCAACTTTGCCCAGAGATTCCAGGGCACCTATCGCTGCTTTGCCAGCAATAAGCTGGGCACTGCCATGTCCCACGAGATCCAGCTTATGGCTGAGGGTGCGAGGCATCGCAGGGATGGGAGAAAGGCCTGGGGCACATGAGAGGGCCCCTGATGAGGTCTCAGGGACCTTGTGTGGGAGCTTGTGGACTCAGGCTTGTTGGCTGACAGAGTGTGTGGAGGGTTGATTCTCTGCCCGCATTGTCCTTCCCTCTTGCCTGCCCTGTCTCTCTCTGAGTCTTTGCCTGGGCTTGGGCTTCTGTCCCCTTTCCATCTCTGTGGTCCCATTTCCTTCTCCACCACGCTTCGGTCATCTCTCTCCACTTCCTCCACCACTCACTCTGTCTCCTTCCCTCTGCTTCCCCTCCTCCCTCCCTCCTGCTCCTTCTCCCCACCTCCAACCTGGCCCCTTTGGCTCTGCCTTTATCTGTGTCACCCTTTCCCTGGGGTTTTCCCTCTGCATTACATCCTCCCTGAGCTTTCTGCCTCCCAAGCTCGCTCCTCTCTTCTCTCTGCCCCTCTGGTTACCTTGGGAACTGTTGCCATGGTTTCTGTGTCAGGATGATGGAAGGGTCTGTGATTCCTGCTCCCTCCACAGCTCCCCTCCCCCACTGCTGCACCTCAGCATCCCCCCACCCATCCTTGTCCTGTCCTGGGGGTGGGAGCTGAGAATTGTGGAGCGTTAACCCTTTATAGCCATGTGGCCTGTCCATCCTCTCTTACATGAAGTGCCAGTCTCAACCCAGAGCCCAGAAAGGACCCGAAGTATCTGCCTCCCTTTTTGTGACCTTCCTCATGGCTGGCCCTCTCACACTCCTGGTTATTGCTATACCTTTTCCCTGCCTTAGCCTGTCTTGACCAGGAGAGGGGAGTTGGGACCCATCCTGCTGGCCTCTCTGTCTCTTCTAGGTGCTCCCAAGTGGCCAAAGGAGACGGTAAAACCTGTTGAGGTAGAGGAAGGAGAGTCCGTGATTCTGCCCTGCCACCCTCCACCCAGTGCAGAGCCGCTCCGGATCTACTGGATGAACAGCAGTGAGTGCCCACAAGGGGCCGCTACCTGGAGAGGGGGTGCCAGTGGGCATGTCTTCCTGGACTGGGGGGAGGGTCCTAACCTCTGCTTCTTTGCCCCCCACCCCCACAGAGATCTTGCACATCAAACAGGATGAGCGGGTGACAATGGGCCAGAATGGCAACCTCTATTTTGCAAATGTGCTCACCTCAGACAACCACTCAGACTACATCTGCCATGCCCACTTCCCTGGCACTCGGACAATCATTCAAAAGGAACCTATTGACCTTCGTGTCAAAGCCAGTGAGTCCCAAAGGCCCTGACACACCGCCACTCCTCTCTCACTTTCAGGCCGGGCCCATTGCCTAGATAAGAGGACTTCAGGCTTCTTCCAGAACAGTTTGGCTCCCACCTCAACCCTGCCCAGACCCCTTCCTAGGTGGCAAGAGCAGAGATGGGGTCCTCCCTTTACCAGAATAGAAAACTGAGACCCCAGGGGCTCATTGAAGGGTCCAGAGTTACCCACTCCCTTGCTCCTCACAGCCAACAGCATGATCGACAGGAAGCCACGCCTTCTTTTCCCCACCAATGCCAGCAGCCACCTGGTGGCCTTGCAGGGACAGCCATTGGTTCTGGAGTGCATCGCTGAGGGCTTGTGAGTCTAGGAGCCCTGGGTGGGGTGGGGCAGGGTCTCTGTCAAGGGGTGGGACTCAGCAGCCCTGTCCTCTCTCTTTTCCACTCTCCTCTTTGGCCTCCCTGCACCATGGCCCTGGGCAGCCCCACGCCCACCATCAAGTGGTTGCGCCCAAGTGGCCCCATGCCAGCCAACCGAGTCACCTATCAGAACCACAACAAGACTCTGCACCTGCTGGATGTGGGCGAGGAGGATGACGGCGAGTACCGCTGTCTGGCTGAAAACTCGCTGGGCAGTGACTGGCATTCTTACTCTGTCACTGTGGAGGGTATGGCACCTATGCTGGGCTTGACCCCTGCCCCATTGCAAGGCTCCCAAAAATGACCTCTGGGGACCACAATCTTCAATGCCCACCCTTACAGGGAGGGATGGGGAAGTAGGGGATCTGGGCCATGAGAACTGAGTGCAGGCTGTGGGCTCAGGGTGAATGTCCTCTTCCTCGAAGCTGCCCCATACTGGCTGCACAAGCCCCAGAGCCATCTGTATGGACCAGGGGAGACTGCCCGCCTGGACTGTCAAGTGCAGGGCAGGCCCCAACCAGAGGTCACCTGGAGAATCAACGGGATCCCTGTGGAGGGTGAGAGGGCCTCGGGCAGGGGCAGGGAACATGGGGAGCCCTGGGAAATGGGAGAGGAAGAGGAGGGTGAGGAAGGGCCTCAGTGTGGCTTACTACTCTGCTCTGGCCCTCCGGCCCACCTGCTGCATGCACAGAGCTGGCCAAGGACCGGAAGTACCGGATCCAGCATGGAGCCCTGATCCTGAGCAATGTGCAGCCCAGTGACACGATGGTGACCCAGTGTGAGGCCCGAAACCGGCACGGGGTCCTGTTGGCCAATGCCTACATCTACGTCGTCCGTGAGTGCCAGCAAGCGAGGCCCGCCTGCCTTCCCTTCTGTGTCTCATAACCCCCAGTCTGTCCCTGCAGCTCACCAAACGTGGCCATGGAGCCAACTCAGCCAGCAACTAGTTTGTCTACCATGGCTGCCTTCCTTCTCTTCAGGGCCCTTCACCCCATCTCTCATCTCTTGCTTATCCTTGCAACAGCAGGGCGGGGGGTGGGGAGGAAGGGCAGATGAAGAAGCAGCCTCAGAGAGAAGTCTGGCCCATTCCATGTCATCCTGACCAGGATGTGCCCAAGGCCTACCATGGTGGCTCCTCTCTGGGAGCCTTGGGGAAGATGGGGGCTGGACTAGGAAGATTTTCAGCAAGGGCTAGACTGTCAGTGGGGGGGGGTGCTCAAATAATTGGTAAAACTTGGGTGGCTGGGATAGGGAGGCACACCTGAGGCAGAGAGAGGCTCAGCCTGGCGGGGCCTGAGCTGGGCACAGGGAAGCAAGATGGACAGGGCTTCCCTGCCCAGCCCTGAATCTGCCCCCTGTGCTGTTCCCTGTGACTCCTCCTGCAGAGCTGCCGGCCAAGATCCTGACCCCAGACAACGAGACTTATCTGGCCGTTGAGGGCAGCACTGCCTACCTTCTTTGCAAGGCCTTCGGAGCCCCTGTGCCCAGCGTCCAGTGGTAAGTGCCCCTACCCCAGCAGGGGTGGTCTAACCCATCTTCTGGCCTAGGAAGCCAGGGAGGGCAGGGGGACACATCAGTGGGGTCTGTGTCAGGCCCACCCTGCTTGTGCTAGGCTGGACAAGGAAGGAAGGACCGTGCTACAGGATGAACGCTTCTTCCCCTACACCAATGGGACCCTGGGCATTCGAGACCTCCAGGCCAATGACACAGGATACTACTTCTGTCAGGCTGCAAATGACCAAAACAATGCTACCATTGTGGCGAACCTGCAGGTCAAAGGTTAGGTGGCCACCCCCCTGTGATGAGCGCTTCCAGGAGGGATGGTCAGGGTCTCTGGAGGATACCAGAGTGACCCTCCCTTCCCATCGTTGCCCTCAGATGCCACTCAGATCACACAGGGACCTCGAAGCACAATCGAGAAGAAAGGCTCAAAAATGACCTTCACCTGCCAGGCCTCCTTTGATACCTCCTTGCAGCACAACATCACCTGGCGCAGAGATGGTCACAGACTCCAGGAGCTTGGGGACAGTGACAAGTGCGGGCCCAGCCCCAACCAGGGCTCAATGGAAGGGGGTAGTGTGGGAAAAGTAGAATGTCCAGACCTCCTGGTCTTATCTGTGGGGGGAGCGCCCCTGCTTTGAGGGAGAAGGTTCTGGCAGGAGAAGGAAGGGAAGGAGCAGAGCACAGATGGTAGAAAGTAGTGGGTCCACTGGGAGCATAACGACAAACGACAAGCATCCCTCCCTCCCCTTCCTACCAGGTACATCATAGATGATGGGCAACTGGTCATCAACAGCCTGGACTATAGCGACCAGGGCAACTATAGCTGTGTGGCCAGCACAAAGCTGGATGTGGTGGAAAGCAGGGCAGAACTCCTGGTGGTGGGTGAGTCCTAGGGTGGTAGCAGGTGGGTGGCCTGGAGGCATGGGGGGCACAAGCCTTCGAGCACAGGGGCCTAGATTCACATTATGGGGCCCTTTTGAGCTGGGGGTCAGGTCTTCTGGCTTGAGCATGGGCCAGAGAACCCACCCTCTGTGGCCCTCAGGAAGCCCTGGGCCCGTGCCTCAGCTGGAGTTGTCTGATCATCACCTGCTAAAGCAGAGCCAGGTTCACCTGTCTTGGAGACCCGCTGATGACCACAACGCCCCCATTGAGAGTAAGAGGCCTGAGCATGATGCTACTACCTCCCCCACTGCCACCCCTAGCTAGCCCTCCCTTGGAGCCCTGGCTTGGTGATTGCCACCTCACTGGGGCTTGCGGTTCCTCATGGAAGTCCAAGAATACCAGTTGCCTTGGGCACTCCCTCGGGGAGAGCCAGACTTATACTCCCATTACCCCTTCCCCATGCCACACGCTGATAACTCTTGCCCACTTGCTTCTTTTGGCAGAGTATGACATTGAATTTGAAGACAAGGAGATGGCTCCTAAGAAATGGTACAGTCTGGGCAAGGTGCCCGGAAACCAGACCTCCACCACCCTCAAGCTGTCACCTTATATCCACTACACCTTTAGAGTTACTGCCATCAACAAATACGGCCCTGGGGAACCCAGCCCAGCCTCTGAAACTGTGGTCACACCTGAGGCAGGTGAGCCACCTGGGAGGGGGCGTCAGATGCCAGAGTCCCTAGGCTCTGTGAAGAGGGCTGGCAGAGATGACTGTGCCCAAGGTCCTCTGCTTTCAGGTTTCCAGAGGGAGCTGAGGGGCAGGGTTCCTTCCGGGCCATTGGCTTTCCAGGGCCAGAATGGGCTATTCCTTCCTTGGGCCTCAGACTTGGTCCTGTTGGCCAATGCCTACACCTTTGTTGTCCGTGAGTGCCAGCAAGCGAGGCCCACCTGCCTTTGCTTCTGTGCCTCATAACCCCCAATTTGTCCCTGCAGCTCACCAGGCAAGGCCACAGGGCCAATTCAGCCAGCAACTGGTTTGTCTACCATGGCTGCCTTCCTTCTCTCCAGGGCCTTTCACCCTACAGCAGGGAAGGGGGTGTGGGGTCCTCAGCAGGAGCCCACAGCATTGATATGTTAACAACACATTACTTTCCAGCCCCTGAGAAGAACCCCGTGGATGTGAAGGGGGAAGGGAACGAGACCAACAATATGGTCATCACTTGGAAGGTGAGGGGACCTGGGCTGAGCTTACCCCTGGACATCAGACCAGGACCCACAAGTTTGCTGCTCCCCCTGGCTATGCTAAACACCAGAGGATGACTGGGAATGTGAGGCTGGGTCACGGGAGGGGGCTGCTCTTGGCTGACCACCTCTTCTTCTACTTGCCCCCTGCAGCCACTCGGGTGGATGGACTGGAATGCCCCCCAGGTTCAGTACCGTGTCCAGTGGCGCCCTCAGAGGGTGCGAGGGGCTTGGCAAGAACAGATCGTGAGCGATCCCTTCTTGGTGGTGTCCAACACCTCCACCTTTGTGCCCTATGAGATCAAGGTCCAGGCCATCAACAGCCAGGGCAAAGGCCCTGAACCCCACGTCACCATTGGCTACTCCGGGGAAGACTGTGAGTAGCGGGTGTGGGAGCCTGTGTGTGCCTTCACAACCCACTCCCCTCCCACTGTGCACCCAGTCCCTATCTCTCACTAGTGCATTTCTTAGGAATAAGAATATTGTCTTACTCTTTTTTTTAAAGATTTTATTTGTTTTTAGAGAAAGGGGAAGGGGGGTAGGAAGAGAGGGAGAGAAACATCAGTGTGTGGTTGTTTCTCGTGCACCTCCAACCAGGGGCCTGGCCCACAACGCAGGCATGTACCCTGACTGGGAATCGAACCGGCGACCCTCTGGTTCTCAGGCCGGCACTCAGTCCACTGAGCCACACCAGCCAGGGCTGTTGTCCTATTCTTACATTACCAAAGTGCCATTATGGAAGTCTAGAAAGTTACCATCGATATATTTCTCTAGTTGACAGCCGATATTCCAATTGTATCAATCAGTGCTGTCTTCTCCCCCAGTCCAGGATCCCACATAGGGTCTAGTTGCTCCACTGCTTTCCTGCCCTTGAATCTGGAACATTACCAGATGTTCATTTTGATCACCTGGTCAAGATGTTCTCTAGTTACTCCTCCCTGTAATTACTGTTTTCTGCCTTTGCAACTAATAAACAGCCTGCAGGGAGAGACCCTGAAGCCATACAAATACCCTGCCCCTCTAATTGCCTGTCCCCTGTAGAGCATCCAAATCCATCTTCCCCCTGAGGGAGGGCTCTGGGCTGGCCTCAGGATGCCACAGCCCCTCATCCATGTAACTGGCTGTTTCCAGATCCCCAGGCAAGACCTCAGCTGGAAGACATCAAAATCCTCAACTCGAGCACCGTGCTGGTCAAGTGGTGGCCTGTGGATCCAGCCCAAGTCAAGGGCCACCTCCGAGGATACAATGTAAGGGTCCAAAGTGTGGAAGCTCGGGTGATCCCCAGGGTGAGGTGTGAGGCCAGCAAGAGTGAGAAAAGATTGGAGATGGGCCTCTGCCACCTGTCACCTGCTCTTCTGGAGGTCCTTGGATTGTAAGGAAAAGGTTTCCTTTGAGAGCAGCGGGTAGCATGTACCAGGGATCCCTGCCGGATGTCTTCTGCCTCTATGGGATGTCCTGTCCACCTGCAGGTGACGTACTGTTGGGAGGAGAGTCAGCAGAAACACAGCAAGAATCAGGTCCACAAAGGCCATGTGGTGGTGCCCGCCAACACCACCAGCACCACCCTCGGCGGCCTGCGGCCCTATAGCTCCTACCGTCTGGAGGTGCAGGCTTTTAACACCCGGGGACTGGGGCCTGCCAGCCAGACGACTTTCAATACCCCAGAGGGAGGTGAGCTTTGCACTCTGCACCCCTGTCCCAGCCCCTCCTCCTGGTCCCAGAGTGAGCCTGGGTGAGGACCTGCTGCTTGTCTCTCTGCCCTACAGTGCCCGACCACCCTAAGGCACTGCACCTGGAGTGCCAGTCTAACACCAGCCTGCTGCTGTGCTGGGAACCTCCAGAGAGCCCCAACGGCGTGCTCACTGGCTATGTGCTGTCCTACCACCCATGTATGTATGCTTCGGGGCCTGGAGCCCCAGCCCGGCCTGACCAGGAGATGACGGGGAACAGGGATGTGGGTAGAGCTGTCTGTCAAAGCCAACTCCCCCCTTGCCTGTTCTTGCAGTGGATGATGGGGGCAAGGAGCAGTTATCCTTCAACCTTTCGGACCCTGAGCTACGGACGCACAACCTGACCAACCTGAGCCCCCATGTGCGGTACCGCTTCCTGCTGCGGGCCACCACGAAGGAGGGCCCTGGTGAGGCCTTTGTGCAGGAAGGAGGCACCATGGCCTTATCTGGTAAGGTGGAAGGGCTGAGGAGGCCCCACCAGGCAGCCAGGCCCAAGAGGGTGAACCTTGAGCTGCCTCGAGGTCCCATACTTTCCTGTCACTCCCCAGGGACCCCAGATTTTGGCAACATCTCAGTCATGGCCGGCGAGAATTACAGTGTGATCTCCTGGGTCCCCAAGGAGGGCCAGTGCAACTTCACATTCCAGATCTCGTTCAAAGCCCAGGGTGGTGAGCACAAATGGGGCCTCTGGGGAGGAAAGTGCTCTGGGTCCAGAGCGACTGGGGGTGGTGTGGAGCCAGGGTGCTGCCTAGCACTTCCATTCATCCCCACGGACCTCTCGTCCCTGCAGATGAGAAGACGCCCTCTTATCTCCCGCCACAGAATGTCAACTACAGCCAGAAGACCTACACGCAGTGGGACTTGCAGCCTGATACTTACTATAAGATCCACCTATTCAAGGAGATGGTATTCCTGCACCAAATGGCTGTGAAGACCAATGGCACTGGTGAGGCCCCAGGGAGCTTCCTTCTGCCTCTGGCTCAGCCACCACTGCCCCAGGCAGTGTGCCATGACTCCTCTTTCCTCCCAGAATCTGGGTGCCCCTTGGCCCATGACAGAGAAGTCCAGGCCGCTGAAATGGCCCATTTTTGTATCCTATTTTAACTTTATAAGGCAATCATTTTGTCAGAAGGTTTTCCTTCCTGCCCCCCTGTTCTCCGGAGAGTCCCCCTCATACGTCAACTGTGCGCACACCTCAGCCCTAGGTCATCACCCCCCACCGGGCCTTGTGATGTCTGTAAGCCAGGCCTACCTCTGCCACTGCCCATTCCTTGAGGGCAGAAGGGTTGTGACAAAAGTGAGGCCTGCCCACAAGGCTATGAACCTGGCACAGGCTTGGGCTGAGGGTCAGCAGTGCTCAGGGGCTATCTCACCTGGGACTGGGCTTCTCCCCACCAGGCCGAGTGAGACTCCCTCCCCCCGGCTTTGCCACTGAGGGCTGGTTCATTGGCTTCGTCAGCGCCATCATTCTCCTGCTCCTCATCTTGCTCATTCTCTGCTTTATCAAGCGCAGCAAGGGTGGCAAGTACTCAGGTAACCCTGACCCTAGGCCACCCTATTTCCCTTCCACAAGTCCTCCCTGGTCCCTGAGCCTCAAGCAGGATGGCATGAGCATGTTGGGGGCAGGCAGGGGACTGGAGAAAATGGCAGCCAGGCCTGTGTGGGGTGAGTGCTACCCCCTTGAAAGCTTCCTGGCTTCTGAGAGCTGCTGAGACAGTGCTGGGGGCACTCAGAGCACAGAGGGAGAGCCTCACCTATGACCCCTGCTGGGGGATGGGGCTCAGTGTCCAGAGACAGGCTGGGGCTGGAGAAGAAGCCAGCTCTTCTCTGTGTATCTTCAGTGAAGGATAAGGAGGACACCCAGGTGGACTCTGAGGCCCGGCCAATGAAGGATGAGACTTTCGGAGAGTACAGGTGAGCTGGGGGAGAAGCACTGCCAGCCAACTGCCCAGCACCACCCTCGCTTTCATATCTGACCCTGTCTTTCTCTCTTCCCTGTGCTGCTGGTTGACATCAGGTCCCTGGAGAGGTAAGGCAGGGGTGGTGGGAAGATATTGTCCGACCCCTATGGCAGGGACCCTCCTGTGGACACTGTGTGCTTGGGAGTGCCACTGGCTCCCACTCACCAAACTCTGTGCTCCCCTAGCCTTCTGACCTGGCAGCTCCTTATTTCAGAGCCAACACCTCCAACTCCTGTGCACACTGACACCCAGCTTCTAGGCCTGCCCATCACCTTCCCAACTACCCCTCTCTGAGATCTGTAAGGGCTAACAGCTGGGTAGGTGCTTCTGTCTGGCTCACTTACAGGCAAGCAGCCAGGGCCCATGAGCACCCCAGGCTTCCTCCATGAGGCCGGCACCTGTCAGTGCATGCTGGGCTCCACTGGGCAGCTTCCCACTCCCTCTCACCCTCTGCCCCTGCAGTGACAACGAGGAGAAGGCCTTTGGCAGCAGCCAGCCATCCCTCAATGGAGACATCAAACCCCTGGGCAGTGACGACAGCCTGGCTGACTATGGGGGCAGCGTCGATGTCCAGTTTAATGAGGACGGCTCCTTCATTGGCCAGTACAGCGGCAAGAAGGAGAAAGAGGCAGCAGGAGGCAATGACAGCTCAGGGGCTGCCTCCCCCATCAACCCTGCAGGGACCTTGGAGTAGTGGGGTCCAGCCAGGCAAGGTGCAGCCCAGGGCCGGGCGGGCCACAGTGGAGTCAGAGGCCAAGACCCCCACAGCCAGCCCGATGACTGTTCTGGGCCCCTGACCTTGAGACTGAGGCCACTTCCTGTCTCCAACAGGCCTTACCCCACCTTCTGGCCCTGGGTCAGTGGGAGGCTTGAGTTGGGAGCAGAAGAGAGGAGCTCACTGCCTAATACCCTTATGACTACCCACACCCCACTTTATTGCCAAAACCCAGCTGCACCCCTTGTTGGGCACACACTGCTTTGTTCCAGCTCGGGGGCTGGCTGATCACTCACGCATCAGGAGCCTTCAGGTGCTGCCTTGCCAGCCTTTGGGCAGACAGAGGCTGTGGTGGTCGGGGAGAGGAAGTGGAGATGGCCCCAGAGGGGTCTCCCGGATGCTGCCTGGTGGGATCTCTTCAGGACCAGGATTGGCACCTTCTTCCCTGGCCACTTCTTGGCCAGCCTGGCTGGGACTGAGGATAGAGTTTGGGTCCCCACCATCTGCTCTCTTTTCTTTGCCATCTCTGCTCCAACCGGGATGGGCACTGGGTAAGCCGGCCATGGATGCAGAGGAGGCCATGTGGAGAGCCCAGAGTCCCCACTTGCCAGTATCACCCCACCCTGCGGCTGGCTTTCAGGAGCTCCATACACACGCTGCCTTCAGTACCCATCAGACAACATCCAAGTGGCCTCCATCACTGCCAGGCTGTGAGGTGGGCACACCTCTTTCCCACTGCCCCTGGTGCCTGCCTCTCCCACCTGCTACCACACTCTAGGACCCCTTAGCAGCCCTGCCACCCCCCAGTCTGAACAGTTTCCTTCCTCAGCCTTTCCCTCTGCCCACCTTGGGAATGTAAATACACCGTGACTTTGGAAGTTTCTACCCTTGCCCTTTCCCCATATGCCACTAGTGTGTAGACAGATGTCTGAGTCTCTAGGTGGTTTCTAGGTTTTATAGCAATTAGCTTTGATGATCCCATCCCAGGAAAAATAAAAACAGACAAAAAAACAAACAAACAAAAGGAAAGATGGGTTCTCCCAGCTCTGCTGTGCTCCTGCCAGCAGCCTCTGTCTTCCTGTCTGCCTTTGCTTGGTCTGTTGATGAGCCCTTTACAAAAAAACAAAATATATATATATATGTACATAAATATCAGAATTATAACAGGCAAATAAAAACCTGGAAACAAAGAGGAACTGTTGTCATTTTACTGAGCACGACTTCCCTGCCAGCTCCTGCATTGCTTGCGGTAAGCCAACTCCTCCCTCCCCTTCCAGGGTTTGCTGCCGGCTCCTCTTGTACCTGCTGGCCTCCAAGGCAGCTCTGGGCTATCCCCACCATTGGACTCCTCATTCCCACAGTGATGCAGGTGCTGGAGCAGAGTATGGCCCGGGCCCAGGAGCGTCTTCCTTGTCTAATATGATATAACTAACCTTTGAGTGCCCATCTGGCTCCTGGCCTCAGTGCCCAGATGGAGTAGACCTCCCTTGGTGCCCAGCTCTTGAAACCAGTATACACTTTGAATGGCCGCACATAAACCTCAAGTGGACCCTTGGGCACTCAGCCTGCCTTGGGAACTCCTGAGTCAGTATGTTCCTTGGCTGTCCCAGGTGAGGGCCATGGAGCTTTTCCTTACCCCTGGCCTTTGCAGCCCTTCCTAGGCCTTCATCTCATTACCTGAGTGAGTGGAAAGCATCAGAAGAGAATTTATTTCCCCACCATCAAATCTGTCCCTGAAGCTATGCCCCAAAGCCTCTGTTCTCCCTTGGCCTGGCCCCTGTGGGTGAGCCACAGTCCATTGAGGTCAGCCCGTCTACCTGGGCACCAAGTACCACCCCTGTGACCCACCCTGTTCTGCTGTGACTTCCTTCTCTTTTTCTGTACCTCTCATTCTTCTGTCCCTTTTGGTCAGTCCCATGGGCAGAAAAACGTGCTGTAATAACTTCCATCACTCAAAACACTCTTAACTGCATACCTTCCAGATCTTGCCCCATTTCTCTGCTCCTACCTACAGCAACCCCCTCCAGACTTGTCTGCATTCATCATCCCTGCTTAATATCCACCTGTAGCAGCATCTACTTGTCCCCAATATAGGTCTTCTTGTTCTTACATAACAATAGCTAAAGATATATTTCCCACCCTCCTTTGCACCTAGATGGGGCCAGTGGAATGTGAATGGAGGGGCAACCTCTGGGCTGTGCCCTTAAAGAAGCAGAGAATGCCTTTCCCTGTCCTGCTCCATCTTCTCACCAGCAAGCACACAAATTCCATGGTGGGCTGGGAGGAGACATCCTGGACCACTGAATGGAAGCTAGCGATTGAGGATGGCAGAGCAGCAACATCAAAGGAGCCTGGGATCCTGATGATGTGGCGCTGCCATGTCTGCCCCAGGATGCCTGGGACATGTATAGAGGACCCATGGACAAGGACAACAGGGTGGGGATTGACTGTGGGAGAGGAGGTGCAGTGAACCAGTCAGGGGAGAGCAACATGGGAAAAATTGGGACAACTAATAGAAAAACAATACAAAAAATAATAGACTTTGTTTTTTAGAGCAATTTCAGGTTTACAGAAAAACTGGCCAGAGAGTAGAAAGTTCCCATATAGAATCCTTCATTCCTCACCCTTAGTCTCCCCTATTATTAACATCTTGCATTGGTGTGGGACATCTGTTCCAACTGATGAGCTAATAGTGATATGTTATCATGAACTACAGCTTACATTAGGGTTTGTTCTCGGGGTTGTATGTTCAATGGATTTGGACAAATGTGTAATGACGTGGGTACACCTTTACAACATCATACAGAGTAATTTTACTGCCCTAAAAGTCCCTGAAAATGTCTTTATTGAGGGTTAGCATACATGAAATAAAGTGCACACCTGAGCTTTTTTACCTGCGAATCCACCACCCAGATCAAAGCTGTAGAACATTCACATCACTGCATAAAACCCTTTCATGCCTCCACCCAACCAATACCAGTATTGTGATGTCATCCATGTGGCTGTTTGTGTCACTTTTCCCCTTCTGTTCATTGTTATGTATCCATTATATGGCACACCACGACTTACTTATCCATTTCTCCAGTGGTGGGCACTGGGGTCGTTTCCAGTTCTGGCTATTATGGATAAAGTAGACATATACAGCTCTTTCTTGGGGGTAGGGGAGAGGATAGGTACATGCCCCAGGACAAGAGAGCTGCTGGGCCAGAGAGCGAGTATGGCAATTATTAAGTTACTATTCACTTCGCTGTCCTCCGCTTCATGGTACCTGGGTGGGGTCTCAGCAAACCATGTTCGTGCTCTGCCAGCTGTCTCCAAGTTAGGTTCTGCTAACAGAGGCTGTTAGAGGGAGACTGCAAGACTGAAGGAGAAGGGGGGAAGTGCTCCTTCCTGTCAGCATCACCATGACAAGTCTTCTTCACCCTCGTAGCAAGCTTCTCACTTCCATGACACTTAACTTGAATCCAAGTTTTAGATTTCCCAACACTTACAAAAGCAGGTTTGTTGCATCCCATGTCTGAGACACCAACATCAGATAGCCAGGGCTCCTCTTCCTCTTCACAGGTCTGGATCCTAGCCCCACAGGACCTTCTTCTGAGCTCAGAGACCCCTAGCACCAGCTAGGCTCTGTTCCCCTCAGACTGAGTTTCTCCTGGGAGGTTGCTAAGCTTGAGGAGTTGCAGCCTCTTTCCTTTGTTGCAGCCTTAAGTGGGGACTGCTATAACAAGAGATCACAAACCGAGTGGCTTACACAACAGAAATGTATTGTTTCCCAGTTCTGGAGACCAGATATCCAGGGTCAAATCAACAGAGTTGTGATCTCTCTGAAGGTGCTAGGGAAGGATAGAATCAGTCATCATTTCCGCTTCCTCATAAGATCCGTTCCAGACTGACTGAGAAACTCAGAATAGGAGTGGTGTCAGGAATTATATTCGGAAAGAGAAGCTTTGGGGATTGGTTTGTTCACTTGCATCTTTGGGCCTGAAAGCACCATTAAGTTTCAGGGTCCCACTCCTCCCCATCCACTGCCCTGACTTTCACATGAGAAATGTAAGGAGGCTAGGAATTCAACTAACATGGGGTTCTGAACCCACACAATTAGATGTTGTGCTTGATTTTCAGCACTGTAAGCCCTATGGCTACTAAAAGTAAGAGAATTTTTAGGGCTGTCATAGCTCTAAAAGCTCTCTGCTGCCTTGCAAGGGAACACCTATTCTCATCAAGACCCGCAACAACCATCCCTGTCACCATTAGACCCATAAGAATGTCCAGTCTCAACACGGTCTAGGGGTATGACACATGCTAAGACCCAGGAGGAAGTACCTTATACACCAAAAGAATAGCAAGACTATTTTGCTGGTAAATACTGGCAGAAACCTGGGAGAATATGTATGGAAGTGGATTCTAAAAATGTTATATGACTTCCGGGCCAAGATGGAGGTGTAGGTGGATGCACTGTGCCTCCTCTCACAACCAAAATTAAGGACGAGAAAAATTTAGAACCAAAAAAAAAAAAAAAACCCCAACCAGAACAGATAAAAAATTGAATTGTACAAAAGTCCAACAACGATTCACCCAGACTGGTAAGAGGGGTGGAGTCGGCAGCTGGCAGAGATGGGTCGCAGCAGGAAAAAGCAGTGGCTAGTGGTCCCAGACATGCAGGTGGTGGTTGGCACCCCAAGAGCACAGCCAGCAGTTACTGGGCGCAGGGAGGCAACGAGCAGACCCAGCAAGGCACACAAGGCGGCTGACCATTGTCACACATTTGCACGCAGATAAACCAGGCAAAAATGGGCTGCAAGACAGACTGCGCAACCCAGGACCCCAGCGCCAGGAAATGAGGCCTAAAAGCACCTATTGAAAACACTTGTAGGGGTTGAGGTGCCGGGAGAGACTCCCAGCCTCACAGGAGAGTTTGTTGGAGAGGCCCACACGGTCCTGGGACATACACAGCCCACCCATGTGGAAATCAGCACCAGAAGGGCCCAGTTTGCTTGGGGAAAGTGGTGGAAGGGACTGGAATCTGAGAGAGCATGGAGCAAGCGCCATTGTTCCCTCTCAGATCCTGCCCCCACATACAGCATCACAACCCAGCCACTGGGCTGCCCTGCCCTGGGGAACACCTAAGGATCCTCCCCTCATACATAACAGGCGTGACCAGACCAAAAAAAAAAAAGGCTCAAACGGGAGAACAGATCAATGCCCCAGAGCCAATTCATCTAAGGGAGCAAGAGATAGCCAACCTATCAGATGCACGGTTCAAAACCCTGGTGATCAGGATGCTCACAGAATTGGTTGATTTTGGTCGCAAATTAGAGGAACAAATGAAGGCTACAATAAGTGGAATGAAGATAAATGCACAGGGAACCAATAGTGATGGGAGGAAAACTGGAACTCAAATCAATGGAGTGGACCAGAAAGAAGAAAGAAACAACCAAACAGAAAAGAAGGAAGAAACGAGGATTCAAAAAAATGAGGAGAGGCTTAGGAACCTCCAGGTCATCTTTAAACATCCCAACATTCAAATTATAGGGGTACCAGAAGGGGAAGAAGAAGAGCAACAAGTGGAAAAGTTATTTGAACAAATAATAAAGGAGAACTTCCCCAATCTGACAAAGGAAATAGACTTCCAGGAAGTGCAGGAAGCTCAGAGAGTCCCAAAGAAGTTGGACCCAAGGAGGAACACACCAAGGCACATCATAATTACATTAGCCAAGATTCAAATGAAGGAGAGAATTCTAGAAGCAGCAAGGGATAAAGGCAGAGTCATCTACAAAGGAGTTCCCATAAGACTGTCAGCTGATTTCTCAAAAGAGACCTTACAGGCAAGAAGGAGATGGAAAGAAGTATTCCAATTCTTCAAAGGCAAGGACCTATATCCAAGATTGCTCTATCCAGCAAAGCTTTCATTTAGAATGGAAGGGAAGATAAAGTGCTTCTCAGATAAGGTCAAGTTAAAGGAGTTCATCATCACCAAGCCCTTATTATATGAAATGTTAAAGGGACTTATCTAAGAAAAAGAAGATAAAAACTAGGACAGTAAAAAGACAGCAACTCACAGATATTAACAACCACACCTAAAACAAAAGCAAACTAAGCGAACAGCTAGACCAGGAGCAGGAACACAGAAATGGAGATCACATGGAGGGTTAGCAACAGGGGAGTGGGAGGAGGAGAGAGGGGGAAAAGGTACAGAGACTAAGTAGCATAGATGGTGGGTAGAACATAGACAGGGGGAGGGCAAGAATAGTGTGGGAAAAGTAGAAGCTAAAGAACTTACGACACATGGACATGAACTAAAGCGGGGAATGTGGGTGGGAGGTGGTGTGCAGGATGGAGGGGAATGATGGGGGAGAAATGGGACAACTGTAATGGCATAATCAATAATATATATATATATATATATATATATATATATATATATGAATGTTATACCAAGGAGGACAGAATGTAACATTGCATTGGGCACAGTTTATCAAGCTGGGTCCATTTACCAAAAATTGTACATTTAACGTTAGCCTATGCAGCTGGAAGGGATTTTTATAGCCTACTTGGTTGGTTGACTTAAATTTGAACTTACCTGTAGCCTAAATTCAATGATAACAAAATGCTGGAACAACCGTGGCTTTGGGAAAGAGCCCAAAGGTATAATTCCCAGCACTCTGTCTTGAACTTGAAAGTTGCAGTTATGGTAAGAGTTCTCATATCCCAATTTTTCTATTTGACTGTGTTCAGAAGGTGGAGGGGTCTTGGAGAATGACTGTGGATTATGTAAGCTTAATCAGGCAGTGATGCCAACTGCAGCTGCTGTTCCAGATGTAGTTTCTATACTGAGGCAGAGCATCATGACCTCTGGCCTCTGGTATTCAGCTGTTGCCCTATCAAATGTGTTATTCTACAGCAATTTGCAAAGTCCACCAGAGGCACTTTGTTTTTACCTGGAAGTGCCAACAGTACACCTTCACAGTCTTGTCTGAAGGCCATGTTATCTCTCTTCCTCTTTGAAGTCATACAGTACTTAGAAACTTTGACTAAAGTTTCTCGAAACATCCACCAGTCCACTACACTGATGATGTCATCCTAATTGAATCTGATGAGCAAGAAGCAGAAAGTACTATAAATACCTTACTAAGACATATGAAAATTAGAAGGTTTGCCCTGGCTGGTGTAGCCCAGGGGATTGAGCATGGGTCTGCAAACCAAAGGGTCACTGGTTCGATTCCCAGTCAGGGCACATGCCTGGGTTGTGGGCCAGGTCCCCAGTAGGGGGCATGTGAGAGGCAACCACAAATTGATGTTTCATTCCCTCTCTTTCTCGTTCCCTTCCCCTCTAAAAATAAATTTAAAAAATCTTTAAAAAAATCAGAAGGTATGAGTTATACCCCATGAAAATTTAAGAAAGTAAAACCTCAGTGAAGTTTCTAGACATTCAGTCAGGGGTGTCCAGCACCCATGGCCCGCGGGACACATGTGTTCCGGGATTGCTATGAATGCAGTCCAACACAAAATCACAAATTTACTTAAAACCTTTTTTTTTTTTTGCTCATCAGTTTTCATTAGTGTCTGTATATTTAATGTGAGGCCCAAGACAACTCTTTTTTCAGAGTGGCCCAGAGATGCCAAAAGGTTGGACAACCCATGGAAAGATAACCTCTTCAAGGTAAAAGATATGATGCTACATCTTGCACAGGCTACCTCTAAAAATAATGTTTCGTAGACTCTTTGGGATTATGAAATTTATATCATATATGTCTGAGCTACATTGACTTATTTCCTGTGTAACTCATAAGGCTGCCAATTTTGTGTGGGGATCAGAGCAAGTGGTAACTGTACAATGAGTCCAGGCTGCAGTACAAGCTGGGCCTTTTGACCCAGCAGAGCCAATAATATTAAGGTGTCTGTGGAAAGCAGTGATGTTATATGGAGTCTCTGGCAAGCACCAATAGGAGAATCACTGTGCAGACCTGTAGGGTTTCGTAGAAAATCCATGCCTTCTTCTCATAACCGTTCTCCTTTGGCTTGCTATCAGGCCCTCATAGAGACTGAATTCTTAGGGCCACTGGTGACCATGTGACCCCATTTACTATAAGGAACTGGGTGTTTGTCTGACTCATCAGGCTATACCTTGGGCCTGAGCTGCAGTGCATCACAATGAGTGGAAATGGGGTTTCAGAGTTCAAAGCTCAGGTGGTTTCAGAAAGCATAAAAACTTGCATGAGCAAGTACTCCTGATTCCTTTGACACCAAGTCCTATAGCCTAGTCTCCTCTCTCTCAACCGTGTCCGTGCTTCCTGGAATGTTTGTATGAGCAGTTGACTGAGGAGGAAGTAACTCGAGCCTCGTTGATAAATGGTTCTACACAAGCTGCCAGTAGATGGCTGCAGCATTACAGCACCACTGACAGGTGACCCCAAGGACAGGGGCAAGGGAAGATTGTCCAAGTGGGCAGAACCTTGAGCAGTAAAGCTGACCTACCTTCCTTCCTTCCTTCCTTCCTTCCCTCCCTCCCTCCCTCCCTCCCTTCCTTCCTTTATTTATTTTTCTTTTTTATTTATCTTCTGATTTTATAGAGAGAGAGGAAGGGGGAGAGAGATGGAGAGAGAGAAAAAGAGAAACACCAATCTGTTGTTCCACAAATTTATGCATTTATTGGCCGAAGTTTTTTTTTTTTTAAAGATTTTATTTATTTATTTTTAGAGAGAAGGGAAGGGAGGGAGGGAGAAAGAAAGGGAGAAAAACATCAGTGTGTGGTTGCCTCTTATGTGTCCCCCGCTGGAGACCTGACCTGCAACCCAGGTATGTGCCCTGACTAGGAATCAAACTGGTGACCTTTTGCTTCACAGGCCCATGCTCAATCCATTGAGCTACACCAGCCAGGGCTCATTGGCTGAGTTTTGTATGTGCCCTGATGGGGGATCAAACCCACAACCTTGGCATATTAGAATGATGCTGTAAACAACTGAGCTACCCAGCCAGGGCCGAATGTCCATTCTTTTAAAAATGTTTTCCAGCTTCACTGAGATATATACCATTGTGTAAGTTTAAGGTGTACAATGTGATCATTTAATGTATGTATATGCTGTGAAATGTGTACCACGGTAAGGTTACCTATCATATCCTTCACCTCTCAGTATTACCAGTTTATTGATGTGGGTGGTGAGAACATTTAAAATCTACTCTCCTTGCAACCTGCAAATATACAACACGGTATTGTTAACTATAGTCACCATGCTGTACATTACATCCCCAGAAGTGATTCATCTTATAACTGCAAGTTTGTGCCCTTTGACCAACATCACCCATCTCCCCCACCCCACAGCTCCTGGCAATCACCGTTCCACTCTCTGCTCCTATGAATTCAATGCTTCTGGGTCTACATATAAGTGAGATCATACAGCATTTGCCTTTCTCTGACTGACTTATTACTCTTAGCAGCACAGTGCCCTCAAGGTCCATCTAGATTGTCACAAATGACAGGATTTCCTTCTTTTTGTGGTTGAATAACATTCCATTGTACACATGTACTGCATTTTATTTATCCATTCATCCAATCACAGGTGCTTAGGTTTCCTTGTCTTGGCTGTTATAAAAAATACTGTAATACAGTATTTTTACAAATATCTGTACAGGGAGTACAGATATCTTTTAAATATCCAGTTTTCAAAAAGAAGAAAACAAATAACCAAAAAGAAACAAAATAAATAAATAAATAGCCCTGGCTGGTGTGGCTTAGTGGATTGACTGCTGGCCTGTGAACCAAAGGGTTGCTGGTTTGATTCCCAGTCAGGGCACATGCCTGGGTTGCAGGCTAGGTCCCCAACTAGGGGCGCACGGGACACAACCAATTGTTCCTGTTGCACAATGATGTTGCACATTCCTCTCCTTCTGTTTCTCTTTCCCTTCTCCTCCCTCTGGAAAGAAATAAAGTCATAAATAAATAAATAAATAAATAAATAAATAAATATCTTGCTTTCATTTCCTTTCAATATATTCTCAGAAGTAAGATTGCTAGATCATATGGTAGTTCTGTTTCTAATTTTTTGAGGGCCTTCCATATTGTTTTCCATAGAGGCTGTACCAATTTACATTTCCACCAACAGTAAACAAGGGTTCCTTTCTCCATATCATCACCAACACCTACCTCTTATCTTTTTGATAATAGTCATTCTAACAGGTAAAGGTGGATATCTCATTGTGGTTTTGAGTTGCATTCTCCTAGTGATTAGTGGTATTGAGCACCTTTTCATGTGCCTGTTGGCCATTCACATATCTTCTTTCGGAAAATGTCTGTTTAGGTCCTTTACACATTTTTAATTGGATTATTTATTTTTTTGATACTGAGTTGTAGGAGTTCCTTATATATTTTGGACATTAACCTCTTATCCAGTATCTGATTTGCAAATATTTTCTCCCATTCTATAGGTTGTCTTTTCATTGTATCGATGCTTACCTTAGCTCTGCAGAAACTATATAAAGTGATACAGCTCACCATTGTAGTGTTATTTGCCATAGCCAACATGTGGAATCAGCCCAGGTGTCCATCAGTAGATGAGTAGATAAAACAACTATGGGACATTTACATAATGGAATACTACTCGGCTATAAAAAAAGAAGAAATTTTACTCTTTGCTAAAGCATGGATGGACTTGGAAAACATTATACTAAGTGAAATAAGCCAGTTAGAAAAAACAAGTATCATATGATTTCTTTCATACGTGGAATCTAATGAACAAACTGAACTAACGAGCAAAACAGAGACAGACATAAATAGAGAATAAGCTGACAGCTCTTGGGGACAGGGGGTGAGTTAGGGGGTGGAGGGATCAAACAAAAAGGAAAAGGCCCTGGCTGGTGTGGCTCAGTGGATTGAGTGCTAGCCTGCAAACCAAAGGGTTTCTGGTTCGATTCCCAGTTGGGGCACTTCCCTGGGTTGCAGGCCAGGTCCCCAGTAGGGTCACGTGAGAGGCAACCACACATTGATGTTTCTGCCCCCTCTTTCTTTTTTCCTTCCCCTCTGTCTAAAAATAAATAAGTAAAATATTTTTAAAGTGTTTAAAAAAACAAAAAGGAAAAAGGACTCATGGAAACAGACAACAGTGTAGTGATCATGGGGGGCAGAAGGGTATAAAGGGGATAAATGGCAAAGGAAAAAATGCGATCAATCAATCAATCAATCCTGTGATGTAGTTCATTGCCCATTCTGATAGGCCTGAGAGATGGCCAGAAGTATGGATCTACACTGATTCACAAGAAACTCCTAATGATTTGGCTCAATAGTCAGGACTTAGAGAGAACAGCATTGGAAGTTTGGTTATAGAGGTTTGGGGAAGAGGAATGTGGGTGAATGTAACAGAAGGTTGTCCACTGCAGAGGAGACTCTCAGTATCCAGGCAGACAAAATGATGTGCTCTGTGGAGCCAGCCAGCCTCATTCCAGGCCACCCCAGTGCTTGCTCAATGGACCCATGAACAGAGTGGTCATGATGACAACAGTGCGTTATGCATGGGCTCAGCAACATAGATTTCTTCTCACCAAGGCCAACCTGGCCCTGGCTTCTTCTAAGGGCCAAATCCACAATAGAGAATCATACAACCACAGACATGGCACTTTGAAAGGTGTGTGACTCAGTTGGTTGGACATCATCCTGCAGGGCGAAGGGTCACGGGTTCAGTTCCCAATCAAGGCGTGTGAGGGGGCAGCCGATTGGTGTTTCTCTCTCACATCGATGTTTCTCTCCCTCTCTTTCTCCCTCCCTTCTTCTTTCTATAAAAATTAATTAATCATGCCCTGGCTGGTGTGGCTCAGTGGACTGAGATCTGGCCTGTGAACCAAAAGGTCACCAGTTCAATTCCTGGTCAGAGCACATACCTGGGTTATGGGCCAGATTCCTGGTTGGAGTGTGCAAGAGGCAACCAGTTGATGTTTCCCTCACACATTGATGTTTGTCTCCCTCTCTTCCCCTCTCTCTGAAAATAAGGAAATAAAGTCTTTTTAAAAAATAAAAATAAATAAAAATTAATTAATTTAAAAAAGAATGTTGTCGGGCTTCTGGCCAAGATGGAGGCATAGCTGGACATGCTGTGCCCCCTCTCACAACCAAGATTAAGGACAACAAAAATATAGAGCCAAAAAAAGAAAACCCAACCAGGACAGAGAGAAAATTGAATTGTGTGGGAGTCTGACAACAACAATTCACCCAGACTGGTAAGAGGGGCGGAGTCAGCGGCCGGTGGAGTCCACGGCCAGATAAGCCGGTGGTGGTCCCAGGCGCACAGTCACTCCAGGTGCACAGGTGGTGGCATTGCAGGACGTGAGGAGGCCAAGCGGGGCGCACAGGGCGGGGGACTGCAGACACACATTTGTGCACAGAAAAACCAGGCGAAAATAGGCAGCAAGACAGACTGTGCAACGTAGGGCCCCAGTGCTGGGAAGTGAAGCCCAAAAGCACCCATTGAAAATACTTGTAGGGGCTGAGGTACTTACCAGGAGGGAGTCCCAGCCTCACAGGAGAGTTCACTGGGGAGACCCACAGGGTACTGGAGCATGTGCAGGCCCACCCACACAGAAATCAGCACCAGAAGGGCCCAATTTGATAGGGGAAAGAGGCTGAAGGGACTGGGATCAGCGAAAGAGCGAGGAGCAAGCGCCATTGTTCCCTTTCGGACCCCACCCCCACATCCAGCATCACAACCCAGTGACGGGGGCTGCCCCGTCCTGGTGACCGCCTAAGGCTCCGCCCCTCATATGTAACAGCTGCAACCAGACAAAAAACAAACAAACAAACAAACAAACAAACAAAACCAAGGATGGCTCAAAAGGAAGAACAGACAGGGGCCCAGGAGCTAATTCATCTGAGCGACCAGGAGGTGGTCAACCTATGAGATGCAGAGCTCATAGCACCAACCTATCAGAAGCACATTTCAAAGCTCTGGTGATTAGGAAGCTCACAAAATTGGTTGATTTTGGTCGCAAATTAGAGGAACAAATGGAGGCTATAATAAGTGAAATGAAGGAAAACGCACAGGGAACCAGTAGTGATGGGAGGAAAACTGGGACTCAAATCAATGGAGTGGACCAGAAAGAAGAAAGAAACAACCAAACAGAAAAGAAGGAAGAAACAAGAATTTGAAAAAATGAGGAGAGGCTTAGGAACCTCCAGGACATCTTTAAACGTCCCAACATCCAAATTATAGGGGTACCAGAAGGGGAAGAAGAAGAGCAACAAGTGGAAAACTTATTTGAACAAATAATAAAGGAGAACTTCCCCGATCTGGCAAAGGAAATAGACTTCCAGGAAGTGCAGGAAGCTCAGAGAGTCCCAAAGAAGGTGGACCCAAGGAGGAACACACCAAGGCACATCATAATTCCATTAGCCAAGATTAAAATGAAGGAGAGAATTCTAGAAGCAGCAAGGGATAAAGGCAGAGTCACCTACAAAGGCGTTCCCATCAGACTATCAGCTGATTTCTCAAAAGAGGCCTTGCAGGCAAGAAAGGGCTGCAAAAAAGTATTCCAAGTCATGAAAGTCAAGGACCTACATCCAAGATTGCTCTATTCAGCAAAGCTTTCATTTAGAATGGAAGGGAAGATAAAGTGCTTCTCAGATAAGGTCAAGTTAAAGGAGTTCATCATCACCAAGCCCTTATTATATGAAATGTTAAAGGGACTTATCTAAGAAAAAGAAGATAAAAACTAGGACAGTAAAAAGACAGCAACTCACAGATATTAACAACCACACCTAAAACAAAAGCAAACTAAGCGAACAGCTAGACCAGGAGCAGGAACACAGAAATGGAGATCACATGGAGGGTTAGCAACAGGGGAGTGGGAGGAGGAGAGAGGGGAAAAGGTACAGAGAATAAGTAGCATAGATGGTGGGTAGAAAATAGACAGGGGGAGGGCAAGAATAGTGTGGGAAAAGTAGAAGCTAAAGAACTTATGACACATGGACATGAACTAAAGGGAGAAATGTGGGTGGGAGGGGGTGTGCAGGGTGGAGGGGAATGATGGGGGAGAAATGGGACAACCGTAATAGCATAATCAATAAAATATAATTTAAAAAAATGTTGTGCCACTGAAGAGTCAGACCCTTCAGGAATAAAAGTTTGAGAAACTCCACCAGATACAGAACCCCAACCAGCCAGTATGCGAGCTGAGAGCAAGAGAAATATGGGAAAAGATAGTAGAAGGAAATTATAAAAATCAGTTTTGGGCCCCTGACCAGTTATAGAAATAAGAGTTATAGCCATGTATTATTTCTTCCTTAATTGTATTATTTAATTATATATAAAAAGACTTTCTGCCAGTGGATGCCACTGAGTAAGCATCATTGAAGTTCCCTCTTCTGCAGTCATCATGTCTAATTCAGAGTGTCCCAAAGAGCCAGAACAGCTACAGAAGCTCTTTATCAGAGGTTTGAGCTTTGAAACAACAGATGAGAATCTGAGGAGCCATTTTGAGCGATGGGAAACACAGACTGTGTGGTGATGAGAGATCCAAACACCAAGCTCTCCAGAGGCTTTGGGTTTGTCACTTATGCCACTGTGGAGGAGGTGGGTGCAGCCAGGAATGCAAGGATACACAAGGTGGGTGGAAGAGTTATGGAACCAAAGAGGGCTGTCTCAAGAGAAGATTCTGAAAGACCTGGGGCCCACTTAACTGTGAAAAAGATTTTTGTCAGTGATATTAAAGAAGACACTGAAGAACATCAACTAAGAGGTTATTTTGAACAGTATGGGAAAGTTGAAGTGATTGAAATCATGATTGACTGAGGCAGTAGCAAAAAAAGAGGCCTCGATTTTGTAACCTTTGATGACCATGACTCTGTAGACAAGATTGTTGTTCAGAAATACCGTACTGTAAATGCCCACAACTGTGAAGGAAGAAAAGCCCTATCTAAGCAAGAGCTGACTAGGGCTTAATCCAGTCAAAGAAGTTGAAGTGGTTCTGGAAACTTCGGAGGTGGTCACGGAGGTGGTTTTGTGGGAATGACAACTTTGGTCATGGAGGAAACTTCAGTGCTCAAGGTTCTTTGGTGGCAGCCATGTTGGCAGTGGATATGGTGGGGGTGGTGGATATGGTGGCAGTGGGGGTGGCTAAAATGGATTTGGTAATGATAGAAGCAATTTCAGAGATAGCAGAAGGTACGATGATTTTGGCAATTACAACAATCAGTCTTCAAATTTTGGACCCACAAAAGGAAGAAACTTTGGAGACAGATGCTCCAGCCCCTGTGGTGGTGGAGGCCAGTGCTTTGCCAAACCACGAAACCAGGCCAACCAAGGTGGCTATGGTGGTTCCAGCAGCAGCAGCAGTAGCTATGGCAGTGGCAGAAGGATTCAATTACTGCTGGAAAACAAAGCTTAGCGTGAGAGGAGAGCCAGAGAAGTAACAGGGAAGCTACAGGTTGCAACAGATTTGTGAACTGATCCAAGCACAGTGGTGGCAGGGTGTAGCTGCTACAAAGAAGACATGCTTTAGACAACACTCATGTGAATGGGCAAAAACTCAAGGATTGTATTTGTGACTAATTGTATAACAGGTTATTTTAGTTTCTGTTCTGTGGAAAGTGTAAAGCATTCCAACAAAGGGTATTTTTTCAAAGATTTTATTTATTTCTTTTTAGAGAGAGGGGAAGGTAGGGAGAAAGAGGGGGAGAAAAACATCAATGTGTGGTTGCATCTTGTGTGTCTTCTACTGGGGGCCCAGCCACAACCCAGGCATGTGCCCTGACTGGGAATTGAACTGGTGACCCTTTGGTTCACAGGCCAGTGCTGAGTCCACAGAGCCACACCAGCCAGGGCCCAACAAAGGGTTTTTAATGCAGTTTTATTTTGCATCCATGCCATTGATTGCTAAATGTAATAGTGTGATCATGACATTGAATAAATGTGTCTTTCTTTAAAATGTGCTGTGTAAAGTTAGTCTACTCTGAAGCCATCTTGGTAAATTACCCCAACAGTGTGAAGTTAGAGTTCCCTAAGAGTGATGCCACGTTCCATTTGAAATTTATTTATATTCTGTTTGGACACACAAGGCGCTGTCTTCATAAACCTTGGTGTAGTTGAATTAATAAGTTACTGTGTTGTCAGCTGTAGTTCACCATTAAAAGGGTCACCCAAGCAGAGTCATGGAGTTTATTTGGTTATTAATGGTTGTTGGCGCATCCTATGTGATATATCTAAATTTCATTATGGTACCAGCTAAATTATAGAAGGGAATGAGGTTGGCACATCATCCATTATTGTGCATAATCAATAAATGATTTAATATCCTCTTGGAAAAAACATTATATATAAAAATATACTATTTCCTGCTTCTTCTCCTTTACCCTTATTAGTTTATATAGCAATTATTTTAGCAGGCAACTCTACAACTTAGTCTCTGGGTCACAAAATATCCAAGTGAAATTATTACTTATTTAGAGGAGAAACTAACACCATTAATACTGTGGCTGTCATTTGGAGAAGATTGCAAAGGCTGTTGGGATTTTATGTCTTTCCCCTTTGGAGACAGGATGGGAGCATATTTTTTTGAAGGATGCTGGCATTTTGTCAGACAGAAACATAAAGTTGTCAGCATTGCTGATGGAAGTTCAAATACATGTAGAAGGGTTGTATTGATGCTGAGAAGCCAAAGAGGTGGGAGGGCGAATTATGCCACATTTGGCTTTGTGATGCTGGCACAGGGACTCTGCAACCACATTTCTTCCTTGTCTTCTGGCTCTCTGTTAGGTTCCCCCAGGAGCAATACTAGAGAATGACTGCAGGGCTGGAGAAGGGAACAGGGGTCTTGCTCCTTCCTGTTTGCTTTCTGCTCTTATTTCCATCACCCAGCCTTGGCCCTCAGCTTGCCAACATCAGTTGACTTCCATCTCCAGTACAGTAACAGTCAGAGAACACCCCTTAAGAAGTCAGAGTCCCCAGATCTATGTGGCTCCTCTCCCAAGCCTTAACAGTATCAGCAATAGCCATTCAGCACCCTCTCCGCAGAGTACGATTTCCAGCTCTGCAGGACCCCTCCTCCAACCTTAGAGATTCATAACTCCACTTCTTCTTGTTCTCCCAGCACTGAAAGTGGGACTTGCTTCCTGCAATTTCTATCTCTGTGCTATCTCAGTTCCTCCAAATGCCTTCCTTCCACTGACTACTTAATCATTTCTCTATATGCAGTCCTTTCTGTTGAAATATTTTGTGTAGTTTGTTTTCCCAGCTGGATCCTGACGTATAGTTCCCTTTAGTGGTTATTTGTCAATTATATCTCAATAGAGATGGAAAATAAAAATAAGAAAAGTGGGCAAAGCATATGAATAGGTAGTTTATAGAAGAAAACCCCCAAATGCTAAGAGGCATAAAAAGATATCCAAACCCATTGATTATCAGAGAAACACAAATTAAAACAACAATGAAATATTACTTCACACCCATTAGGTTGGCAAACACACACACACACACACACACACACACACACACACACACACTTAGAAACAAAGGTAATATCAAATGCTGGTGCCAATGTAGGGAGAGAGGACCCCTAGTGTACTGTTGCTGGGAGTATAGGCACAGCTATTCTGGAGAACAACACGTCAGCATCTAGTTAAATTAAGTATACACCTAGCCTCAGTCCCTGTAATTCTGCTCTTATGTATACACCATAAAGAAATTCTTACACAAGGTGTAAGGTGACATATGTGACAAAGCTTATTCCAGCTTTATTTGCAGTGACTGGCAGGTGTAGGCAATCTGGACATTTGTCACTAAGGAAGCAGGTATGACATTAGGGAACACTGTGCAGTATTTGCAAGCAAGATTGTATGTGGACCTAGCAATATAAAGAGAGCTTAAAAGCATGATGCTGAATGACTTCTATGGCCAGTAATGACAGAGTAAGTAATCTGAACCATAGCACTCACTGAGAACTAGACAAGCTCAGCAAACTATGAAAAATATTTGCTTGAAAATATCCAAGTGATAACAGATAGTGAAGAATTACAGGGCAAAAATATGGGAGAAAGAAGAAACTGAGAGAGAGGTGAGCTCAGCATTTAAAGTGGCTTATCCCTTAAGGCTACCTGCTAATTCCAGGAGAGGCAGAGGAGAAGCTGAGAAGCTGAGCACAGGTGTTGGTAGACTTGTGTGGCAAGAAATCATGTCTGAGTTCAGGGCTCACCAAAGAGGTGGCACCTCATGCTTTGGATTGAAAATTCAAAGGTCTAGGAGTAAGTGTAAAGTAGAAATAGAATAGACCCATCCTTTAAGGGACTGTAGTCAAGCTCTGAGCCATTTCAATCCCTGGAGACTGGACAAAGGAAATTCCGGATTTCTAGTGTCCCAGCTGTCTGCCAGAAGCAAATATAAATCTTCTCTAGAGGAAAATAGCATCATACTTGGCTTCAAATTATTTATACAGTTTTCTATATACAATGTCCAGCACTCAATTTAAAATAATCAGGCCATAGGGATGAAAGAACATTGTAATAAAAATAAAATTAGAAAGGCAACAGATAACAGAAACAGAGCTACAGGGACTCTAGTAATGGAATAATCAGACATTAAAATAATTATACTTAATACAGTTAAGGAAAGAGAAAACAAAATTGAGAAATTCAGCAGACAATTTGAAACTACAGAAAGAATCTAATGTGGAAATTCTAGAAATATAAAATACAGTAAGCAAAATTAAGAGCTCAATGGGTGGGTTAAGCAGGACCTGAAGAGAGAATGAGTGAACTGGAAGTTAGGTCAGAAGAAATTAGGCAGAATAAAGCTTGGAGAGGTAAACAATAGTAAAATACAAAGTAAAAGGAGGTAAAAGGCATAGAGAATACAAAGAGAAATTCTAATGGAGGTATTATTGGACTACTAGAAGGAAGAGAGACAAAGAATGGGGCACAAACAATATTTGAAGAATGAATGGGTAAAAATTTTCCAAAATTCATGACAGACATCAAGTCACAATTTCTAGAAATCATATGAACCCAAAGCAGGATAAAACTAAAGAAAACCTTCCCTGGCTGGTGTAGCTCAGTGGATTGAACTCGGGCTATGAACCAAAGGGTCGCCAGTTCCATTCCCAGTCAGGGCACATGCCTGGGTTGCAGGCCAGGTCCCCAGTGGGGCCATGTGAGAGGCAACCACACATTGATGTTTCTCTCTCTCTCTTTCTCCCTCCCTTCCCCTATCTCTAAAAGTAAATAAATAAAATCTTAAAAAAAAAAAACCCTAAAGAAAACCTCACTGAGGCATATTAGTATACAACTTAGGAAAAGTAAAGAAAAAAATATTTAAAGCCGTCAGAGGAGGGAGAAAACAAAGATTACCTTTATAGTTCTATAATTAGACTGACAGCCAGCTTCTCAGTACAAATTACAGAAGCCAGAAAACAAGGAAATAGTATATTCACTTTACTGACAAAAATAAGTGCCAGGGTTAAATTTTATATACAATGAAAATATTGAGACTTCCAGCCAAGCTGGAGGTGTAGGTGGACACACTGTGCCTCCTCTCACAACCAAGATTAAGGACAACAAAAATATAGAACCAAAAAAACCCCAACCAGAACAGATAGAAATTGAATTGTACAAAAGTCCGACAACAATTCACCCAGACCAGTAAGAGGGGTGGAGTGGGTGGCTGGCGGAGAGGGGTTGCAGCAGGAAGAAGCAGTGGCTGGTGGTCCCGGGCACTCAGGTGGCAGTTGGCACCCCAGGCGCACAGGCAGTGGTTGCCAGGCACAGGGAGGCAATGAGCAGACCCAGCGAGGCACACAAGGCAGCTGACCACGGTCACACATTCGCACGCAGATAAACCAGGCAAAAACGGGCTGCAAGACAGACTGCGCAACCCAGGGCCCCAGCGCCAGGAAATGAGGCCTAAAAGCACCTATTGAAAACACCTGTGGGGTTGAGGTGCCCAGAGAAACTCCCGGCCTCACAGGAGAGTTTGTTGGAGAGGCCCACACGGTCCTGGGACATACACAAGCCCACCCACGTGGAAATCAGCACCAGAAGGGCTCAGTTTGCTTGGGGAAAGTGGTGGAAGGGACTGGAATCCAAGAGCGTGCGGAGCAAGTGCCATTGTTCCCTCTCAGACCCTGCCCCCACATACAGCATCACAACTCAGCGACTGGGCTGCCCTGCCCTGGGGAACATGTAAGGTTCCTCCGCTCATACGTAACAGGCGCAACCAGACCAAAACAACAACAACAACAACAACAACCACCAAAAACCAAAAATGGCTCAAACGGGAAAATAAATCAAAGCCCCACAGCTAATTCATCTAAGCGACCAAGAGATAGTCAACCTATCAGATGCACAGCTCAAAGCACTGGTAGCTAACCTATCAGATGCACAGTTCAAAGCACTGGTGATTAGGAAGCTCACAGAATTGGTTGATTTTGGTCACAAATTAGAGGAACAAATGAAGGCTACAATAAGTGAATTGAAGGAAAACGCACAGGGAACCAGTAGTGATGGGAGGAAAACTGGGACTCAAATCAATGGAGTGGACCAGAAAGAAGAAAGAAACAACCAAACAGAAAAGAAGGAAGAAACAAGGATTCAAAAAAATGAGGAGAGGCTTAGGAACCTCCAGGTCATCTTTAAACGTCCCAACATCCAAATTATAGGGGTACCAGAAGGGGAAGAGGAAGAGCAACAAGTGGAAAACTTATTTGAACAAATACTAAAGGAGAACTTCCCCAATCTGGCAAAGGAAATGAACTTCCAGGAAGTCCAGTAAGCTCAGACAATCCCAAAGAAGGTGGACCCAAGGAGGAACACACCAAGGCACATCATAATTCCATTAGCCAAGATTAAAATGAAGGAGAGAATTCTAGAAGCAGCAAGGGATAAAGGCAGAGTCATCTACAAAGGAGTTCCCATCAGACTGTCAGCTGATTTCTCAAAAGAGACCTTCCAGGCAAGAAGGGTCTGGAAAGAAGTATTCCAAGTCATGAAAGGCAAGGACCTATATCCGAGATTGCTCTATCCAGCAAAGCTTTCATTTAGAATAGAAGGGAAGATAAAGTGCTTCTCAGATAAGGTCAATTAAAGGAGTTCATCATCACCAAGCCCTTATTATATGAAATGTTAAAGGGACTTATCTAAGAAAAAGAAGATGAAAAATAGGACAGTAAAAAGACAGCAAACTCACAGATATTAACAACCACACCTAAAACAAAAGCAAACGAAGCAAACATCTAGAACAGGAGCAGAAAAACAGAAATGGAGATCACATGGAAGGTTAGCAGCAGGGGAGTGGGAGGAAGAGAGAGGGGGGAAAAGTACAGAGAATAAGTAACATAGACAATGGGTAGAAAAGAGACAGGGGGAGGGCAAGAATAGTGTGGGAAAAGTAGAAGCTAAAGAACTTATGACACATGGACATGAACTAAAGGGGAGAATGTGGGTGGGAGGTGGTATGCAGGGTGGAGGGGAATGATGGGGGAGAAATGGGACAACTGTAATAGCATAATCAATAAAATATAATTAAAAATAGAATATTTATGATAAATCACACAAATGACAATAAATTCTTCCCATTCTGTATGCACATCTTTTTGCAATGTGACTTTGAATCTCCTCTCTTCAAGAGATGGATTCCAGGGACTTCTGGTCAAGATGGCAAGATAGGCAGACATGGCTCGCTTCTTTGCACAACCACATCAAAATTACAACTAAGCCCTGGCTGGTGTAGCTCAGTGGATTGAGTGTTGACCTGTGATCCAAAGGGTCATGGTTTCAATTCCTAGTCAGGGCACATGCCTGAGTTGTGGGCCAGGTCCCCAGTAGGGGGTGCATGAGAGGCAACCACACACTGACGTTTTTCTTCCCCCTCTTTCTCCCTCCCTTCCCGTCTCTCTAAAAATAAATAAATAAAATCCTAAAAAAAACAAAATTGCAACTAAAATATAGAACAACCATTGCTCAAAACTGACAGAAATGAGTTCAATGGAAGTATGACAACTACAGAATCGAAGAAACCACATCCATCCAGACTGGTAGGAGGGGCACAGATGCAGAATGGGCTGGTCCCACAGCCACATGCAGTGAATTAAAATTTGGGAGGGCCCTGGCTTGTGTAGCTCAGTGGATTGAGTGCCTGCTGCAAACCAAAGGGTCGCCGGTTTGATTCCCAGTCAGGGCACACGCCAGTGTTGTGGGCCAGGTCCCCAGTAGGGGATGTGCGAGAGGCAACCACACGTTGATGTTTCTCTCCCTCTATCTCTCCCTCCCTTCTCCTCTCTCTAAAAGTAAATAAAATCATTAAAAAATAATGATAATTAAAATACCAAAGGTTAAAAATGAAGAGATGGAAGGGGGTGTGGGAGAATGGGTGAGAGGTGAGGGGATTAAGAAGTACAAATAGGTAGTTACAGAATATCCATGGGGATGTGAAGTACAGCATAGAAAAGGGAGTAGCCAAAGAACTTACACACATGACCTATAGACATGAACATTGGTGGGGGGATTGCCTGAGGGAGTAAGGGATGCTGGGTGGAGGGGAGCAAAGGGGGAAAAATCAGGACAACTGTAATAGCATAATCAACAAAATGTAATTAAAAAAAGAGATGGAGTCCATTTCTCCACTGTTAAATCTGGCCTTGGCTTTGTGATTTGCTTTGGCCAATGGGACATTAAGAAGCGTGAAGCTTAAAAAGTGCAGGTACAGTTCTGGATTGTGTGGCTCAGTGAATTGATTACTGGCTTGCAAACTGAAAGGTTGCTGGCTCTGGTCCCAGTCAGGGCACATGCCTGGGTTGCAGGCTAGGTCCCCAGCTATGGGTGAGCGATATGCAACCGATTCATTATCTCTCTCACATCGTTGTTTCTCTCCCTCTTTTTCTCCCTCTGTTCCCCTCTCTCTAAAAGTAAATAAATAAAATATTTTTTTAAGTACATGTACATCAGGACTTTCTCCCTTTCTGCTGTCAGGAGTTCTGTGACCACCACCATATGAATATACTTGGACTTGTCCACTGGAGATACAGGCCTCACTCACTCCATTACTCCAGCCAAGCTGTCAGCTGACAGCAACCATGTGAGTGAGCCCAGTCACAACCATAAGAAGAACCATGCAACTGTGCCCAGCCTCAATTGCTGGCACACATAATTGTGAATGAATAATTTACTGTTTGGTGGTGGTTCACTACATAGCAAAAGCTAACTGATAAAATATTCTTTGAGAATGAAGTGAAATAGACATTTTCAGAGAAAAAAAAACTGAGTGAATTCCTTTTTTATTAACTTCACCAAAGAAAGTATTAAGTTGTTTACCCTGGCTGGTGTGGCTCAGTAGATTGACAATTGGCCTGCAAAGCTGGTTTGATTTCCAGTCAGAGCACATGCCTGGGTCATGGCCAGGTCCTCAGCTGGGGGCATGTGAAAGGCAATGACACATTTCTCTCCCTCTCTTTCTCCCTCCCTTCCCATCTCTCTAAAAATAAATAAGTAAATAAAATCTTTAAAAAATAAATAAATAAAAACTTTAAATATTAGTATATATGGTATTCATTCCATCATGGAAGGGGCAGCCATTTATTCTTACTGGAATAGACACTTAACTGGAATGCACATTTTCCTTCCCTGCATACAATGCTTGTGCCAAGACTGCTGTTCACGGACTTGCACAGTGCCTTATCTACCTTCATGGTATTCCAAACAACACTGCTCTGAAGGAGCTCACTTCACAGAAAAGAAGTGAGGCAAAGTGTCCGTGCTCGTAGAACTCAATGGCTTTACCATATTCTTCACCATTCTAAAGCAGCCGGCTTGATAGAAAGGTGGAATGACCTAGAGATTCAGTTACAGGGCCAGCTAGGTGGGCTGGCAAGGCTGGGCAACGTTCTCCAGAAGGCTGTATAGGTGAATCAGTATCCAATATATGGTCCAGATTCTCCTATAGGCAGGATTCATAGGTCAATGAATCAAGGGGAGGAAATGCAAGTGGACTACTCACTATTAACTCTAATGGCCTACTAGCAAAATGTTTGCTTTCTTTTCCTGTAACTTTATGTTCTGCAGGCCTGAAGATCACAGTTCCAGAGGGAGGAATGCTTCCACCAGGAGACAGAGCAATGATTCCATTGACTGGAAGTTAATACTGCCACCCTGCCACTTCAGGCTCCTCATGCTTCTGAATTACAGACAAGGGACAGAGTTCCTGTGCTGGCTGGGGTGATTGATCCTGACTACCATAGTGCAGTTGTGTTTTTTAAAGTATATTTTATTGATTATGCCATTACATTTCCCCAATTTTTCCCCTTTGCCCCCCGTCTGCCTAGTACCCCCTTTCCTTCCACCAATTCCCCTACCTAAGTTCATGTCCATGGGTTGTGCTATATAAGTTCTTTGGCTTCTCCATTTCCCATACTATTCTTTTTTTTTTTTTTTAATTTTTAAAAAGATTTTATTTTATTTTTAGAGAGAAAGGAAGGGAGACAGAAAGAGAGGGAGAGAAACATCTAATGGTTGCCTCTCATACACCCCCAGCTGGGGACCTGGCCCGTAACCCAGGCATGTGCCCCGACCGGGAATGGAACCAGTGACCTTTTGGTTCTCAAGCTGACACTCCATCCACCAAGCTACACCAGCCAGGGCTCCCATACTATTCTTAACCTCCCCCTGCCTATTTTGCACCTACCATTTATGCTTCTTATTCTCTGTACCATTTCCCCCATTCTCCCTCCTCCTCCTCCCCACTGATAATCCTCCATATAAGCTCCATTTCTGTGATTCTGTTTCTGTTGTAGTTGTTTGCTTCGTTCATTTTTGTTTTTGTTTTATAGACTCAGTTGTTGATAGTTCACTTTGTTGTCATTTTAATGTTCATAGTTTCGATTTTTTTTTCTCAGATAAGCCCCTTTAACATTTCATACAATAATGGCTTGGTGATGATGAACTCCTTTAGTTTTACCTTGTCTGGGAAGCACTTTATCTGCCCTTCCATTCTGAATGATAGCTTAGCTGGATAGAGTAATCCAGGTTGTAGGTCCTTGCTTTTCATCAGTTTGAATGCTTCTTGGAAGTCCCTTCTTGCCTACAAAATTTCTCTTGAGAAATTGTTACAGAACAGATGTGGGGGTGCTGAACGATATAAAAGGCCCCCTTTTTCTCTGGGGGTTCCTCCCTCCCTACTAGGTTTGTTTTGCCCACCGCCTGAGGAAAGACGTCTCTTAATACCAGAGATCAGTGAAAAGGAAAGGAATTTATTATTTATTTGAAATAATACAAACTAAAGTTCTCCACAAATGCACATAGTCCTCCCTGTACCCTCCACTTGGCAAAAGGGAGCACTTCCAAAGCTGCATGGTCCTGACTCTCGCCCAAGCTGTGTGGTCCTAAGCAGATGCGTGGTCCCAAAAAGAGAGACGCCAAATGTCTGCGGTGCCTCTGTTTGAATCCCAGCACCAATCTTCTTCTGCAGCCTTATTTCTGGCTCCTCCCACAACTGACCACAGCTGCCAGCATTCCGGGCAGGTGTGGCCCTGTGGTGTGGAGCCAGTTATCTCCAAGCTCTTATGGACCCCATTTCAAATCCCTATTTGGGGCTCCCTTCTTGGTTGTACCCTGTTACAAAATCAGCTAACAGTCTTATGGGAACTCCTTTGTGGGTAACTGTCTTCTTTTCTCTTGCTGCTTTTAAGATTCTCCTTTTATCTTTAACTTTTAGCATTTTAATTATGATGTGTCTTGGTGTGGTCCTCTTTGGATCCAACTTGTTTGGGATTCTCTGTGCTTCCTGGACTTGTATGTCTATTTCCTTAGCCACATTAGGGAATTTTTCTTTCATTATTTTTTCAAATAAGTTTTCCATTTCTTGCTCTTCCTCTTCTCCTTCTGGCATCCCTATGATTCAGATGTTGGAACTTTTGGAGATGTCCCAGAATCTTCTTATTCTGTCCTTGTTTTCTTCTTTTTTTTTTTTCGGGGAGAGTGCAAACGAAGTCCCCCACTACCACAAATTATGCGGTCGAGTTTCCCACATTTGGGGAAATCACAGGGGTCAGCACATCCGGAGTGCAATGGATAAGCCTCGCCCTGGGAAAACCACCTTCGTGATCATGGTATCTCCCCTGCCAGGTAAGTATCTCTCTCCTTTTTTTTTTTTTTTTTTTTTTTTTTTTTTTTTTTTTTTTTTTTTTTTTTTTTTTTTTTTTTTTTTTTTTTTTAATTCTTATTTCTTCATTCTGTTCTGGTTGATTGTTTATTTCTTCCTTCCATTCCAAATCATTGATTTGAACCCTGGCTTCCTTCCCTTCACTGTTGGTTCCCTGTGGATTTTTATTTATTTCACTTAGTGTAGCTTTCATTTCTTCCCTAATGCTTTTGCTGTATTCAGTGAGTTCTCTGAGCATCCTTATCACCAGTGTTTTGAACTCTGCATCTGATAGGTTGGCTATCTCTGTTTCAGTTAATTTCTTCTTCTGGGGTTTTGTTCTGTTCTTTCATTTGGCCCATATATCTTTGTCTCTTGGATTTGGCAGCCTCCTTGTGTTTGTTTCTGTGTTTTAGGTAGAGCTGCTTTGACTCCCTGTCTTAGTGCACCTATTAAGTTGTATGTGGCGGAGCCTTAGGAATTTGCCAGGGCACAGCAAGCTGCTTCACCACTTTGTGGCTCTGTATGTGGGGGAGGGGTCAGAGAGGCGACAATGCCATGGGAGGCTTGCTCAGCATTTGCCCCATTTCCAGTCACTTCACCCCCTTCTTATATGTGACTGGTGCCCCTTTAGCTGCTTCCCTGGTGGTAGTTCACAGAGTGGGTGGGTTTGTGTTCATTCTAGGACTGTGTGGGCTCTTTAAACGAACTGTCCCAAGAGACCTGCAGTTTCTTCCACCACCCCAACCTCCACTGGTTTTTACAGCCAGAAGTTACGAAGCTTTATTTCCCAGTGCTGGAACCCTGGGCTATGAGGTGTGTCCTGGGGCTGGGATCACTCACTCCCAAAGTACCCCTCTAGATTTTATCCACCGCACAGGAATGTGGGACTGTCCCATCCTCTGGCCTCCACCACCACAGCGTGTCCTCTACACCCCGGCTCCCCAGCCCTGCCCCTTCTACCTGTCTGGATGAATATGGATTCTTTAAGTCCTTTGTTGTTGGACTTCCACACAGTTGGATTTTCTGGAGGTTTCTAGGTGTTTTTTGTTTTGAGGTTAGCTGCGATCCTTATGGTTGTGCAAGGAGGCAAAGCATGTCTACCTATGCCTCCATCTTGACCAGAAGTCTGGAGTTGTTTTTTTATAGTCACACCTGTTATAGTCATTCCCATTGCCCTTTTACGGTCACAAACACTGTCCTTTGCCCCTCCCCCCAAGCATTCTTTATTCCCTGGTAACCATTATGTATTCTCCATTTCTACAATGTTATAATTTCAAAAATGTTATATGAATGGGATCTTAGAGATCATACAGTTCCATTCTTGGAGCTTGTTTTTTCACTCAGCCCAATTATCTGGAGGAGTATTCCATGGTATAGATGTACCACAGTTTATTTAACCAGTCATCTACTGTCACTGAATGGTGTGGCTCAGTGGGTTGAGTATTGTCCTACAAAAAGAAAGGTCGCTGGTCAGGGCACATGCCTAGGTTGCAGGTTTGGTCCCTGGTCGGTGATGAGAGGCAACTGATTTATGTCTGTCTCTCACATTGATGTTTCACTCCCTCTTTTCTCTCTCCCTGCCCCCCTCTCTAAAAAATAAACAAGTAAATAATACTCTTTAACCAGTTATGCACTGAAGGACATCTGTGTTGTTTGCTGTTTTAGGCTATTATGGATAAAGCTGCTATTCATGTATGGATTTTTGTGTGATCATAAGTCTTCACTTCTCTGGAATAAATGCTGAGAAGAACAACTGCTTGGCCATATGGTAGTTGCATGTTTAGTTTTACAGGGAACTGCCAAACTGTCTTCGAAAGTGGCAGTTCCATTTTACTTTCCCACCAGCCCTGTATGAGTAACACTGTTCTCTGCATCCTCACCAGCATTTGGTATTATCACTATTTTTTTTTTTTTAGTTTAGCCATCCTGATAGGCATGTGGTGATATCTCATTGTAGTTTTAGTTTGCATTTTCCTAGTGGATAATGATGGCTAACATCTTTTTATATGCTTATTGGCCATCTGCACATCCTCTTTAGTGAAATGTCTGTTCACATCTTTTGTCAATTTTCTAATTAGATTGTTCGTTTGTTCTTACTGTTAGGTTTTGAGTTCTTTATATATTCACAATACTCATCCTTTCTCAGATATGTGATTTGTAAGTATTTTCTCCAAGTCTGTAACTTGTCTTTCCATCCTCTTACTTAACAGACTCTTTTAAAAGCAAAGCCTTTTAATTCCAATTAAGTCTAATGAAGTCTAATAAACAATGTTTCCTTGTGTAGATCATGCTGTTGCTTTCAGATCTAAGAACACTTTACCTAGCCTTAGGTCCTGAAGGTTTTCTTTTTCCTCCCTAAAAATTTTACATTTATGTTCAGGATCCATTTTGAGTTAATTTTTATATAAAGTGTCAGGCTTAGGATGAGAGTTTTTTTTTCTTTTTTTTCCTTCAAACCCCATCCTTACTCCATTGAATTACTTTTTCACCTTTGCCAAAAATCAGTTGGGTATATACCTAGGTTCTCTATTATGTTCCATTGATTTATGTGTTTTTCCCTGCCAATAACACACTGTCTCTATTGCTATAGCTGTGTAATAAGTCTTGAAATTGGGTAGACTGATTCTTTTCACTCTATCCTTCTTTATAAAAAATTGTTGTAGCTTCTAATTTCTTTGTCTTTCAATATAAATTTTTGAATAATACTGTCTAAATCTATAAGAAATCTTGCTGGGACTTTTTTTTTTTAAAGATTGTATTTATTTTTTTAGACTGAGGAGAAGGGAAGGAGAAAGACAGGGAGAGAAACATCAATGTGTGGTTGTCTCTTGCGCACCCCCTACTGGGGATGTGGCCCCCAACTCAGGCATATGCCCTGACTGGGAATCAAGCTGGAGACCCTTTGGTTTGCAGGCTACTGCTCAATCCACTGAGCCACACCAGCTAAGGCTAAAAATTTTTATTGATTTTTTTTTTTTTAGAGAGAAGAGAAGGGAGGGAGAGAGAGAGAGGGAGAGAAACATTGATGTGAGAGAGAAACATCATCGGTTGCCTCCCACATGCACCTGAATTGGGAGGGTTACCCTGACCGGAAATTGGACCCAAGACCTTCCCAACCTTTCAGTTTACTGGATGACTCGCCAACCAACTGAGTTACACTGGCTGGGCTCCCCTATTTAATTTTTGGTTGATGTTTTCAAACAAGCAGCTCTTCATTTTATTGATTTTCTCTATTATTTTTCTGCTTCCAATGTCCTTGATTTCTGGTCTTATCTTTAGTTTCCTTCCTTATGCTTGCTTTAGGTTCATTTGCTCTTCTTCTTCTAGTTTTTTTTAAGTGAGAACTCAGGTTTTTTATTTGAGACTTGTCCTCTTTTCAAATGTATGCATGTAGTGTATAAAATTTCCCTCTCAGAATTGTTTTAGCTGTGTCTTGCCCATTTTGCTATGTTGTATTTTCACTTCCATTCAGTTCAGTGTATTTTTAAAAATTTCCCTTGAAACTTCCTTGACCCATGGGTTGTTGAGAAGTATGTTGTTCAGTTTCTAAGCACTTGGAGATTTTCTTATTGTCTGTTATTAACAAGGTGTTAAGCTGATGGATGTCAATATTGGAAAGGAGACCAAAGGACCATATAATTTTACCTTTTTCTCATTGCCTAAATGCAAAAAACCCCCACTCCTTTGTATTAGGATGGCCAGCAAAGCTGATGCCACTGAGAAGCTACCAGGGGTCTAGTGTCATCCACACGCCTTCCTTGCCAGTTGATGTTATCCATTTAAAACCAGAAGTTGGCAGAAGCACTTGGCAGCATGTTTTCAATTTATGGCCCCATGCATGGGGATATGCATTGGCTACTGCATGCAATTCTTCAACCAAAAGTCTTTAGTCATTTGCTGGAGCAAGCATGTTGGTCTGGACACTACATCAAGGGGTATGGTGGCCAGGCAAAGCCAACTGTTCACCATCTCCCACGACTCCGAAGAACTAAAGGCATTAGAGACCCATGGAGACGGGGTGCTAGTGGCCATACTTGAAGACTTTCGGTAAAGGTGAGCTTGGAAAACCTGCTGTGGTGTACTGGAAAGAAAATGAGTCCCTCATCAATTTCATCCATGGTTTGTTGAGTTTTTCTTTTAAGATTTTATTTATTTATTTTTAGGGAGGGAAAGGGAGGGAGAAAGAGAGGGAGAAAAGCATCAATGTGTGGTTGTCTCTCACACGCCCCAAAGTGGGGACCTGGCTGGCAACCTAGGCATGTGCCCTGACTGGGAATTGAACTGGTTTGCAGTCCAGTGCTCAATCCACTGAGCCATAGCAGCCAGGGCAGATTTGTACAAGAATTTAAAGAAGTAAGTAAATCCAATGCTTCATTAACCCCTGCTACTATTCTGACTCCAGTACCATCATCTGCAATAGTTTTTCTCTATATCTGTCTGTGTTCTGTCTTCTTTTTTCTTTCTTTCTGTTCCTCTAGGAAGTGACTCTAAATTGTTTGCTTTTGCTTATGGAAAAAGTCCAGTATTTAAAGCAAAGGATTCCTCAAGGGGTTTACACCCTCCTATTCTTTTCTCTAGTCATTTACAGGAAAACTTAGAGAGATATGTCCCACCAGAGAGAGAAATCTATGGTTATTCAGTATGTAGATGACTTGCTGGTAGCTCAGAAACTAAAGAGCGATGGATAACTAACACTTTGACTTTCTTACAGTTTCTCCCTGGACAGGGAGACAAGCCTCAGTAGACACATTGCTGTATTGCTAAAGTAGGGCATCAGTCGCAGGTCATAGAGTATGACAGCCTAAGGAGGCAGCCCACTTTGCAGATAAAACAGTCTACTACTGGTACTAAGAAAAAAATCAGACAATTTTGGGACTAGTGAAGTGTCATCTACAGTGGATTCATTCCAGTTTTTGCAGAGGAGACCAAACCTTTGATGGAGCAGTTGCATGAACTCCGGTTTGTCCAGAAGAGGCCTTTGAACAACTCCAATTGGCTTCTAGTCTCTCCTGCCACTTTGGGGTTCCAAACTGGAAAACCCAAGCTGATTCATCTGATATTCCTGTTCATATTGCACATCTGATGATGTTTACTCATGGGTCATGTGCTTGGGTAAAAGTGGCTTCCTGTGCTATAGGGATTTGTCATAAAGCCATGGAGGTTCATGCTTCATCTGGAGTTAGGTCTGCACAACAAGTCGAGATAATGGTAGTGACTAGAGCTTCAATTCTTGGTTCTGAACTTAATGAACATATGTGTTGTCCTGGATGGTGTGGCTCAGTGGATTGACTGCTGGCCTGTGAAGTGAAAGGTCACCGGTTCGATTCCCATTCAGGGCACATGCCTGGGTTGTGGGCCAGGTCCCCAGTAGGGGGCATGTGAGAGGCAACCATACATTGATATTTCTCTCCCTCTCTTTCTCCCTCTCTTCCCTTCTCTTTAAAAATAAATAAAATCTTTAAAAAATATGTGTTTTATATATTATATATACATTATATATAATGTGTAAATAATAAAGATATGGCCCTGGCTGGTGTGGGTCGGTGGATTGAGCACGGGCCTGTGAACAAAAGGATCGTGGTTGGATTCCCAGTCAGGGCACATGCCTGGGTTGCAGGCCAGTTCCCGGCGGGGGATGCACAAGAGGCAACCACACACTGATATTTCTCTCCCTCTCTCCTTCCCTTCCCCTCTAAAGATAAAATAAATAAAATCTTTTAAAAAAATAATAAAGATATGTTTGGTGTCTGTCATACTACAGGATGAATTTGAAAAAATGGAGAATTTCTAAATTCCACAGGAGCTAAAATATCATGGAAAAATTGACAGTTGATTTGTCAGAGGCCTTATACAGTAACTGCCTGCTCGGATGTCAGTAAAGTAGTCCTCTTGTACCTGCAGTATCATTTTCTGAAGTTTCAGTTACCTGTGGTCAACCATGATCCAAAAATATTGGAAAATTTCAGAAATGAACAATTCACAGGTTTAACATGCACACCACTCTGAGTAGTGTGATGGAATCTCTCATCTTCCCTCCTTGTCCCTTCTGGGATGGGGCTCACCCCTTTGTCCAGCGTCTCCACACTGTTTATGTTCCCTGCTACTAAGTGGGAGTCACTTAGTAATCATCTCAGTTATCAGATTGACTGATAAAGTAAGCCACCCTTATTTCACTTTATAATAGCCCCAAAGTCATTCATATAACTTTTTTACTGTATATTGTTATAATTGTTCTCTTTCATTATCAGTTACTGTTAATCTGTCTAATTTATAAATTAAACTTTATAATAGGTATGTATACACAGGGAAAATAGTACTGTGTGTACACACACACACAAGTGGTTCAGTACTCTCCACAGGTTCAGGCATCTACTGGGGGGCTTGGAACAAGACCCTGCAGATAATAGGGGGTGGCTGTGTAGCGTTTCAGAGCTCTCGCAGACCTAAAAGATAAGGTTTCTAAAGGTGAGGATTGTCCTGCTAGAGGTAAACACTGAAAGCATAGAAGCCACTCCGAATACAATAAGAAGCTTCTGTTTGTTCAAAAACAACAACAAACTCCACAGAAGGAAATAGGCGAGTGAAAGGGGTGGCACAAGAAGTCTGAGCTGTGGGAATTGCCTAACAAAATCATTCCCTATTTGTCTGGTTTGTGTTCTTGTAGAAAACTCATCTGAGTAAGAGAGGAATTTTAAAAGCACTAGACTCTTACTATACTCACTAAATAAATTAAATTATTGAAAACATATCAAAGAGGTGTGCCATTTATCAGCAGAACTGCCTGGAGGCTACTGCAAAGGTAAGCACAGGAAGTTTTCCCTGACCAACTTTACTGGGAACCTGGTAGCAGCTGAATTTCATAGAACTCATATTTGTGAAAGGTAAGAGATTTTGTCTAGCTATGGTGTGTGTTGTGTCGTGAGGGACCCAAGTCTTGCCCTCTTCAAAAGCCACTGCTCAGGCAATGGTAGATTCTCTTAATAAACACGACTTCTGCTTTTGACTTCCCAGAGCATTGAAATCAGACAAAAAAAAAAAAAAAAGTCATTTTATTTCTACTTCCAGGATCTAACCAATGTTCTGTAACCTACTGTGTTGAGATGGCCTACATCTTTGCCATTCATCTTGTTAAAAATTAGAGCAACCTGCCCTGGCTATTATGGCTCAGTGGTTGAGTACTGGCCTGAGAATTAAAGGGTTTCCAGTTCTGACTCCCAGTCAGACCACCTGCCTGGGTTTCAGGCCACATCCCTGGTGGGGGGCCTGCGAGAGGCAACCACACATTGATGTTTCTCTCCCTCTCTTCCCCTCTCTCCAAAAAATAAATAAATAAAATCTTTAAAAAATTAGAGTGACCCCTTTAAGTAAACATGGTCTTAGCTGCCTTTGACTTTATGTGTGGGAGGCCTATGAATTTGGGTCTGAGCCCAAGTTCCGTGCCTGATTTAAATGAATCCTTCCACCATCATGCTTGTTACTCGAAAAGGTCTCTCTCCTTCTTAGAATCCCTGAGATTTAAAGTTAGAAAGACCCAGAAGGATCACTCCAAGGAAATGTGCTATCCCAGTTGACAGAGATTTCAGGTACAGAAAGGCCTTTCCAGAGGGAAGGTGGGCTGTTGCTGCCCTGTGAGGGACCCTTCCACGTGCTGCTGATTATTCATAGGGTCATCAGAGTGAAAAAAAGACCCAGCTGGGTTCATACTGCCCATGTGAAGCCAGCCCTTCAGGAGGACTGGACTGTGGTTCCCTCAAAGGATTTTTCTAGAGTATCTGATATTGGCACTGAACTTAGCCCTCTTCTCATAGTGGACCAGACTGTCCTATTCACAGCAGTGGGTATTTGAGTCACTTTAAGAATTGCATTTACTAACAAACATGTAATTGGTTAAAAATTGAAATTGGACTTCTTGAAATAGTTTAATGCTGGGAAAAATCATGCCACCAAGCTCTCAGAAGCCCTCAGAGTCCAGCACCAATCAGCTATAAAAGAACTCTAAGGCCCTAGTCTGGCCAGGTGGCTGAGTTGGTTGCAGTGTTGGTTGGGGATGTGTGCAACAGGCAACCTGGGTGTATATGATTCTCTCTCTCTCTTCCTCTCTCCTCTCTTCTATCTTCTGTCTTCTCTCCCCACCCTTCCTCTCTCTAAGCATATCCTCAGTAGAGGATTAAAAATTAAAAAAGCCCACGGGCTGCGAACTAAAGGGTCACAGGTTCGACTCCCAGTCAGGGCTCATGCCTGGGTTGTGGGCCAACTCCCCATTGGGGGCCACACACACGAGGCAACCACACATTGATGTCTCTCTCTTTCTCTCTCTAAAAGTAAATAAATAAAATCTTAAAAGAAATTAAAAAAGCCAAACAAACCCTGGCTGGTGTGGCTCAGTGGATTGAGTGCTGGCCTTCAAACCACAGGGTTGCCAGTTCGATTCCCAGTCAGGGCAAATGCCTGGGTTGTGGGCTAACTCCCCAGCAGGGGGCGCACGGGTGGCAACCATACATCGATGTTTCTCTCCCTCTCTTTCTCCCTTCGCCTCTCTAAAAATAAATAAATATTTTTTTAAAAAGAGCTCTAAAAAATAAATAAGTAGAACAGCTCTAAAATATCATTATTAGTTGAAAGTTATGGGACTGTTCATATTTTAAGGACACAATTAAGTATTGGAACCATGACTTCCAGAAGAGATTAAAGGATGGTGTAGACAAGGAAAGCATCTAATTAATAGACAAACAGAAATCTGGAATTTACAAACAGATACTGCAGAAGACAGGTCTAATGTCACTTGACTAACTTGAGGAAACAAGCTCCCCTAGTCCCAGTATAGATGGATAAGCGAAGGTTGGCTATTGTTCAGGAAGATGTAGTTGACTTAACCTTATAATAATATGACTGTTGATTTGGAATGATGCAAGAAAAAAAATGGCCCATAGGATGAGTTTGTCCCAAGGGTAATAACAAATATTACTGTGTACTCTGAAAACTGGAAGTTCTATTGGTACCCATGAACTGGTGCTTCATAAGACTAAATGATGGCCATCGGTGTTTAAAAAAAAAATTCAACAGAGTAAATGTGAAGATCTAATTGGCTTTCTTAAACAATTGCTAAAAAAAAAAAATTACTGAACCAGGGAGCATCCTATTCAGCAAAGAAGGGCGCTGGAGGGGTGGGGGGAATGTGAAATGTTTACAAAATGGATGGTTGTTGCAGAAAGAAGGTTGGGGCAAGGGAGCTATTAACAAAAGAAAAGAAGGGATTGACTTGTGGCGCCCTGCCCCTCCCCATCCTCCTTTTGGAGGGGCAGAGGAAGATAAGGGTTTTTTATCATGCAGATTGCCTCTTTTTTCTTTTTATTTTTGTAAAAATAAAATTCTCTTTTTACTTTGTTATGGATTTATAACTTTAGCCTTGTGCGATTTGGTGCATATACGTTTCCTTCCTTCCTTCCTTCCTTGTTTCCTTCCTTCCTTCCTTCTGTTTCTTCTTCTTCTTCTTTTTTTTTTTTTTTTTTGAATTAATATACCTTTCTGACTGTTAGGGTGGTCAGTGACTCGGGCTGTGAAAGAATTCACAAAGAGAAGAAAATGCAGAGAGTAAAAGTTTTAGTTTTACTTTCTCAAGGGAGGGAAAGGACTAGGTGAAAGGATGCGCACCAGCCCCAGGGGGTTAAGCAGGATGTTGCAGTTGGGCTGCAACTTGTTTTGATGTTATCTTTGGGTGCAGGGTCCAGTCCTCCAGGCATCAGGGTCTGGTATGTCATCTTTTGTAAATTCCTGGAGCCTCTGTGCCTTCAGGGTGCTTCCAGTAATTTCCTAGTCCTGAGGATAAAGGCTCATAAAACAATTAGCGTCAGTCATGCTTTATGGGGTCCAGCCAGCTCTGGGAAAAGGCCTGAGAAAGTGGCTTTCGCCCTATTACCGACCATTCTTTTTTGTCGGTTGTATATTTTATCCTTTTGTTCTATTTGTTGTTTTAATCCTAAATTTCATGTTACTTGATACTAGGTATGTTACTTGAGACATCAAATATGAATATTGCCTCGCCTGCGTTCTTTGGTTTGTGTGTTGCATTTACCCATCGCTTTTATTATCTTTGTTTCTTTTAAATGTGTTTCTTCTAAATAGCATACATTTGAGTTTTTACTTTTAACCTAATATGATGGATAGTAAATTTCAATAGGTGGTTTCCTGTTATCACATTTAAAATAACTAATGCATCTTATTTCATTGTTATATGGATGTATACATAATATTTGTCACTATATTTATTGGATTATTTTAGCTTCCTTCTACTTATTTATTTAAGTTAAACAACATTTCCATCCCCCATCACCCTCACCTTTGGCAACCACACTTGTTCTCTATGTCTATGGGTCTGTTTTAGTTTGTTCATTAATTTATTTTGTGTTTTAAATCTTTTTTAAATTATATTTTATTGATTATGCTATTACAATTGTCCCATTTCTCCCCCATCATTCCTCTCCACCCTTCACACCCCCTCCCACCCACATTCCCCACTTTATAGTTCATGTCCATGTTTCATAAGTTCTTTAGTTTCTACATATTTTGTGTTTTAAATCTTTAAAAACTTTTATTTATTTATTTTTAGAGAGAGGGGAAGGGAGGGAGAGAGGAAGAGAAACATCGATTGGTTGTCTCTCACCATCCCCCCCACCACTGGGGACCTGGCCTGTAACCCAGGGATGTGCCCTGACTGGGAATCAAACTGGCGACCCTTTGTTTTGCAGGCTGGCACTCTTTACTGAGCCACAAAAGCCAGGGCTATTTTATTTTTTTTAGCTTCCACATGTGAATGAGGTCAAATGGTACTTGTCTGTCTCTGCCTTACTTCACTTAGCATAATGCCCTCTAAATCCTCTTCTTTCTATTGTGGGGGTGGGGATAGGGGTAGGGGTAGGGGTGGGGGTGGGGGTGGGGTGGGGGTGGGGGCAGGCAGGGAATGGAGAGGCCCAGGTAACAGAGCACCCAACCGGTGCTCCACCAGTAAATTCCAGACTGGTTGATTAAGATTATGTTTCTGGGAGAGGTCGAAACTGCAATTAGATCAAGTATCAAAACTGGGTTTGGTATCATGGGCTTTTAGTAGGAGGGATGCCATTTGGGGTCCATGGTTTTCTCTTTAAGTGTTTTTGTATTTCACATCTGAGACACATTATTTGAGAAAATGGAACAATTACCAAATTCTCATGTAAATATGATGATGCTTATATTTGATAACAACTCAGGAGAAATTTATTGGGCCTTAGAAGAAAAACTCTTAGTTAAAAATTTGAACTACTGCCCTGGCTAGTGTAGCTCAGTGGATTGAGCACGGGCCTGTGAACCAAAGGATTGCAGTTCGATTCCGAGTCAGGGCACATACTTGGGTTGAAGGCCAGTTCCTGGCAAGGGATGCGTGAGAGGCAACCATACATTGATGTTTCTCTCCCTCTCTCCTTCCCTTCCCCTCTAAAGATAAATAAATAAAATGTAAAAAGAATAGCAGGAAGTATTTAAAAAGAATTTAAACTACTAAACTTGAGAGTTAAGCTAGACTTGGATTGTATAAGATCTTAAAAATAATACTAAAATAGTTAACCCTTTGAAAGCTCAAGTAATAAAAATGTTACAACAGATAGTAAAATTCATGTATGAAGAAAAATGTTCACAAATTGCTGACTAGGAATCTGATTTAAGCCTCAACATAGGCATGATATATGATATATGTAAAGCTTATTTTCCCAAGGCAAACATACTGAACTTTAAAATTCATCCTATTGTAATTTTGCATTATTTTGCTTTGTATTTTACTTGGTGGCTACTTAAGCATCTGCACCTTGCTCAGAAAAAGGTCAAAACAAAAGAATTAATATTGTAAAGTTACTATTTCATGGTAACACAGGGAAGTGATTGTAAGGGCAAATGCAAATTAAAAATTAAGAGTGCTTGCTTCAGCAGCACATATGCTAAAATTGGAATGATACAGAGAAGATTAGCATGGCCCCTGCGCAAGGATGATACGCAAATTCGTGAAGCGTTCCATATTTAAAAAAAGAGAAAAAAATTAAGAGCCTTAATTCTCCCGGTAGAAAAATAAGGCATGAGACTCCCCCCGCCCCCAACCTTTTCCTGCAGAACTTCTTCCTTTGTCTTTTCAAATGTATGTAAATTTTTTTCATGGTAAATAAGCTTTGGGCCATTCTCACAACTCGGGAATGTTTCCTCCCCTCAAGGACCTGGAAACATTTTTTTGAAATGTAATCAAGGAAGATACCTCCGGACACCCAGTTTCCTGGGAGGAGATGGGTCTGACTAACTTTAATGGATGCCAGGCTCCAAGTGGGGAAACACCCCTATTGGAATGGCAAGTGTCTCCCCGGCTCTGTAGAGAGTGAGACTTCTTCGTGCTTTTGCACACCTTCAGGTGGTGGCCTGTCATGCACGCCCTGTTCTGGTTTCATGCTTATTCAGTGACACAGTTGTTTTCCTTCTTTTCTGCTTTTGTGGAGAAAGCAGGTATTCTGGGCTGGAAGATTTTGTTTTTAATTATATTTCCCTAACACACTTCACAGCAATGGGGGGAGGGCAACTTTTCATTAATTGGAGCTGTATGAACTAAATATCCAGATGGAGGAAAGAATGTAAGTGAACTTTTATGAAAGTATACAGATAGAAAAGTGCAAAATTATAAATATACAGCTTGGTGAATTTTCACAAACTGAACACATCCATGTAACCAAGAACCCAAGTCCAATGCCTAAGAAGCCCCTGAAGCAAGAGTATGTCACCCCCAAATTGGTCACTTTGCCATATTGATTATTTTGAATCAAAGGCTTGTAAGAAACAGCAGATGCAAGGAGGATCCTCCTTTTTCTTCCTCAAAGCAGGAGATAAAATTCACCTGTGAAAGGTGCCCTCCCTGTACCAGGAGGAAGGAGGACATTGTTGTCACCAGGAACAGGGAATTGGAGTACTGAAATCTGTACAGACATTGTTAAACTTACCTTTATGTTCCTAGTTACTTCACCACGGACCACCCCTAGCCCAGACCCCTCTGTCTTGTCAATTCCTCACAAATTCATCATTTCTTTGTCTAAAAGGTATAAAAGCTTCCTGCTTTCGTCACATCTTTGGATCTCCATTCTCTTCTGAAGGCTGTCATGTACATGTGAAAATTTAATAAAATGTGCACACTTTCCTCCTGTTAATATGTCTTACGTCAGTCAGTTTTAATTTTTAGGCCCAGCCAGAGAAAGACCTAAAGAGGGTAGAGAATCCCCTCTCAACACCTCTTCCCAAGGACGGAGATGCATTTGCAAAAGCAACCTGGGTGGGGGAGGGGGTCAGTGGAGGATGTGCAGAAACCAAAGAGAAATTTGTTGGGGGCTACAGCCAAGATCTGTGCAAGACATGGTGGGATTCGACGCAGAAATAAGAGGGATCAGTTCTTCTTCCCAGGCAATCACAAGATTAATTTACTTGGGGAAGCAATTGTGATCTGGCTCCAAAAATTTCCAGTGGCCCCCTTAGAATTTACAAGAGGCAAGCCCTGATAACGATGAACAAATGCCTCTGTCCTCAGGAAGGACTGTCCTCAAAAGTGGACAGTTGTAAAAGTGAGAGCACCGATAATATCCCTTCCCCAGAAACTCAGTGTGCATTTACTCCTGGAAGGAACTGTGATCGGATTCTAAGAATTTCCAAGGGCTTCCCTTAAAATTTAAAAGTGCCCAAGACCCTGTTAACCTAAACACCAAAGGGCAAAGTGAGAGGCAACAAATATTTATTCCAGACTCACTGATTCAGGCAGAAGCCCAAATAGTGTTCCAATGAGGAGTCAAAGGTGATAGATATTTATGAGATGGGGAAGGGAAACGATTGCATCCACAGAAAGGAGCTGTTACTACTGCTGCAGATAACAGAGTGGTGCTCCTACTAAACAATGTTTTTAGTTTTCAGTCCAGTAGTCATAATATCTGCTTTCTTGTGAGGTCTGCAAACAGTCCTTTGAAATACAAGGTTGCCCTAGGCCCCATCCAAAGGTTATTTTGCCCTGTTTTAACATTGCAAAGGTTTGAGGCATAAGACCAGTAAGGCAGTTCCTTTGGCAGGGCAGCTCTGACTCCATTTGTAAGTGGCTCCATTTATATTATTATTATTTTTTATTTTTTAATTATATTTTATTGATTATGCTATTACAGTTGTCCCATTTCTCCCCCATCATTCCCCTCCACCCTGCACAACACCTCCCACCAACATTCCCCGCTTTAGTTCATGTCCATGTGTCATAAGTTCTTTAGCTTCTACTTTTCCCACACTATTCTTGCCCTCCCCCTGACTATTTTCTACCCACCATCTATGCTACTTATTCTCTGTACCTTCCCCCCCATCCTCCCACTCCCCTGTTGCTAACCCTCCATGTGATCTCCATTTCTGTGATTCTGTTCCTGTTCTATTGTTTGCTTGGTTTGCTTTTTTTTAGGTGTGGTTGTTAATATCTCTGAGTTTGCTGCCTTTTTACTGTCCTATTTTTTATCTTCTTTTTCTTAGATAAGTCCCTTTAACATTTCATATAACAAAGGCTTGGTGATGATGAACTCCTTTAACTTGACCTTATCTGAGAAGTGCTTTATCTTCCCTTCCATTCTAAATGATAGCTTTGCTGGATAGAGCAATCTTGGAGGTAGGTCCTTGCCTTTGAAGAATTGGAATACTTCTTTCCATCTCCTTCTTGACTGGAAGGTCTCTTTTGAGAAATCAGCTGATAGTCTGATGGGAACTCCTTTGTAGGTGACTCTGCCTTTATCCCTTGCTGCTTCTAGAATTCTCTCCTTCATTTTAATCTTGGCTAATGGAATTATGATGTGCCTTGGTGTGTTCCTCCTTGGGTCCACCTTCTTTGGGACTCTCTGAGCTTCCTGGACTTCCTGGAAGTCTATTTCCTTTGCCAGATTGGGGAAGTAATCCTTTATTATTTGTTCAAATAAGTTTTCCACTTGTTGCTCTTCCTCTTCCCCTTCTGGTACCCCTATAATTTGGATGTTGGGACATTTAAAGATGTTCCGGAGGTTCCTAAGCCTCTCCTCATTTTTTTAATTCTTGTTTCTTCCTTCTTTTCTGTTTGGTTGTTTCTTTCTTCCTTCTGGTCCACTCCATTGATTTGAGTCCCAGTTTTCCTCCCATCACTATGGGTTCTCTGTGCGTTTTCCTTCATTTCACTTATTGTAGCCTCCATTTGTTCCTCTAATTTATGACCAAAATCAACCAATTCTGTGAGCTTCCTAATCACCAGGGCTTTGAACTGTGCTTCTGATAGGTTGGCTACCAGTGCTATAAGCTCTGCATCTGATAGGTTGACCACCTCCTGGTCGCTCAGATGAATTAGCTCCTGGGCCCCCATCTGTTCTCCCTTTTGAGCCATCCTTGGTTTTGTTTTTTTTTTGT